>JAEQBH010007325.1:0-100444 GCA_016808115.1 Tetrastigma voinierianum | reverse complement strand
GCGGTATCTATGACAAATAAAGAAGTGGGGACCATGGGCCACATTGCACCTAAATGTTATCTAGAAATTTTGAAATGTGTCTTACAAGTCAGATGTTTATAGTTTTGGTATGTTATTAATTGAAATGGTCAAGAAAGAATATTTCCTGATGTTAGAGTGAAAATAGTAATGAAGTATATTTCCCAGTGCTCTATAACTACTCGATCAAGAGTACGAGGTAATGTGATTCAATTGAGGAGAAATGATATTAAAATAGCAAAGAAATTAAGCATCATAGGGTTTTTGGTGTATTCATCGGTATCCGATAGATCGCCTTCCATGAAAAATGTGATTGGGATGTTGAAGGAGAAGAAGACAATTTAATTATGCCTCCAAATCCTTTTTTGCTTCTAAGTGGAATATACAAATATCAAGTGTTAGACGACAAAGCATCCTCATTCACTGCAGTTAATGGCCATACTTAAAAGAATAAGAATTTGCCTATTACGACCATTTACTTAACTCTCAATCATGTTGTAATAAATTGTAGTAATGTTATGTTTTTACTTATTATAGCGTTCAATAAAAGAACCTACTTTTGAAGACCAACCTTTGCTAAATCAGACAAATTGTGCCTCACAAGTTAATTGTTTCTTTCTTTGCACTAACTTAGTTCTTCTAGTAAAGTTTGTAATTAATTACTTAGATTAGTTCTTTGAGGGTTATGGTTTGTTATTATAAGGTTTTCTAGCTCAATGGTGGACATAACTACATTGTTGAATCATGTGACCCTGTATTGCAATGTGTTGATTTTCTTATATATTTTTAAACTTTTAAATTTTAAATTTCCACAAGTATCTATCATTACTCACAATTTCAAAGAGTAAAATTTTTGTAACATATTTTTTCTCACCAGAATGATCATGTGACCATCTAATCCATTGTATATACACGGTCAATTTCTCTCTATGTTTCAATTTTCATGGTCCATTATATATATGACATATTTTAAATTTGTGTGATCCATACAACTATATAGTCATTGTATAAGTGTGATCATTTTCTCACTATGATACATTCTTTGCGTGGTTCATGTATGGGTCTACTTTCAATTTGTGTGGTCCATTATATATGGTCCATCAGATTTATATATGGTGGTCTTTGCTGCAATTTTTGGATACTAAAGGAGATTTTTCTTAATTTGTGTGGTCCAATCACCCTCTATCGGGGGTTAATTTTCTTGACACTAAAAAGGCGATTTGTCCTTTGCACTTTTAAAACATGATTTCTTTTGCCTTTGGAAATATCCAATGAGTCGGATGAGATAAAAGGAAGAATCCATGAACTTTCTATCAAGGACTTGTATGAAAACATAATAGAGGAAATAACTTTCTCAAACATGATAATTATTATTATTATTATTATTATTTTTGGCTATCTTGTTTGACTAGCATTAAATCCACCAAGCTAGTTTATTATATAGTTGATTTTCTCGACTTTTTGAACTACATAATCTTTTCCATGGAATATTTGAAACCAATAAATTCTTTTTAGGAATAGATATTGTCATCTCCGTATTGAACTATCTTAGTCATCGTATTATGAATCTATCATACTTTTAAATATTGATTATGACAACGAATGGTGATTGGCCTTTAGTCTCTCAATTAAGCTTGACTAGTTTAACGTACTTGTCCTTATGGGTCCAATAATAAGGAAAGAAATTGATGCATATATCATTTTGACAATAAATAGACATTGGCATTCTATAAAACTCTGGAAAATGTAATTTTTGAAAAAGGCAAAACTACACTACTAATTATAGTAATAAAAGTTAAAAACTCTTGAATTTTTCTAGATCTCTGACGATGAAATGGACTCACCATCGAAGTTCGTCTCCATGAAGTCTAGTACGCAAATAAATTCTCGTGACCTAGACAAATAAATTCTACGCGAATTCATGCGTAGATGAGTATGGTGCAACGACTTGCAAGACGTCGCTTACATGACATCATGACCTAAAATAGGGACATGTGGAAAATGCCACATGGTGAGGCCATGTGTGGTCTTGAAAAGATCAAGTGGGGAGTAGTTTAGGTGGATGACACTTGTCACCTAAAGGCAAAGCAAAAGGGGACATATGGGAGCCATGTGTCACACCCCAAAAAGAAAGATGAAGTAGTGGATAAGAACGGATGAAGAAAAGGGGGAAAGAGAGGAAAAAATGAAAAAAATAGAAAAGAAAGGGGGAGAGGAATAAGGAGCACTCCACACATTTCCTTAGATCTCCGACAAAGCGACGGTCAAACTCACCTGAGTAAAGACAAAGTTCATCTACGCAATGAGAGGTCGTGGTGATACTAAGATCGTGAGTTTTCGACAAACTCCAAGAGGTAGTGGTTCTTCCTACCTTAAAGGGCTCCTTGTCTGCGGGTCATCCAACGCCATGAGGCATAAGTCCTTAACGATGGCTGGTTTCACAATAGTTTAGGATCAAACTATTGGTGAGTTAAGGACCAGTTTCTGCATTTTCACATCGGAACCACTGCTTTTGGAACAGCGATGTTTCAGCAAGAAAATATTGAAATTAGGTGTGATGTTTTGGTGTGGCATGTCTTCGTCTTAATATGGATGGACATGAAAATTGCTCGTGAGATTTACGGGTTAGAACTGAAGGCCAAGGTTGCGTGTTGTTGCTTATGTGAATAAATAGCGCTAGTTGTGTAAAAAATCATGTTGATATATGCCTATTTGATGTATTAGCATGGATTACATGATGAATGTAAATTATACATAGAAAATATAATTATCCATGATCTATTAATGTTGCATGTAGCTCTTTCATCATGCATATGTAACATGAATTAGCATGAAATGACATTCCTCGTGGATTCTTATATGTACAAGGACAACTCATAGTATCAAGGTGTGTGCAGTGGTAGTGGTCATTCACCATTCGTGAATGGGTGGTGAGTCTTGTGAATGGGACAAATATCCAAAACACGGAGTCCCACAAATACAACAGTGCGAAAAACACGCGTGTCGGAGAGCAAAGTCGGGGTAGATCCCACCCTAGGGTAGTGCCTAATTACCTGAGCTAGATTACAATCACACCACAGAAAGACTCATAAAATTGTTGGAGGTAAAATAGCATACCTGCAAGAAACCCCAAAATCCACTTAAACACTGAATGATTGTCTTCACACTGATGATTTGAATGGTGAGGAGCCCATGGTACGACCGGATCACGGACAGGATGATCGCACGTTGTCATCCGATGGCAAGACATCTCTGAGTAGGAACGCAAAATTTACTGAATGGTGTAGTGGTCACATCAATGTGCACTGAGTGGGAGCAGTCCTCGGTGGTGGAGGAACTCTCACCCAAGTACTGCTCATCCCCGGCCGGGAAAATACTTGTGCATCAGAGGTCACTGTGGATGTGGTGAACCAATAACCCGGCACTGCACATGGGTAGCTAGCCAGCGTCATGATTCCAGCCATTTTCAGTTCTGTAATGCCCGGATGGAACATCCAGCTTGAGATACAAAAGAATAAAATAGCTTATAATGAAACTCATTTTTGACCTTATCCAAAGACAGTGCCGGGGTTCTCTTCAGACTTTACCTGGTCTCACATAACATATTATTATGCAAATTAGGCACTGATCACCACACTTCCTGGCAGAGGTACTGAGGCAGAAGGGGTCCAGAGCACTGATTATGAAGCCTTTGAGTCCCACAGTGGGCTTCCTCCAGTCACATAGAGTTTCCTTTGGTCCCTGTGGTCATTTATCAGTGTCTCCTGCGGTTTAAACACACTCTCAGTGGCAATACATTCACGCCGGCATGAAAATTCTCACGGTCAGACACACTTGGTTCTTCCACTGCAACAACGCCAGATTGAGGTTTTTCCCGGCCGCTTAATCTGGCAGGACTACCACTGAGCTGTATGAGGGTCGTGCATTCGCTAATGAGCCTGATCATTGATGATAAAAAGCCTTCCCACTCAGATGTAGACTATTTGAAATGAAGACAAAAAAGAAAAAGCACCCCATTCAGCCCTCCAACCTAATTAATCAACATAACATCCAAGGGGTCTAGCGGAGGAAAAAGAATGATGTATATTGCATTTATTTTAGTTATGAGGAAAACTGACCATGAGAGATCATTTTAGTTTGCACTGCATATCTTTCCACATCACATGAGTTTTTTTCAAAGCTGACCACTTTCAAGGAGGAATGTAGGTAACCCATCTCCATCTGGACTCAACCTCCCCACTGTGAGATTCATGACAATAACAAGAGGACTACGGGGCCATGACAAATCTATAAATGCTATTCAGAAATTAGAAATGTGTTAGATGTTTATAGTTTTGTATACAAAGACACTGAAATAGTTGGTAAGAAAAGAATATCATGTTAGAGATAAAAACAAAGAGGCTACATATTTCCCAGAGCGGTCATAAATCATTCGACCAAGAGCAAGAGGGCACATTCTAATTGAGAAGAAAATCATATCAAACAGCAGAAATTACAACGTTAGGCTTGGTGTATTCACAGATGGACAGATCGCCTTCCCATAAAAAATGATTGGGATTTGAAGTGAGAAGAAGATACTAATTTATACCTCCAAATCCTTTTGCATCATGAAACATACATTATCGTATGAAAGATGATTAAAAGCATCCATCCAACTAAAGTTGATGATCATGATTAGAAAAAGAATATAAATTTCTTCCTTATTAATACTTTTACTTCTAACTGTAACAAAATTGTGGTAAATGTTATATTTATTTGATGCTATGTTCATAAAAGAACCCACAAGGAACAACTTACAAATCCGGCAAACGTGCTCACAAGTTAATTGCTTCATTCTTTAAATTAGCCTGTAGTTTCTTCAGTAAAGTTGTAAATTTACTAGAGATTAGCTCCTATGGCCATGGTCAAGTCATTACAATAATTTCAGCTCCAATTATGATTTATTAACTCAATGTCGAAACTGCGTAACTTGTATTGCAATGTGTCTTATTCTTTCTATATATTTTTAAAATTCAATCCCTTCCACAAGTACTCTGACTACCCACTCAGATTTCATTAAAAAATTTATCATCAGCTATGAAATTTAAATTTATAAATTTTTGTATCATTTTTCCTACTAATGATCACATAGATCATCTTAATCTGTCAGGCATACACACAATTTCTCTCTATATTTAATTTCTTTCTCAAGTGGTCCACATATATATAGACTCCTTTTTTTTGAATTGTGGCTCAACCAAACTGATTTATATTTTCAATTATGATACATTCACTGTGTGTTCGTATGGGTTCCTACTTTTTGAATTGTGTGGTCTGCTTATATATTTTATGATCTTAATTATATTATATGTTGAGTGTGTCCTACTCGCTAATTTTCTCGATACGTCACATATTCTATCCTGTAACTCAAGAATCACATCATTTTGTTCTGGAAATGATCCAAACTATTCTGATGAGATGTTAAATGAACCATGAAAATTTCATCGTGACTGTAATGAAAAAGATAATAGAGGAAATTAATCCTTCACAAACATTGATAATTTATTATTATTAATATTTTTTTGTCACTGGTTTGAAGGATGAACTATTATTTTTATCATGAATGTACAAAGGATAAAACCAAAAAACCTTAATTTAAAAATTTAATCATATTTGCATATACTGAAAAACTATAGAAGATTGATAATTCTTTCCTGGGTTATTTGAGATGTTGTCAATAAAAATCTTACAATCAAGATAAATTTAATAATTATTATTTAAAATAGAGATTCTTGTCCTTAAACTTTAAGAACATGATTTCGTCTCGGCATATCCAATTTAATGATGACATAAAAGAGAATCCGCTGAACTTCACGCGACTTTTGCTTAAAAAATAATAGAGTGAAATTAACTTCTAATAAAACATTGATAATTAATTTTTTTATTAATATAAGTCTGGTTTGAAGATGAATTTGTTATCTTTATTATTGGGGTCAAGCAAAGATGAAAAACCAAAACTAATTTAAAAAATTTGGACCATTGTATTATGTTGAAAATCTATACAGCTATTGATAATTTTCCCAAGTCATTCGAGAAGTTGCCAGAATACCTTTTACAATCTAAGATAAATTAATATAGTTTTTGGTTTAATAAGAAAATTAAACGCAGTCCAATTTCACTGAATTTATCAAGAACTCTTTTTTTTTTTTTTTTGTTCACTTACTAAGGATAGGAAATCTAATTAATTATTTGGTTAGTATCATATAGCCTAAGATACGCTTAATTTAGGGTATGGTACAGATCGTATATTTGTGGGATATAAGGGTATTTTTATAATTTGGTCATATTCAGAGTTATTATAAATACCCTCCGATATAACCCTATTTGAAGATATAGTGAAAAGTTCAAATTTGTGTGGTTGTGTATGGGTCTACTTTCACTCTGTGGTCCATTATATACAGGTCCATTATATTTATATATGGGGTCCTCATCATTTAATTTTCTGATAATTAAAAGGATTTGGTTCCTACACTCAAGAACATGAATTCTTTGCCTTGGAAATATCCAATGAGATAAAATGAAGAATCCATGAACTTCTATAAGGGATTTGTAAGGAAAATACACAGAGGAAATAACTTTCACAAACATGATAATTAAATTTTTGTTTTTTTTTTTTTTTTGATGTCTTGCTTGACTAGCATTAAATCCACCGTTAGCTTATTATATAGTTGATTTTTCTGAATTTTTGAACTAAACAACTTTTCCATGAATATTTGATACCAATCAATTCTTTAGGAATATATATTGTCATCTCGCATGAAATATCTTAGTCATTGTATTGTGAATCTTATCATACTTTTGGGTTATTATTTATGATGACGAATGGTGATTGGCCTTTAGTCTCTCAATTAAGCTTACTAGTTTATCGTGTTTGTCTTATGGGTCCAATAATAAGGAAAGAAATTGATGCATGTATCATTTTGGCCAATAATGATACTAAAAGTAGATTGTCTCTTGCACTTTTAAGAACATGATTTCTGCCTTTAGAAATATCCAATGAGTCGGATGTGAGATGATAAAAAGGAGGGAATCCATGAACTTATCAAGGATTTGTATGAAAAATAATGTAGGAAATAACTTCACAAACATGATAATTAAATTTTTTTGTTTTTTTCGATGTCTAGCCCAAGATGAATTGCTGCCTTATTTGCTAGTCGGGCAAGAAACCAAAAACTTAATTTAAAAATTTAATCATCGTGTGATATGTTGAAAATTTATAAGAAGATGATAATTTTTCCCGTTATTCGAGAGGAAGTCACAATGCACTTTACAATCAAGATAAATTAATATAGTTTTCGTTAGTCAAGGAAAACAGAAACAAGGCTACTACTGAATTATCAAGGAAATTTCTTTTCTTTTTTTTTTTTTGTCTACTTTATCTAAGATAGGTACCTCGATTTCCAATTCTCTTTGCTAGTATCATATAGCCTAAGATACGCTTAATTTAGTATGGTACTCAGACTGTATATTTAGGGATATAAGAGTATTTTTATAATTTGGTCATATTCAAGAGTTACTTATAAATAATTTTAACAAATCATATTTGCACGACTAAAAGGTATACATGAATTATATCTCATTCTCATCCCATATGTCGGGTACCTTAATCCACTAGACCGTACCTGAAAGGGGGTCCCACGATGGGGTGAGCAATGCCCAGTAAAAAATTATTCCTACAAGGGTTACTCCTTACCTAAGTACACATGCAATGACAAACACACACATTCAAGTAAAACATATATGTCCCAACTCGAATGTCTACATGCTCAATCTCAGCGTCTCGAGTCCTCACTAACTCCCACACACATGCTTTCTTTCTATGCCATGTATGAAAACTCATTTCCAAACAAAAAATATTTCACTTTGGCCTCAGGTAACCCTCCGATATAAACATGCTGGACAATCCTTTCCGAGGGGTGAATTTGTCGGATAACCTCCAAACAATTCATGGGCCTCTCCGACTTGAAATTGCCGACACAATTTCCCAACACAATTCTTCAAACAATTTTCCGATAAAATTTTGTTTTCACATCCCTCAAATTTTCATTCTTTCGTAGACATATCTGATAATCAATTATGGAGTCAACCTCCGAAAATAGTGTCATGCACTCACACCTACTGGGCTTTAAGGTGCTCCCAAAGGCATATGAAATGCACATGCCATTTCACAACAATTCATGTTAATATATTTGCTACTTAGCTATACCAACAAATTCACACACAAACAACATGCTATTCATTTTTCCAACAATAACATACAAAATGGCCAAAATCCCAGACCCACATAAATATGGCACCCTCGTCCCTTCCCGTTCATCACCTAATTAGGATACCAAACACACCACAAAACCCAAAGACATTAGTCCCGGATCAAACCAAAACCCTCAATACAATTTAAGACTACTCCGAAAAATCCCGGTCCGGACTTTCCGCAAACAATTCAAAAATTCAGCCCAACCGTGAGAAAATAAACAAATTCAGCCCAAATTGTCCAAAACAAATTAAAATTCCAAATTCTACACTAGGTCAAAAAATTTTGGGACTGAAATTTACGACCTCTCATGGCCTCTAAGAAAACCCCAAGCCATTAAATGACCTTTAGGTTAGAAATAACACAAGTAGGAAATTCCCTACCTCGTGGAGTTGACGAAACTCCAAGATTTTGGTACCCACGCGTAGCCCTCACTGCGTGGATCAACTTTGCCTTCAACCCCAACGAAACCTATGATCTAATTTTCATAGATCTGAAAAAGAAACAAAAATATAAAAATAAAAATAAAATCCTCGCACGCCCTCTCTCTCCCGTCAGTTTTGATTTTCTTTGTTTTTCCTTTATCATTTATTATTATTATTATTATTATTATTATTATTATTATTATTATTATTTTGATACATGGTTTATATTGTTTTTATTCGTCCGCTTTATCCTTGGGGTAAAATATTTTTTTATTTCGCCACTTTATTTCAAATGAACTTCTAGCCCAAACCATTTCTCGACTTCCTAAATTTTGTGAAAAATCTCGGGTCCCTAAAGTCACTAATCGCTTATCACCTTAAAATCGTGAAAATATTCTCATGCTTTTCTCGTGACCAACGAAAACTTCTTTCGAGAGTCACTAGATTTCGCGAGACGACCAACTACAGCCTGCTTATCCGAGATCTGTAGAGTTCTTTCGATTTTCAACCGAAATTACTGCTTTACTCCTTTTCAAAATTCCTGATTTTCTCGGGTTTCACAATTATACTCTCCAAATCCTTTTGCTTCTGGCGGAATATACAATATCAAGTGTTAGACGACGCGCAGCATCCGCCCGAAATTTAGAGTTAATGGCCATACTTTAAAAAGAATAAGAATTTGCCTATTACTAATTTTCATTTACTTAATCTTATAATCATGTTGTAATAAATTGTAGTAATGTTATGTTTTTACTTATTGCTATAATTCAATAAAAGAACCTACTTTTGAAGACCAACCTTTACTAAATCTAATAAATTGTGCCTCACAAGTTAATTGCTTCTTTCTTTGCACTAACGTAGTTCTTCTAGTAAAGTTTGTAAATTACTTAGATTAGTTCTTTGAGGGTTAAGTGGTTTGTTATAAGGTTTCTAGCTCAATGGTGGACATAACTACATTGTTTAATCATGTGACCTTGTATTGCAAATGTGTCTATTTTCTTATATATTTTTAAACTTTTAAAATTTTAAATCCTCTTCACAAGTATCTATCATCACTCAATAATTTTTGCAAGAGAAATTTTTTGTAAATATATTTTTCTCACTAATGATCATAGACCATCTAATCCATTGTATATACGTGGCCAATTTCTTCTCTCTATTTTTCACTTTTCATGGTCCATTATATATATGATCTTTTAATTTGTGTGATCCAAACAACTATATAGTCATTGTATAAGTGTGGATCATTTTCACTAAGTGATACATTCATCAGGTGGTTCTCGAGTAATGGGTCTACTTTCAATTTGTGTGGTCCATTATATACAAGGTCCATTATATTTATATATAGCATCATTTGAATTTTCTTGATACTAAAAAGGAGATTTGTCCTTACACTTTAAGAACATGATTTCTTTGCCTTTGGAAATATCCAATGAGATAAAATGAAGAATCCATGAACTTCTCTATAAGGGATTTGTAAGGAAAACATAATGTGAGGAAATAACTTTCTCACAAACATGATAAATTTGTTTTTTTTTTTTTTGATGTCTTGCTTGACTAGCATTAAATCCACCAAGTTAGTTTATTATATAGTTGATTTTCTGAATTTTGAACTACACAACTCTTTTCCATGGAATATTTGATACCACCTCAATTTCTTTTAGGAATATATATTGTCATCTCGTATGAAATATCTTAGTCATTTATTGTGAATCTTATCAAGTACTTTTAAATATTGATTATGACGACTAATGGTGATTGGCCTTTTTAGTCTCTAAATTAAGCTTCGACTAGTTTATTTGTTTGTCCCTATGGGTCCAATAATAAGGAAAGAAATTGATGCATGTATCATTTTGACAATAATGATACTAAAAAGTAGATTTGTCCTTGCACTTTTAAGAACATGATTTATTTGCCTTTGGAAATATCCAATGAGCTGGATGAGATAAAAGGAGGAATCCATGAACTTCTCTATCAAGGATTTGTATGAAAAAATAATAGAGGAAATAACTTTCACAAACATGATAATTAATTTTTTTTTTTTGGATGTCTTGCTTGACTAGCATTAAATCCACCAAGTTAGTTTATTATATAGTTGATTTTTCTGAATTTTTGAACTACACAACTTTTTCCATGGAATATTTGATACCAATCAATTCTTTTAGGAATATATATTGTCATCTGCATGAAATATCTTAGTCATTGTATTGTGAATCTTATCATACTTTTAAATATTGATTATGACGACGAATGGTGATCGCCTTTAGTCTCAATTGCTTTTTACTAGTTTATCGTGTTTATCCCTATGGGTCCAATAATAAGGAAAGAAATTGATGCATGTATCATTTTGACAATAATGATACTAAAAAGTAGATTTGTCCTTGCACTTTTAAGAACATGATTTCTTTGCCTTTGGAAATATCCAATGAGCTGGATGAGATAAAAGAATCCATGAACTTCTTATCAAGGATTTAAAGTGAAAAATAATAGAGGAAATAACTTTCATTGAAACATGATAATTAAATTTTTTTTTTTTTATTGGTTGTCTTGCTTGAAGATGAATTCTATTCTTATTTTACATAGTTTACAAGATAAAACCAAAAACTTAATTTAAAAATTTAATCATTGGATATGTTGAAATTTATAAGAAGATGATATAATTTTCTCGGTTATTTGAGGAAGTCACTAATGCACTTTTACAATCAAGATAAATTAATATAGTTTTTGGTTAGTCATTAAAACAAAATGAAGGTCACTTGGCCGGAACTATTGAATGAATCCTTTTCTTTTTTGTCTACTTTATCTAAGATGTAGTAACTGACTAATTCCTTCTAGTATCATACAATTCTAAGATACAGCTTAATTTGTGGTATGGTACTCTGCATCGTATATTTAGGGATATAAGGGTATTTTTATAATTTGGTCATATTCAAAGTTATTATAAATACCCTCTCGATATAACCCTATTTGAGAGATATAGTGAAAAAGTCTAAATTGTTGTTCCCATGGATGTAGGCACACCGTCGAACCACGAAAACTGTGCATTTTTCTTATTTTTCTTCTTCAGCCTCTATCACCACATTGTTGCACAATCTACAACAAAAGCCTTCTATACTCCATTGAATTAATTAATTTCAGAAGCCCTCCTAATGCTAGCGAAAATATATAGATAGATATGGAAAATGAACATTATGTCTATTTCTTATTTGTACGTAAAGTGATTAGATTTTGCTAGTTTATTTCACAACTAATAAGATGACTGACTTTATGTATATGCATCAACTCGTGAAGACCTGGTTCAACTTCCATAATGGGCAATCAAAGACTTTGGCTTTTCTAGCACCACTGGACACACTTCAATAAAATTTAACTTTTTCCTACAATAAAAGTGCAAACTAAAACAACTTCTCAAAAAACTGTTTGTTCCCTTGCAACTTGAAGAGGCTACTAAAACACCTTTACAATCAAGATGAATTGTTATTCTTATTTTCTAGTCAAGCAAGATAAAACCAAAAACTTAATTTAAAAAAAATTTAATCATTACATATGTTGAAAATTTATAAGTAGTTTCGATACCTTTCCCGGTTATTTGAGGATGCTGCTGAAATGCACCTTTTCAATCAAGATAAACCAAGGCGCCTCGCTTAGAATTATTGAAGGAAATATCCCTTCTTCTTTTTTTGTCTACTTTATCCAAGATAGAAAAGCTTTTTTCTGACTAATTCTTTGCAATATCTTATTTTCTAAGAAAATCTTTTAGAAACTTTTTCCATAAAGTTTATGAGTAATACGTGTAGAATCACTTGACAAAAAAAACCAAAGAATCTTGCTCTATGAAAAGATGGTAGTTGTTGAGAAGAACCTTTAAGGAAGGTAGCAAACAAGAAAAATTAAAAATGGTGGGGTACCGATAGCAAGGATAGAAAAGCTTGACTAATTCCTTTGCTAATTTCTTATTCTCCATGGAAAAATAGCCTAGAAAAAGTCTTCTATTTTATATGAGAAAATGAGTGCTCCTGCTTTCAAAAAGTTGTTATGTGGTATCTCCAAATGGCAAATTCAATGAAGCAATATCAATTTTGTACTAGATATAAAACATGCATGGATGAATCCAGAATTATTGGTCGTTATTTGTCTTCCAAATTTGCAAGCGATGAGATCAAATAAAAGATAGGATTGAAGATAGTTCTTTCCTTCTCTCTAAAGTGTGTTCTACCAAACCCTTGTAAAATTTTAAGGCTTTATTACTCATATATATATAGAGAAAGAGAGCACAAGGGAACAATTGGGTTTTTGTCAAATGGGGCTACCAAAGTAAGGGAGAAGATAGAACTATGAGCTCATAGCTAGTTAATATTAAATCATCTCATAAATGGCTCATAATTAATATACTTAATAAATTACATAATTAAAATTGTAATATGATTAATTATGCTTAGTACACAATTAATAAATTAATCTAATATGTGTTCGTAGGGAAGACATTACTCGTAGCCATTAGATTTCTTAGGAGGTTACAAGAGCTTTATGATGTTTGGATCATATAGGCTAAGATACAAATTTAATTTAGGTGTAGTTTTAGGTATGGTATGGTACTGTATATTTAGGTATAAGGGTATTTTTATAATTTAGTCAAGAATCCAAAATTATTATAAATAATTCTCCCATGGATGTAGGTAATACTTCGAACCATAAAATCTGTGTATTCTTTTGCTTTTCTTCTCCGATTCTTATCAATTATCGCATGATTCACAAAGTACAAAAAGCCTTCTTACTCCATCGGATTAATTAATTTCAAAAACCTCCAACGCTTCAAAGAAACATTTATAGATTAGAGCTATGAAATGAACATTACGCTCATTTCTTATTCAGATGTAAAGTGATTAGTAATTTTGCCGTTTATTTCACAATTCAATAAGATGACTTGACTTTATGTAATACATGCATCAACTATGAAGACTGGTTCAACTTCCATAATGGGTTCAAAGACTTTGTCATTTTTCATAATTAATGTGGGACACGATCATCAATATCCGCCAAGTCTCTTCGCTTTCTTTGCGTAAGGCACGTGGCATTTTTAGAATTTCTACATACAAATGACTTGAACTTAAATCATTAAATTATAGAAAAAAAAATGGTATATATATATTGTAGAAAAAATTGCTTAAAATTTGATGATATATATATATATATATATGTGTGTGTGTGTGTGTGTGTGTCGCACATACAGGGAAAAGCTATATAGGGCTTAACCATTACACTACCATGCAAATATTTATGTTTTCCCTAGCTATATTTTCTGGTTCTGCCACTACTCCAATAGTTATTTTCTGGCCGAATGATATCTAGATCTTATCCTTTCCACAAGCAAAACCCAATCTATACGCCCAAAATTCAAGAAGCATAAAAATTAGTGTGTGGATCGCCAACCAAGCACGTCCCTGACTTTGCATGTCGTGGTGGGAGGTCCCAACACTCACAAAAAGTATATATTCATATTCTTATTCCTAGTCATTGTCACAACTAAGCATTTCTAAAGTAAACAAGGGTCTTGGAAGCATGGAAAATCTAAATATGGAATCGCCTTAATCCATCCATAAAGTGATAGCATTAAGTTTACCCACTTATGGACTAGTAGGGTCCCTTCTCACCATGTTGAAAATAATATCTTCCAATTCCATGGTGAAATACCTCGTAGTTAGCGTGGTCAAGCTAGCTAAGAGTGCTCGTGCTAGGCGACATCTTCCATTATGGTATTACTCTTCATGATTTTGTGACGAAGACATTTTTATTTGAGCGAGTAATGAAAATCATGAATACGCATTTTATCTTCGGAAATGAAAATTAAGAGACCATCCATTTACTATGATAGGACACTCTTGTATGTGAGAAATTGTCAAGATGTTCGCTATGATGTAGATCTTCATATATATTACTTTCATGATTATCAAAATATCAAAGCATGATTATTATAAACATAAGGAGTGAGAGAATTAAAGTTTAACTCATTAAAAGATATGGGTTCTCTCTCTCTCTCTCTCTATATATATATATAGAACCTCTAATTAATGAAAATGGGAGCATCTGTAGATTTTAAGTCACAAAATGGACTCACTTTAATATTACGAGTGAAATATCATTTTTTTAAAGTTATTTTTTTCTATAATTATTATTTTTTCTTTATTGTATGCATGTAATTATTCCCTTTGAAACAATCTTTGTAATTTTATGAGCCTCTATCGAGTTTTATCAATCGTATAACTTTGAGGCACAAGTGGTTCTTTGTATACCAAGAACCATATATTCCTCTTAAAATGAGAAAACATTTTTTTAGTTTTTTTTTAAATCATCTCTCGACAACAAGATCTTAACCACTTTCCTTCTCATGCTCTCTCAACTTGATTTGGTATCTTTAAATTTGATGTTAAGATCCTTAAATATGATGGTCTAAGTTCTTGAGCCGGTTGCTCATGTTATTTCTAGATATCCGTATTCTTTTCATTCATTAATCACATAACCTAAATTTATGTCAAGTGTTGAAATTAATGGTATTGATAATGAAATACGAAACAAAGGAAAGATCAAGAGGATTATGGCGACTCACGTCCACTCCGCCACGACCCTCACGATATAGTAGTATCCACAACCCACGACCACGTCTATGATTAGAAATTAGTAGATATAACATTAACTCAATAAAAGCTCACTGTTTTACCCGCCTACAGTTAAGACATGTGATGAACTCAAAATATTTGGTAAAATGACATTCTCTATATTGCTGCTGCATGAACATATTAGAGGTATGAAAAGTATTATACGTCTTTTCAAGAATATCCTCATCAGTGATATTTTCTCCACATATTTTTAGCTGAGAGCTAATTTTAAATAAGGTCGAGTCAGAGTCACCGATGCATTTGAAATCTCAGAATCACAAATGAAGCCAATCATAAAGAGCTCTCAAAAGTATGACTCGCTCTTGATGATCATATATTTCTTTAAATTGTCCCATAGGATCACCGAGTCCTTGACTGTAAGATATTCAATTTTCGTGCCTTTGCTAATATGATGACGTAAGTTAATGCCTTAACGCGATCCTACATGATGCGTGATTTTCTTTTTATCAGAGTTTCGCGATTCATAGCTACCCAAGTGGGATTCAAAGATCCAAAATCCAAGATACATAGTTTTTACCTAAGATGTCAAGGATAGAAATTCGAGCTTGATAATATTAGACATTATCTTAAATAAGTAACAATATAAAAAATAAATAATTTTTTTTTTTTTTAAGCTTCAAGCGATGTGAAAATTTAAAACTTCATATTTCTGAAATTGATAATATAACTTTAGGTTCGAATAGTTACATAACTTCTAGTTATAGAACATTTTTATAACATGTTTTGAACACCATACTTTTCAATATCAAGCCTGCCATGAAAACATGGCATCGTACTATCTATATATAATTTTAAAATTGAAATTAACAAGAAGTATTGAGATGAGATAGGGAAGATACTTGCTTAGTTTGCGTAGTTTGATATATTCCGAGTCAGAAGATGAGTTGAAACTTTTGGTTTCTTATCGAACTTTTTAGATTGCCTTCTGAAGAACGTTCGTGTTAATAACATATTATAAAATAAAGAAAATCGTGAAGTGAAAATGAGATCGAGAGAGAATTTGAAAAGATAAAATTCTTTTGTTCAAAATTCATTCATAGTAAACCTTTCATATTTATAGGTTCTCATAATTATAATATGAATTATGATAATCCATATGATCATTCACCGTTATGGAAATTTATATGGTCAATGAACAAGTATGGAACCCAATGGTTACTTACCATTATTTATACATTTCTTATATTTAATTGTTCAATGAAATGTTTTAAAAATCAAATATAAATAAAATTACTTAGAAACTTACAAATTCTTAGATTATTTTTATATTGATGAGTTAAAATAAATAAAACTTGTTTGAAATAGTAAGTAAAAAAATGTGAGAATTGACTCACTCTAAAAACAACTCAAAGAGTTTACTACATTGTAAATAAAGTTTTATCCGTAAAAGAAAAAAATAGTTCACATATTTTTTAAGTATATATATATATCACGGGCCACAAAGCCCATAATCAAGTCCAAGCCTCATCGATGGATGCATGTACCCCATCAAAATGAGAGGGAGCCCAAGTGGTCCTCTACTGCCGGATTCTCCGGGCCTAGCCTTCCGGGCAACTCCATCTCCCGATTTCCAACTGAGTTTCAACTCGTGCCCCGTGAAATTGCCAATGCTCGTGACTAGGGTTTCCAATCTAATCTCTCTGTGGATGCGAGTCTTCCAATGGAAGACATCCTTCACCCCAAAGTTGTTTGATATCAGCCTTCGGCACCCTTATTTTCTGATTGCTTTTTTCAAGCAGAGAATTTCCTCGATTTCAAGGAGTGGCAAACCTCTCTACCGATACTAATTTTTGCTCGGGCAGAGGCTCAGTGGTACGGTTAGGGTCGGGGTCAGCAGCCTCCCGCACCTCGAACCCTACCACCCGATGAAGCCCGGATTGCGTGCCTTATTACTACCGCTATAGATTTAGACTTTTACCATCTAGGTTTTTCTTGTGGGTTCAGTATCTAAAAAATTTTCAGTGGCTCGTTTCGATAGATTCCCTGCAATAATCTTTGAATTATTTCGATTTTTAGATTTACTGCTAAATAGCAAGATCATCGGGTCGTGGATCTTGTTCTCGATCGTAGACTCCGTTTTTTTGGGAAACTGCATCGACTGGATGCGGTATTTTTCATCATAAAAGCCAAGATGGGCGTACCTGTGGAGGAACCCGGATCGGGTCGTGATTCCCTTCCGTGTATTACGGCTAAATCAAGACACTCTCGCATCACAGTCTACTCGTAGAATTTGCTCTATATATAGGAGTTTAAAGAAAATGATTGTGTTGGATATTTTGTTCCTCGAGTTCATTTCTATTGCAATTTAAACCCTCGATTTCAGCTTTGAACTGGGGGTTCAATACTATTTACTTCGGTCTCTAATGACTCACATTAAAATTTAAGAGGACCATTATGGGGTAAATCTGGTGTACATAAGGTGGGATTCCTACGTGATCCTCGCATATCCAAGCTCTAAATGACGAGGCTAACCTCGATTGCTTTCTCCGATTAAAACCAAGAAACACATTTTTCTAATTTTCAGCCCTTTTTAGTTTTATGAGACGAGGTGGGATTAGGGTCTTAGGAATGATTTGTTTAGAGTCATATCGACCGCGTCCCAATGCCTCTGGTGAGCTGCAAATAAAAGGAAATGGTTTGATCCATCATGGAGTTCTTTGTTAGGTACCACTGAGTTTATTAGTTGTACATTTTAGAGTTTACCCGGTTAGCTTTTGTCACATAATATGCCCAAAAATTGTTAAACCATTTCTTGCTTTAGAATAATTTGTCATCATGGATGGTCTTAGGGGTTAGCCATGGAAGGTTCATTGGCTAAAAAAGAAAAAAAAGTATTAAAAATAGTTTTGTATTTGCTTTTTGATTTTTGGTGGATTTTGCTTGATCTGTTATCTTTATAGTTGTTTACTATCATTTTGTCTGTATGCTCATTGAGAGAGTTTAATTTGTTGAACAGGCACCAACTCATCCAGCTTTGACATTATCTTCAGATTCCGACTCTCCTCTTGAAGACAACCCTTTAAGGGAGGGTAAAGATGTAGATTCTCCATTCAATGGAGCTCCAAAAGTGAAGTCCCCAAGTAAAAGGCTGAAGGCAAAAGATCCCAAATCTACAAAAAAGCAGAAAATAAACAATCTCAAGAAAAAAAAAGGTATATCTTGGGGTCAGTACAGAAATTTTATGTTTTTTTGCAGAGAATCTGGCTTCTTGAAAGACATTGATTCAGATAATGTCATACTATTCCACTAGCCGCACTCTAAAGTTCCTTGAAAGTGATGCAGAAACAGAAGGTCATGAGGAAGGTCAAAGGGGAAGAGCCTATGATGGGGGAGCCTAATGTAAGAAGTTCATTTATTGATTGTTTATCTATTGTTTCATGAATTCATCTCCTCTCAATATTGGCCTTGCTCCCTCTTATATATCAAACCTAAGTACAATTTGTTTTCAACTTTAATTTGTGATGTGAGTTACCAATTATTCTCTCTCGATCTGCAAGTCTTCCTAAGCAATCCTAAATATGAGAGGTCTTTCCTTAGTGCCTAACTGATTCTTCTTTCCCGCTTTGCTTTTATGAAATGGTAAAAAAGAACAGTAAAGAAGTCTCAAACTAAGTATTCATATTCTGAAAAACATTTAATAGTCACGCTTCAGGAAAAATAATATCCACTCCATATTAATAAAGACTTCACCAAAGAATGAAAACTTCTATTTGTAATCATGCCTCGCCAATGTATACATTGTTGAAAGGCTCAGATCCCTTGGTTGATTTTGACTGGTCAGACAGTCAGGCCAGGGTATAGCCTTTGTGGCTTTTAGCGGGTTTTGCCTTGCCTATCTTTTCTCTTTTCTTTGTCTTGTGGGTCTCTCTTGTATACTGATCAGATAATTCTGCAGTCCCTTTCGGGTTCTTTCTTATTGAATATATTTGTTTTTACTCATCAATATATATATATATATATATATATATATATATATATATATATATATATATATATATATATATATATATATCCACACCTGTTTATTAAGTTCTAAATAAACAAAACGTAAAATAAAAAAATCAAATACCCATGCCTATCGTATCCGCTGGTAGTGGAAAAAACAATTGAGACATCTCAGGGTTTGTTTTCTTTTTGATATTCTTCGAGCTATGAAATGGTTAAGTTGAAAATAAATTTATGTTATCACTTCTTTCAACTGCCAGACCTGATAATAATTTAATTACACAAGTCCAAACTGGCCGTGAGTAGTCGAATACAGATATTCTCTTCCTTCCATTTTTCGAAGAGAAAAAATTCTTATGTTTTGCTTTATCTTCTTTTGTGTAAAAATGCTCTCAGATGGTAAGAAAGCAATGAAACTGGATTTGCATAAGTATGGTAAAAGTGCTCTTCAATTTTCTTAAGTATATGGCTATAGAGGGAAATGCCATAAATTAGTGAAACTGATTTGAAGCATTTTACCGTGGTGGGCCTTCCATCTTAATTCCGATGAAAGCAGTCGTTGTTTGTGGAATGTTGCTCCAAAGAGATTTCAAAATCAACTACTAGACCAAGCCAAGATATCCAATGGACCATGATCCAATTTGTGTGTCTCACACTACCAACATCCAAAACTAAAATCACTTGATGAGGCCATTTTGATACACCACCACGTTAACTCAACTATCCGATTGTTTCTTTTGTCATGCCGACATTTTAAATTAATAAATAATAATTTCAGGTGATTATCCAAATGGATATGGATACACTTTTCCTGGGAAGCATAGTAAGTGGCACTTCTCAAATTTTAGTATTTAAACTCCTTTGATGTCACCCTTTCATTATTCTTGTCGTGACTCAGCCATAATCGTTACGACACTTTGGTTGGCCTTCTTAATTTACTATAAGCAAATCACTAACTTGGAAAGAGTGTTTCGTTAGATCAAATATAGCAACTCATCCTGTTAACTGGTCTAAAATTCTTCTGGCAACTCTGTTAGTCCGTCACCTTCTATAGATTTTAATTTCTGCACTTCCTTTGTTTAATGTGCACAAAATCATTCATTCTGGATGTTGTTATCAGATTCCGAGCCCTCATTCGCATAATAGCTCCATGAGAGAAGATTATACCCATCATGAAGAATCATCCTGGTATGTGAAACGACTCAAGTTCGACAAAGAAAAAGGATGTAGTTCTTATCGAATGGTTAAGAGCCCTTGTTGAAAGAGGCTTCAAAGGAAAATTCACCAAAAAAAGGGGTTAAAGTGGATCACATATCCATTAAAAAGAAGAAAGAAAATGGTGAAACAAAAGAGAAAGGTAAAAAAAAGGCTTGAATGATCAATCCCATGTTCCTAAATGACAATGGGTCAAGTACGTATACCTTGAGAAACAACCTTCCACTTTCTTTGCTCTATGTATTTTTATGTTTTTATTTTTGAAATTGTATTCCATGTGGATATATCAATGAATATGGGTACGATGATGGCAATGTAACTTTTTGGAGTGAAGAAACATTAGATAAGTATAATGAACCTCAAGTAAGAAGTTTCTAATATGTCAGCGTTATTCATCTAGTCTTCGTCCATTAATTCAACCCGGTGAAATTTTGTATGGTCTCTCCTCGTGGATCGGGCCTCCGGTGCTCTCGACAAAGTCCATCGATCAAAGGCAGACAGATATTTTTATCTCGCCATGGTGATACCAATTTCCTTTGAACTACCTTCTAATGAATTTGTTAGAGATTCCCCGAGCGCTTCAAAATCACCTGACAAGCTCTCTCCAAATCATCGTGGAACCGCTTGTCTTGCCTCCTTTGCAAATGCATTATAATCAATATTGCATTTTTGTTAGAATGAATTCTAAAAAATTATGGATTTCGATGAATTATGAAAATAATGCATTTAGCTTAAGTGTCATCGCTTGTTATTTTCCGCTTACTAATGGTGTTTAAAAACCTATAAATATACAAGATGCTCTTAGCCTGTATTCTTGGTGTGTCTATGACTGCTTAATATGATTATATCTCCATTTTTAAGCCAAATTTTTTTGGTACGTTATTTTAGCTATCGCAGGTTATGCATCAAAGAAAGGAGTGTCGCTTTCGCTTATCAGACCCAAAAAAAGGCTGGCTATGCTTCTCGGTGGTTCCCGATTTCATGGATTTTACCGCCATGGGGTGACTCTATGACATCATCTCTACAGGTTACGCTATTAGCCTATCCCTATAAAATATGCTATAATGGCTAAGTGAGAGACTATTCGGCTTAACCGAAAAGCATACCATCACCGAATTATTCAACCTCGCTTTTATCAATCAGGAATTGCTATCGACCTTCCTGGGTCGAGGTCCGTTTTAAAATGATTAGAAACTCAGGCATCTATTAGAGAAAGCATTCAATAATTTGTAATTCTAATACTGGACTAGACTTAATTTTGTCACCATCCAAATCATGGAGTTGGTACTTTCATACCGAGTTAAGTCAATTTGAATTTATGGTGTTCTGAGATCGCACGTGGTTCTGTTTAATTCAATCAATTTTAGATGTTGTAAAAGGGCTTCTATTTTTCCACGAAAGAGCTCATTTTTCCATCGAGAAGGCTGCTTCCTCGTTTCTTGGGTAGTGATCCATCTCTCATTTAGTCTTATATGCCGATGCTAAGCTTTTGAGTCGAACCCCACAAATTCTATTTAGGAAACTTAACTCACCTTCCACTCGACTGCGCCTCCCATTCCCCTATATGCATTGCATTATGTTGTTGTATAAATAAATTACAATTTTAGGAAAGTCATTGGTTTATCTTCTTTTCTTTTTGTATTTTCGCAGTTAAGTTAATGAGTGTGAAGGTGACCCATAGATTTGAGCGGATAATAAGTCAGCTTCAAGAATGGTAATTATGGATACCCATCCAAATCAGTGAAATGTTCTTAGATTTAAAAGGTAATGTTCTATGTTTTATGATCTCATGATTCTTTTGTTATCGATGATCGGGTCCATTTTTGTTTCTATTCGATCTATAATTTAATCTCTTTATATCTAATAGAATCCATGAAATAGTTCACTTCGTCCTTGGTAGTAAATATTGTCACATCAGCTTCAAATGGAAACCAAGAGCTAGTGATGAACTAGTCATGCTTCCAAATTTATAAGTTACTCAAGATTTGGCTTAATCGCCTTTATTTCCATTGGTTCGCTTCATCGTATAGTTGCTTCTTTGCATATTTCTAAACACTATACCCTTCATCTAAATTCTTTTAAATTTTGGCTGATTAAACCATCTATAAACAACAATAGTTCCTTCCAGACATTCTCGCATTGTAAGTCTATATTTTAATTTTGACAGCTTTTCATTCCTAGCCTCAGACATGAGTATTTGAGACAAATACGTAGCACAAACCCTCATCTTAATTTTTGTATTCAATTAGAAGCAATTTGTCACGCATTTTAACACATAATTTTCTTCTTCGTGTCGCTAAGGCCGAAGGCGTTTGTCTACCACCTTGCCTTTATCTTTTAGAGTTCTCACTCTAATATCTTAAAGAAATAAGGTAACTATTTCTGGGGATTCTTTATTTTATCCTACAACTGCTTCCCTCGCTTTAGTGTTTTTTTTTTTCATGTTTGAAACTGCCTCTTTTACCTAGTTTCAAATTTTGGAAATACCGGGAAAATGTGCACTTAACGCCTTTCCTCGAGAAAATGGTATGAATGGTTTTATTTTTGTTTATTGACTTGTGATCAGATATTTCTCCATCAGTGGGAAGTCAAGCAGGAATGACTTTATTCAAATTAAACCACAATCTAATGTTTACGAGGGCCGAAACAATGGTCAAGGTTAGCATTCCTTTTTTTCTTTTTCTTTTTTTGCTGAATATTCAAATTAGGAGTGATTGATGGATTATTTGGTATTTTTTTGTAGAAATGAATTTTCCTCCTTTCCATGCAACGGTTTCACGATGTGTGGATAATGTATGGATTTCCTCTCCTCTCTTTCCTTTGATCTGAAGATGAGGGTCGACAAGATGCCTAAATCCAAAGACTACAACCGATCAAAATGAGGGTGATGAAAAGCAAACCAATGGAAAAACCAAAGGAAAAGCCGAGAAAGCATCTGTATGCTCTCCTTTAATTCAGTCTTCTTCCATAAAATGATAAAACTCTGCCTTCGCATAATATATTCATATATGTGGTTGATGGTTCATGTGGGGTATACGAAAAAAAGGGTAAAATCGGGGCAGGATAAGGCAACAAAAGAAAGGCGAAAAAGAAAGCCTGTTCAAAAGAAAACAAAGACCAAGGAAATAAAAGGTTATTCATGTACCCTTTATTCTTTATGATATACCATGAATCATTGAGTTATCAACAACCCCTAAATAATTTACTTCCAATTTTTCATAGTCAATAAGAAAACAAATCTGATATCGTGAGTTGTGATTTATTCATCTCTAGTCTCTTTTTTCTTCACTGGGAGTCAGATTCCATGCCTAATGTCGCTTGTGGATTCGATTTGTTTGCCAAAAATTCAATAGGCAAGGCTCCCAAGCTGAGCTCATCCCAATCATCCATAGATCAAGTGAATCAATTCAAAGAGATTTCTTCATCTCAGATTCCTTCCTTCTAGATATACCCAATTCTTTAGCAAGCCCGCTACAAAGTAACTCATCTCAGAAAGAATCGGGCTTTATAGAAGCAAAGCCACAATAAGGAGTAAGGGATTGACAATGAAAAGGGTAGATCATGTTTGAAGAGGAAACCATCCCCTCGACTTCCGTCGCCCGTCCCAGCCAATGGATCCGAAGTTCATCACTGGGCCTCTTTTTCCCTTTCCGCATCACATAAACATTCCCGTAAGAAAGAATGTGGATGAAATCACCATTAACTGGTCAAGTGGTACTCATAGGAAACATTAGAATGGAGAGAAAGATGTTACCCTTAGGTATCAAGCAAAAGATGATGGCATACTCATAAGCCTCGCATGTAAAAGTGCTTCGTTCATCAAAAGCATAACCTGTAAGCCTTAGGGCAAGCTCTTGAAGATGTCGGAATAGAAGCGATTCGGCCGCATGTCGCCTGATTCGCAAACTCCCCACCCGCGCTAAAGATCGGTCCAGCCCAAAATGCATCACAAGCACTCTCGCATGCAACTACTACTCCTTCCTTCTCCGTCGTCCCCACCAATCAAGCCCTTTGGGACAACCTCGGTATGTTTCATTTTCCGAAGGAAATTTTTGTTTTATCTTTCTTTTTTTTTTTTTTTTTTTTTTTGTAAAAAATGCTCTTGTATGGTAAGAAAGGCTCAACTTCAATTTTCATAAGTATGGCTATGTAGGGAAATGCCATAAAGCAAATGAAACTCCAGATTTAGGTATTTAACGCGGGTGGGCCTATCTTAATTTTTCATGAAAGCAGTCAAGTTTGTATATGTTACGCCCAAAGAGATTTAAAATCAACTACTAGACCGGCCAAGATATCCATGGACCATGATCCAGCTTTTGTGCTCATTACTCCCGAATAACATCCTAAACTAAAATCACTTATTAGAGGCCATTTTGATAATTAATGTTAACTTCAACTATCTGATTGTTTCTTTTGTCATTGACATTTTAAGTTAATAGCACACTTCGTGTGATTATCCAAATGGATATGATACACTTTTCCTGGAAGCATAGTAAGAGTCATCAAATTTTTAGTATTTAAACTCCTTGATGCGTTCACCTCTCCTTGTCTACCAGACTCGTGCCATAATCGTTACGATTATCTTGGTTGGCCTTCTAATTTACTATAAGCAATCACCGAAATTGAAAGATCCTAGGGTTTTCTAGTGTTTCTTCAGACAAATATAGAAAATTCATTCCATAATGTGCTTTAAAATTCTTTGAAGCAACTTGTTAGTCCGTTGTCACCTTTATATAGGATTTTAATTCTCAAGAATTTGCTTTGTTTTAATGTGCACGAAATCATCTATTCCTCGGATGCTGTCATCAGATTTCCGAGTCTCGGTCCAGATAATAGCTCCATGGAGTATAAGATTACACCCATCATGAAGAATCATCCTGGTAGCAAACGACTCAAGTTCCGACAAAGAAAAGGATGCCTATTAATGAGAATGGTCAAGAGCCCTTGCTGGAATGAGGCTTCAAAGGAAAACTCACCAAAAAGGGTTGGGGCGGAACACACATTCCATTAAAAAGTTAAGCAAGCAACTCGGTGAAAACAAAAGAGAAAGGTAAAAATGGGCGAGAATGATCAATCCCATGTTTCTAAAATGACATGGGTCAAGTACATACAATCGGGTTGAAACAACCTTCCACTTTTCTTTCGCTTCCATGTATTTTTATTTTTTTATTTTTGAAATTGTATTCCATGGATATATCAATGAATATAGGCATGATGATCAGACTTTAATTTCTTGAGGAAGAAACATTAGATAAGCACAATGAACCTCAAGTAAGAAGCTTCAATATGTTGGAAGGTTCTTCATCTAGTATTTGGTCCATAATTTGTAGGTCTCCTCCTCAGGACTGCCTCTGGTGCTCTCTGACAAAGTCCATCGATCAAAGGTAGATGCATATTTTTATCTCAGTCATGGCATACCAATTTCTTTAAACTACCTTCTAATGCAATTTGTTAGAGACTCGAGTCATAGCTCGCACGACTGACAAGCTCTCTCCAACCAATGTGGAACTCCGCTTGTCTTGCCCCTTGTAAATGCATTATAATCAATGTTGCATTTTTGTTAGAATGAATTTTAAAATTATGGATTTTCTCGGGATGAATTAAAATAATGCATTTAGGGCCGTTGTTGCCTTGTTATTTTCTTGCTTTACCGCTTGTTTAAAACCTATGTGAATATACAACATGCTTAACCCGTATTCTGCAAGTTCATGACCGTTTAATATGATTATATCTCCATTTTTAAGCCAAATTTTCTTCGTACGTTATTTTAGTAGTGATCGTTGTGTTATGCATCAAAGAAAGGAGGTTATTGCCGCTATCGCACTCCAAAAAAGTCGGGCTATGCTTCTTGTGGTTCCCGATTTTATGGATTTTTGGTCGGCCATGGTGTGACCTATGACATCATCTCCTGCGGTTACGCTTATCGCCCTTATCCTCATAAAATATGCTAATGGCGGCGGAGATTATCCACAACTCGAAAGCATACCATCACCGAATTATTCAACCTTGCTTTTATCAATCAGCCTCGCTTATCGACCTCTACCGGAGGTCTGGTTTAAAATGATTAAAATCTTGTGCATCTATTAGGAGAAAGCATTCAATAATTTGTGATTCTAATATACCGGACTGTACTTAATTTTGTCACTATCCGGCTATGCAGTGGGTACTTTCTATGGCCGAGTGAAGTCAATTTGAATTTATTGTGTTTGGAGATTGGTACGTGGTTCTAATAATTCAATCAATTTTTGATGTGTTATAAAATGGCTTTCATTTTTTTTCCGTTTAAAGATCTTTTTGTTTTTCCATTGAGAAGGTCGGCTTCCTAAAGCTTAAGTAAAGGATCCATCTCTATTTAGTCTTATATGCCGTATGCTAAGCTGGAGTTGAACCCCAATAATTTTATCGAGGAAACTTAATCCAAATTTTCCACCTCGACTCGTGGCCGCCCTCCCATTCCCTATACGTGCATCGTATTATGTTGTCAGATAATAAAGCATTTAGGAAAGTTGTCGTAAATCTTCTTTTTCTTTTCAGATTTTCGCAGCTCTTGTTGAGTGTGAAGGTGAATCTATAGATTCGAAGTGATAATGGGTGTCATTTATTATCGGTACTATGGATACCCCATCCAAATCATGAAATGTTCTTAGATTTAAAAGGTAATGTTCTATGTCTTATGCTCTCATGATTTTTGTTAACATGATCGGGTCCATTTCAGTTGTTTCTATTCAGACTTATAATTTAATCTCTCTTTATATCTAATAGAACTAAGTGAAATAGAATTCAAATTTCGTCCCTGGTAGTAAATATTGTCACACTCGTTCTTATATGGAAACCAAGAGCTAGTGGTGAACTAGCCAGGTTCTAAATTTCTTATAAGTTACGCAAGATTTGCTGACCGTCTTTTATTTCCATTGGTTTGCCATCGCATAGTTTCGCTTCTTTGCATATTTCTAAATACTAGTAGCCTTCATCTAGTTCCTTTAAATTTTGGTTTCTTTTGCAGGAACCATTTATAAAACAACAATAGTTCCTTCCTGGACATTCTGCATTGTATGTCTATTTTTTAATTTTGACAGTTTTCTCATTACTAGCCCCGTATTACGATATTAAAATAAATATGTAGCACAAACCCTCATCTAATTTTTGTATTCACTAGGAAGCAATTTGGTTGCTGCCATTTAACACATAATTTTCTTCTTCAGTCACTACATAAAATAAGCAAAGGTTTGTCTACCAATTTGCTCATTTATCTTTAGAGTTCTCACCTTTAACATCTTAAAGAAATAAGGTAACTATTTTGGGATTCTTTATTTTATCCTCTACAATATGTTTCCTCTACGCTTTAGTGTTTTTTTTTTTCGTGTTTGAAACTGGCTCTCCTACCTAGTTTTAGCTTGGAAATACCGGGAAAATGTGCTCTTAACATCTTCCCTGAGAAAATGGCATGAATGGTTTTATTTTGTTTATCGACTGGGATTGTATATTTCCATCGTGGAAGTCAGATGAATGACTTTCTTCACCAAACTACAATCTAATGTTTACAAGGCTGAAACAATGGTTGAAGGTTAGTATTTACTTTTTTTTTGAGTATCTGCCAGAGTGATCGTTGATTCATCAGATTCTTCATTATAGAATGCATTTTCCCTCCTTTCCATGCAATGGTTTCATGTCTGTAGGGATAATAGAAGGATTTTCCTTTGATTCGGAAGATGAGGCTGACAAGATGCCTTAATCCAGTACTCGTCAAATTGAATAAAATGAGGTTGATGAAAAGCAAGCCAATAGAAAAACCAAAGGAAAAGCCGAGAAAGCATCTATGCTCTCCTTCAATAATTCAGTCTTCTTCGGTGAAATGATAAAACTCCGCCTTCGCATAATATATTCATATACGTATTGATGGTTGATTTATCGGGTGTTTAGTCGGGCTTTGTTGTCAAGCAATTGTTTGTTGAATCTATTTCTTTGCACACAAAGTGGGAAAGATCACTTTTAGAATAATTGTATTTGGTAGTCTTTCCTAACACCTTATCCAAATTCCTCCCAAATACGCGCAATTTTCCGACATTTTCGCTCTATGAACATGTGTAAGATGCTCTTATCATAAAAAAAAATGCGTCCCTTCTTCTATTCTCATTATTTCTATGTTTTTCTTCTTATTTATAAAGTTATTTACTTTGTTTCAGGTTATATATATTTCGTGTTAAAGCCATATGGTGTTGCTCATTAAACTAATAATTATTAGAGTAGTATGGAAACTACGCCTCAGAGCATCAATTAGCATTCATATCTGAAGTACTTAAACTAAGTATAAGACATATAACGGCTATTAGTTATATTTATTATATGCTTGGTCGTTAGGGTATATCATACCAATGCCTCAAGACATTATTACATTATATGAACCTTGGAGTTAAGAGTTATGGGCCACACTCCGTGCTCTATATTACAAAATATATAATATCATAGGAAATAACTTGTAGGTTAGAAAAAGCTACACTACCTTCCACTTAATGAAATCTGTAATCATGGAATCGCTGAGGTAGTTGTCGCTTCTACTGGATTGCTCATATGTGATTCCTACTACCATTTCCCTGAGTATGTGCAGCTTAGGAGGCATTTCTAACAACTCAATCTCCTTCTAACATCTCCAAGGCTTTTGCCTTATCAAGGACGATCTATGGGCTTCATTTGTATACATCATAGTGCAATGGGATCACCATTTTCCTAATAAGCTTCTTTCATCTTCAAAGTGGGCACTCCCAAGTCTAGTTATCCCTCAGTTATCTATCATAAACCCAAGGACAGGAAGAGGCTTATTTTAGTGACACTAGTTTAGTATTCACATTCTTTCTTCTTCTCCCACCATCTCCATTAACATTCCAAACTATAAACATCAGCCTTGTAGGAGACACCTAATGTTTTGTAGAATACTCGGAGCAATGTATCCCAAATGTTCCTTGTAAAGAGCTGAGAGACACCCATACTTCATCCGCTGAATACAACTTCGCAAGCGTCGTAACTGGAACTTAAAGGTGAAGTCCTCATTGAGAAGTATACAACTTTTCATATGTTCCTTACTATGTCATTGATTTCAAAAGCTCCCTTGTGATAATGCATGATAAGATAGTTTCCAAGAGCTAGCAAACCCAATCTACAAGCTTATAAGTCAAAAGTAGAAAAGAGAACAAGTAACACTTAATTGGTTTATTTATATGGACCCATAAAGTAAAGGAACCCAGTCTACACGAAAGCCATAATTTAATTATTTCACGTCCTTACCAATTACCAACAAGACTAGCTTAGATGAAGATCTTGAATGATGAATGGTCGGAGGATTTTCATATAAAGAGGAGGTGTATAGTCGATCCGATTTCATCCAAAACAACTTGTTGTCACAAGTACGATCTTAAGAACAACCAAATTGACCTTAATTTCATCCCTAAATTTTCACAGTGGGAAATGCATGTTTTCTCATAGAATATGAAGGGGCCATGGTCCTTTTCATCCACTCCATCCTCATCTTGTGTATCTACCTTTGGTGTCCTACCACGCCTCCTACTGGCCGCAAAACTAAAACCAATGGACTTGCTTTGATCATGATGTAAAGATGGAATCACTCATGACTCACTCGATGCCGAGTTATCGGAACGACCGATCCACTTTGCCACCGGATAGGTGTTTCCCGCTGGGCCTAAGACGCCCATCGAGTCGTAGCCATAAATTTGAGCTCGTATGGACTCGTGGGGTCCCTCTCACCACATATTGGAAACCTCACATTTCTTGTATCGCACTCTCCAAAATAACAAATCCTACGGCGAAATACCACCCGTATTGGTGGCTTCTGTTTACGATGCGGTCCTTGTTCTTAGCAACAATTCCTTTGGGGGGAGTAGTTCCACCTCAACTGGTCATTGTTTGAATCTTAAGGTCCCCTAATCCGACGACAACAAGCTCATAGGAAAATCCTCGAAGAACTCCTGGCCCCTCTCAACTCGTGAAACGACGGGCCCCGCTTCATTAACAACCTTACAGGAAAATCCCACTTCTCTTCACTAGGAACTGGCCATCCTCATCACACTTTCCTCAAGTAGGGATAACCATTTGGAAGGTAGAATTCCCGAGGAACTCGGGCCGAATCGCAATCGTAGAGTTTATTCAATTGGGTTACAACAAACTAGCCTGCATAATACCTTCTTCCCCTATAATCTTTCATCTTTAATTATATTGACATCGCAAGCAACCAACTTGAGGGGAGCATTCATCCGCATATCGTGTCTTCCTTCCTCATCTCATCAAGGTCTCTTTGCTTCGTAAAAACAAATTCATGTGTCCTATTCCGTGTCTATCCAATGTTTCAGCCCTCATATATATCCACTTCTAATGATAACATTTTCAATCGGATCATTCCACAAGATCCGGGAAGGCTTGAAAATCTTCAAATCATAAACATGAGCGTAATGGGGATTGCTCTACGTAGGATCATGACTTAGGATTTCATTACCCCCTTTAGTAAACTCGTGACTAAAATTAAAATATTGGTCCTTGACGACAATTGCCTCAAAGCTTCTTTTAGTCACCCATCTATACCAATCTTCAACTCGCATCAACCGGATTTCCTCGAATAAATGAGGATTCATGGAACAATTCCTTCCTCGGAATTGAAAACTCGTCAATCTCACATTCTGAGCCTTGAGAGTAAATCCTCGTACTATTGTGTACTATTCCCACCCGCATGGAAATCTTCACGAACGCGAGCCCTGGTTTTGGGTGAAGAAACAAACTCTCTGCACCATACTCATTGTCACTTGGTAACCTAACCCCGTTTGAATTACCTCTATTTATATGACAACAACTTTGCTCGGGAAATTCCTTCCTGCTAACTCTAGCCTCCCTACCCTAATAGATGTGATTCTTTCAACAACAACCTCACCCTGGCTCAATCCCTAAAGAACTTATGGATATTTCCCTCTGGAGCATTAGTGTTCAACTTATGGCAATGCTCGACCGGGTTCACCGCCATTGGAATTAGGGAATTTGATAAACGCCGTTAACCGGATGTTTCTCACAACAGATTATCCGGTAGCCTTCAAACTCTTAGGTAAATGCGCGCAGATGGAAGATCTTCGACTACGGCAACTTTCAAGGAGAAATCTCTGAGTCCTCGCAGAGTTTAAGAGGTCTAGAATATAGATCTTCCTCATACAAATTTTCGTGCACTCGTAGTATCTCGGGAGCTCCTTTCTTTAACCTATTTGAACCCTCGCTTATCTAATCAATTTGAAGGAGAAGTGCCTTACAAGGTGCCTGGAAATGAGAGACCATAGTTTCGCTCAAGGGAACTATGGATTACGTGGAGGCATCCCCCGAGCTTAATCTTTCCCATATGACCTACCTACTCCACAAACAAGCATCTTGTGGTCAAAGAATATTCCAAATGGATTAGTACTGCTTGCTTCATGTTGTATTTTCTCTCGGCGATCTTCTATAATCCACACTGGAAAAGCAAATCAAGGAAGAATATTAATGTTTCCTCTCCGTGAGCTTTACAACAATCATTTTGAGGGTCTCATACTGGATCTTCTTCACAAAGCATCGGAGGCTTCTGAGTCCAACATAATTGGTACCCCAAGTTATGGTTTGTCTATGAAGGAGTACTCCTCGAACAAGACAGTAATAGCCATAAAGCAGTTGAAGGTGCTAAATCTTCAGCAAAAAGGAGCTTCCAAGAGTTTCCATGTTTGAGTGCAAAGCTGAGAAGAATTCGTCGCGTGAGTCTTATCAAAACATTGAGTGTCAAGCCAAGCCTCGACTTCAAAGGGAAATGATTTCAAGGCTCTCGTGGTTTGAATTGATGGCACAAGGGAAGCTCGAGGGTCGGGCTCCATCCCGTAAGTGCTACAAGAAGATCATGATCATGAATCGAAAAGACTCAACCTTCTCCGTAAGTTGAATATTGCCATTGACGCTTGTTTTCAAGATTAGAAAGGTTCTTCACAACCACTGGATGGCATTATTGTTTACTTGGTGATCTTAAGCCCAAAGAATGTTCTTCTCAATGACACACCGACCGCCCATGCCTGATTTTGGTCTTGCAAAGATTATCTCCGCCTCGAATTCTAGCGCTACTACTACTCACCCAAATCAAAGCAGTTTGGCCTGCGGGTAAAAAGGATCCTCTGGGTACATTGCTCCGTGCATGAATAATTTGATTAGAATCTTTTCTTTCTTGTTTCATCTTTTACTGGGTGAGTTGCATTCAGAAATAAATCAGAGGGACATAACTTAGTTTAGGGGTGTATGATAGTATATATGGCCGGGTAGTGTGGGCTTCCTTGCTTAACTCTGTCCAATGTTTTTCTTAACTTTAGAAGGGGCATATGTCCTGAATGAATGGAGAAAATAAATTCAGAAGAGGCATAACTTAATTGTGGGGGTATGGATGTATCGTCGGGTAGCATGGCTTCTTATGAACTCTTGGTCTCATGTTTTCGTAACTTTAGAAGTGGACTATGTTCCCGAGCACTTAACGGGGCCCGCCTTATAGTCAAGGTCTCATAATTCTATAATGATTTTCCTAGATCATTAATAATTCGCTGGATCACTTTGGAAATATTTTCAATCGACGCGTAATATGGAGGGGCTGAGGGCGCTGGGTCAAGGAGATAATACGCTATGGAATTCTTTTCGCTTGAAATGTTCATGCAGGAAGACTCGCCAACCGCTGAGGGCGTCTCAGAGATGGTCTCACCCCTTCATGACTAATGTGAAATGTCTTCCCGCAGCGAGTAATGGAGGTCATGGATCCGCAGATTTGATCCAAAGAAGCTTGGAAGCAAGACGGTGTAGACCACATATCGAGAGCATCATCTCGCCCCGAATCGGTCGCATGTTCCAAATTAATCTCCAAGAGACATCGGAGATGGGAGATGCAAATAACTAACTCCATCTAATCGAAACCCTTGTCGAGGTTTGACCATGGAGGGGAAGGTACGCCTGGGCCTCTTCACCTCTAGTATTAATGCTCACGCAGTTGCAACATGTGACAAGAAACTCTTCAACATTCTTGAGATGATTTTTTATTTTTTTATAATTTTTGTAAGGCTATGTTATGTTAAAAGTATTATATTCATATTAAACTCAAATCTTACAAGCTCGAAGTTTCTACTAGAGTCGGGTTCGTTAATATGGTATCGTGATTTTAGAATTTCTATTAGCCATGGGACCAGAGAAAAAAGCACGTAAAATACGAGATCTATAATGTGATTTTCTCAGAATCGCTTCCTAAGTTTTGTTGTTGTAAATCAAACGGAAAGTTGAGTAAAAGTTAACAAGTAATTTTTCGATTGTTTCCTTTATTTGCTTTTGGCCTTTTTTTTGTTCTCGGGTTTCTCAGAGAAGAAATGTGATTAAAATGATGGACTATAATAGAAAGCTTAGGCTTTGTATTAAATGGTTTCAAGAGCTTGAGGGAGGCTATTTCTTAGGGCAGGAGAAGCTAAGGAATCTGTTAGATTGTGCATGGAGAAAATGCAAGGAAATTGGTTAATTTCTTTATCTTTCTACGTGTTCGTGTTCGACATAAATTTTTTGAAACAAACTTTTGTACCAGAATTTTCTTTCCCATGACAATCCATTCATCTAGATGGATATTTTTACCACCACCAAAAGCGAGATTAGCTAGAATATTTACAATTATGTGGATTCATTTAGACATTTCAATGTTTCCCACACTCCTAAATGTAACTTAGATGGCTGTTGTTTGTTTGTATTTTTTTTCTTTTGTTTGACTTTTTGCCCAAAGCAATTTTCTTTCAATGTTTAGTATTTTTTTTTAACTTCCATGACTTATTGTTGAATTTTAAATTTTTGATTGAATAGAAAAACCATACTATTTGGTTTTTGGCTTTTTTCAATGCTATTTTTATTTCTTTTAATTTTCATTAAGAAGCAAACTATAGAGTGTGCTTGTTGGAAGTATGACCAAGTCGCGGCATTATCTACCTTACCTGACGGTCTCAAGACGTATCGGTCGCTGTGCCTGGCCATATTCACGATATGCAAATAATATGATTAAAATATTTAAATTTGTTAAAATATTATATAAATTATTAGAAAATTAAATATACTATGTTTTAAAAATTTAATAAAACAAATTTTTTTATGTATTTAACATTATTTAAATAGTTAATGAAGGATTCAGTTAAACATATTTATGATAATGCTAACAAAAGAAATTATTTTAAATCAAACATAATATCTTTTTAACAAAATGTCATCAAATACATCAATCAAATACCATGTCAATGACAAGTGGGGCCTAAAAAACATCATCATCATCATTAGTACTACGACGAGTATACAAATCGGGACGATAATTTGCATAATGAGAATGTGGTTGAAAGAATTGTTCATTACTTGAATGTGTCAGGTTGAGATGATCGGGTTTGATGATCCATAATTAGGAACATATGACCTTAGAGGCTTTTCAGGCTCAACACCATGTTGATAGTATTCAAAACCTCGATAAGAAAAGCGCAATCACCGCTATCAAAAGATTGATCATATCCATAAGAATCACTAGCTCATGTTTTAGTAGTTAAATATTGATAAAAATCATACCCACTAAAAGTATTGGAAGAATTATCACTACTTCCAAAGTTATGATAGGATCCATCTCCCACTCCCCTGAAATAAGGTATTGATCCTAGAGCCAATGATTGGAAGTGCTTATCAATCTGGTTATAGTTGGATCTGTAATCATGCCCACTAGAATAGTCATCATCGCTCGGAAATGTAATCGCCTTCCAGTAAGCCACAGCCCTGCTATGTCCGGGCCTCGTGATCCATGATCGTGATCTTGTGTGGCATAATAATTTTTCTACTCGTGCCCACAACATGTCATGATCAACTTGATTAATATAACCACTATCAATGTAATCCATTTTACTCCAATGCCACCACTTGCTCCATTGTCCCCACTAGTGTCTTCACTATCTTCATTACCACCACTAATGTTGCTACCCCCTCTATTGACTCTATCGCCACCATCATCACTATTAGAATTTGAAAAAATTATTCAAGGAGCCTTACATTTACGAGAAGAACCAATGATCTTCCTCACAAGAATAATAACGCTTGCACGCTTTACTTACCCCAGAACTTAGCTGCCATCATCATCACGAGCATTTCTAATTCTTGGGAGGGAAGATCTTGATTCGACCAATCAAAATTCATCAAATTACAAAATATGTTCTTCTTCTCATATCCACTTATCTATAATATATCATCATCATTAAAATATGATTCAGTCAATCGATTATACAAATCTTCTTATCGTCTGCTTCGTGATTAAATTCTTAACTTAAAGTCACATATCAGAGTAGACATAAACTAACTTTATGTAACTTTTTCATTGTCAAATCATTGCACAACTTGTGAATCAATGACCATGTGCTCTAATTCTTTCATACAAAAATGTATTTAAGAACATGTTTGGCTTAAAACTTTGACAAAGCATAATCTTAGAAGATGGACCTTATCACCATAATTGTCTAATTATTAAGCTATTATTAAAAAAAAACATATTAGGTACCAATATATATTTAATAAAAATAATAAAAATTTTATTTAAAAAAGAAATAAATATAATGAGTACCTGGAAGATATTGATTTATTGCTTTTCTGGTTAGTGCATTTTCAAATTCTCTTTGACCTTCAACAAATAATTTTACCTACATTGTAATGTTCTTTACTTTATTAATGTACATTACAAATACAATATATATTATAAAAATAACACAAGTTATTGTTATACCTCATTCAAAGCTTTTGTTTGTCCATCCAAATCTGGTTTTAATCTCTTGATAACCTCCTTTAGTCCAATTTTAATTTTGACAGGGAGAATTGTTTTGAATATTGAAAATTAGATTTAAAAATATAGTCGACATAAGTAAAAAAAAATTATTAGTTTATAATACTTTGCCTTTAAATAAGATAATAATAACTATAGAAGGAATAACCCGATAACAAGTTCTAAAGCAACCTATCCATTGCATTGAGAAACAATTTCTTACTTACATACACGCTTAATCCTTTCTCAAAACTAGGTTTGCAATATCAACTCATAAGCCTTGGATCTGGACATTTGTCCTCTCGAGGTTTGATTGAACTTACATTTTATTTATTATTATGCATCCTAATTGTCTGGAGATTTTGTTCCAATATTATTCTTTAGCAAGTTGTTTCGATGGTTCAGTACCAATTTCTTTCCATCTCTTTCAAAATTATTACTAATTTCTTTTAGTTTGTAAAAAATCATAAATTAAGCACTAGTTTCTTAAAAATTTTATTCAAGGCAATACTTAGTAGCGTCGTAATTCCTCGATAAAACAAACAAAATAATAAATATATTATCTCAATGAAAATGCAAGACACATTTGTAATTTCATATGCTTTGTTTTTTACAAGAAGTAGCATAACCATGTTTATAACTCATCATTTGTTTAACATGAAAAGCTTTACACCTGCATAAACTACAAAAAATGTGGAAATTATACTTGTGAATAATGATAATTGCCAATTCCCTTTACTAAAGATTGTGTTTAGTTATAAATCGAAACTGTAATTTTCGATCATGGATCGCTCAATGCTTAACTGGCCATAAAATGAGATGCATCAGGAATTGATAATGATATGTTAATCCAACGTGATAGTTTCAATGAAAGATGACGGCAAGAAATCAGACCGTGAATCGCTTTTGAAGCATCTTTGCGCGACCGAGAAGCATCCGCATCCGTAGGGGATAAGGGCTGCTCAACCGAGGCACAAATGAATCTGAGAAGGAGCATATGGAGGCCCCGTATGCAAACTCATGGTCTTCCATCATCGTATTGCTTTAGGACAAACGATTTGGTGTGGATCTTTTCAACTCTCTTAATTGCGAAGCCACGAGAAGTTGCATGTAGAGCTCTCCAAACCGAGCAAAGAGTGCTGGATTTTGACTTGCCTTTCACTCTTTCACAAGTGTTCTGAGAGAGAAAAAGACATGAAACTAAAGACTCTCGAGAAAGTGTAGTGCAAAGTTGACCTGTGCTATAGAGCGGTAAGATACTATTAATATTTAATATTATATTATATTATTGATTAATTAAAAAATTATTATTACATTGGGAAAGCAACCATTGTTTTTCTAAAACTCCTTCTAATTGTCTACGCTCACTTGGCTTTTACTTTTTCTTTATTTTCCTTAAATACCCTTTCCATATTCTAATAAAAATAGAACTCAAATTATTTAAAATTTCCTACATACATTTCGACATTTAATTAAATTCTACAATTGGGAAGATATGATATGACTTAATATTAGTGATATTAGGAAAATCAAAGTGTTTTCTTCTTGATATATATATATATATATATATATATATATATATATATATTTGTTGAACAACCTGTTTTCTTTTCTTTGTTTAAAAACGCTATCTAAAAAATCACTCTTCTCGATGCACTACTAGGGTCAAGGGGAAAATGCAAAGACAAAAATATTGTCTCTTTTTCTTCTTTCTAATAATTAAGATATGCGCATTGTAAATTAAGGGTAGGTGTTGTGGAATTCTTTAAATTGCCCAAACCACTTGTTTCTAGTTTAACGATATATCATAAAACATATTATGAATCTCAAAATATTAGACTTATTAATAGTTTCTACCCAAATAATTCAAGAGATATAAAGTTTGTATAGCGAACGCCTAAATAATCATGTTTATACCTATATAAAGTTTGTATAGTGGAAGGATAATTTCTGTTTTCATTGTTGAAATTGTAGATTCATAGGTGAAACTCCTTCTTTCTTTTTCTCTTCTTTATATCCCCCCATCACTATAGGAGAGATGAGAGAAACATTCTTGTCATTAAGGCCAAAAGATTGGGGAACATAACCCTTAATACTAGTCATACTATATTAGATATTTCTAATTTGGCCCCTCATCAAATGAGAAATATCTCTAATGTATCAACACATTAATTCCATGACAATTATACCCTTAAAGCCAATTACTTAAAATCCAATTATTAGATGACGTTAGTTAGACTTCTTAATTAAAATCGATAGCATTAACATATTTAATAATATTTACATGTGGGACATCAAGATTATTGAAAATTTGATGATATTGTTTGTAGACTTAAAATGATTTGATTATACATGATATAAATAGTTCCTTCCAGGACATTCTGCATTGTAAGTCTATTTTTTAATTTTGACAGTTTTCTCATTCCTAGCCTCCCGCTTACGATATCGGCACAATATGTAGCATAAACCCTCATCTAATTTTGTATTCAATTAAAAGCAATTTGTTGTCGCCATTTAACACATAATTTTCTTCTTCAGTCGCCAAGGCCACAAAGGTTTGTCCACCAATTTGTTCTTTTATCTTTGTAGTTCTCACCTTTAATATCTTAAAGAAATAAGTTAACTATTTCCTGGGGGATTCTTTATTTTATCCCTACTATCTGCTTCCTCAGTTTAGTGGAATTTCTTTCTCTTTCTTTTTTTTCATGTTTGAAATCGTCTCTCCTACCTGTGTTTCATCTGAAGTATCAAAAATGTGTACTTAATGTCTTCTCAAGAAAATGGCATGAATGGTTTTATTTTGTTTATCGAATTGGGATTGTATATTTCGCCGTGGAGGCTATTATGAATGACTTTATTCAAATTAACCACAATCCGATGTTTACTTAGGTCAAAACAATGGTTGAAGGTTAAAGTACCCTTTTTTTCGAAAGTATTCAATAGAGTGATTGTTGGATTATTTGGTATTTGTTCTTTGTATAAATGCATTTGCCTCCTTTCCATGCAATGGTTTCATGTATGCAGATAATGGGCTGATTTTCCCTTTTGCCCTAAGATTTGGGGCCGACAAGATCGCAATCCAAAGATCACAACCGATCAAAATGACGGCATGAAAAGCAAACCAATGGAAAAACCAAAGGAAAAGCCGAGAAAGCATCTGTATGCTCCAGAAACTCCTTCAGTAATTCAGTGTTCTTCCATGAAATCATAAAACTCTCTGCCTTCACATAATATATTCATATATGTGGTTGATGGTTCACAGGGGGTTATACGAAAGAAGGGTAAAACCGCAGGAGCGAAGGCACCAAAGAAAGTGAAAAAGAAAGCTCAAGTTCAAAAGAAAACAAAGACCAAGAAATAAAAAGGTTATTCATGTACCCTTTATTCTTTTATGATACATACCATGAATCATTGAGTTATCAACAACCCCTAGTGACTTACTTCCACTTTCCATAGTCAATAAGAAAACAACAGATATCAGCTGTACTTATTATTCTCTGAATCTCCTCGCTTTCTTTACTGGGAGCAAGATTCCATGTTGAAAGTCAGCTTTGTGACTTGATTTGCTTGCCAAAATCAATAGGCCGTGCTCCCAAAATCTTCATCCTAATCATCCATGATCGAATCGATTCAAAGAGATTTCTCTTCATCTCAGATTCTTCCTTCTGTGATACAATCTAATTCTTAGCAAGCCTGGTCCAAAGTAAATTTATCTTGTAAAGAATCAGTTTTCATATAAGCCAAGCCACAATAAGGGAGTAGGAAGGGATGGACAATGAAAGGGTAGATGATTTTAAGAGGAAACCATCCCCTTGATCTCTCCGTCGTTTTGCCCTCAAATAATGGACCCGAAATTCATCACTGGGCTCTTCTTCCCAGATAATGCAAAAACATTCCCGTGAAGGAATATGGATGAAACCCCGACTAATGTATCCATGGTCAGAAGTGTTGCCTTCTCAAGTAGAAACATTAGAATGAGAAAGATGTGTTTACTCCTTTGCATCAGCAAATATATGGTATACTCATAAGCCTTGTATGTAAAAGTGCTAGTTCCACTATCAAAAGCATAATTGTAAGCCCCAGGCAAGCCTCCACACCCATTTGGTCATTCCACCATTTGATGAGATCTTTCCTCTTTTCACTTTATTTATCCATCCTTGATATAATGTTTATTGTTTTGGTGTTCCAAGAACGATGTTCTCGATGTATGGTCATGTAAGCCCCTAGTCTGTTTGCTAGAGAAGAACTCTCTAAGGTAACCCATTATTGTCATTATTGAAACAATGGAAGTTTAAGTGGCTTACGGATCCTATGGTTTTTACCTTTTCATTTGGGGGTTTTCCATGTAAAAATTGTTCTTATCAGGTTGATTTATCATACTTGATTCGCTTTGTCAGTTGGATTAATTATTTGCTGAATCTATTGCACACGTAGGGAAATATCATTTTTTTAGAATAATTGTATTTGGTAGTCTCTTCTCCTAACACCATATCCAAATTCCTCCTCAAATATCGGCTATGTAATTTCTCCCACATTTTCATTCATGAACATAGGTAAAGTATGCTCTTATCATAAAAAAATTCAGTCCCTTCTTCTATTCTCATTATTTTTTATGTTTTCTTCATTTAATGTTAGTCGACTTTGTTTTTCTCGTTATATATTTATGGTGTTAAAGTCATGGTGTTGTTCATTAAACTAATAATTATTAGAGTACTATGGAACCATGCCTTAGGACCATCAATTAGCATTCGTGATTCGCATACTTAAATCGTATAATACATATATAACGGTTATTAGTTACATATTTATTTTATGCTTGCTGCTAGGGTACCATGCTAATGCCTCAAGACAATATTACATTATATGAACCTTGAAAGAAGTGTTATAGGCCACACCTGTGCCTCTATATTACAAAATATATAATATCACAGGAAATAATTTGTAGGTTAGAAAAAAACTACACTACCTTCCACCTAATGAAATCGCACCCATGGAATCGCTGAGGTAGTTGTCATTTCTACTGGATTGCTTGTATGATTCTCAAATCGAACATTTCTGAGTATAGAGTAGGCTTAGGGAGGCATGTTTAATAACTCAACCTCTCCTCTAACATTTCCAAGGCTTTGCTTCACTAAGGACGATCTATGTGGCTCCCATACACCATAGTGCAACCATCACCATTTTCCTAACAAGCTTCTTTTCATCTTCAGTGGCATCTCCCAAGTCTATGTTATCCCCTTGGTGACATCTATCATAAACCCATGATGGAAAATATGTTTTACTGAAAGTGCTCCCAGATTCAGATTCACATTCTTCTTCTTCACCATCCTAATTAACAACATTCCAAAACTATATAAACATCACCCTCAGATGAGACACCTCCAATGTTCATAGAGAATAATTTTTGGAGCAATGTATCCCAATGTTCCTCGTGCAGTAGTGAAAGACACCATACTTTCATCTGTTGAATACACCTCTTGCAAGGCAAAATATGAAACTTTCGTGTGAAGTCCGCATTGAGAAGGATACAACTTTTCATTTGTTCATTACTATGTCATCATGTCAATTAGCTCTCTGATAACGCATGATAGGATAGTTTCCAAGAGCTAGCAAACCCACCCATGTTTATAAGCTTCAAAAAGTAGAAAAGAGAACAAGTAACACTTAATTGGTTTATATAATGACCCACAAAGTAAAGGAACCCAAATATACCAGAAGCTTATAATTTAATTATTTCACATCCTTTACCAATTACCAAAGACTAGCTAGATGAAGATCTCAATGATTGAATGTTTGGAGATTCTTTCATATAAAGAGGAGGTGTTTAGCTTGATCTGGATTTCATCCCAAAAACAACTGTTGTCACAAGTACGATCTTAAGAACAACCAACAGATCTTTAATTTCATTCAGAATTTTCACAGTGGAAATGCATGTTTTCTTATAGTGAATATGAAGGTATTAAGGATCCTTTCACCAGAATTCATCCTCATCTTGTGTATCTACCTTTATGTCATACCATAGCCGCCCGTCGCAAACGAAACCGACATGGACTGCTTTATCATTCTGGAAGATGGAATCACTCATGACTTACTTGGGATGTCGAGTTTTTGGAACGACCGTCCACTTTTGCCACTGGATAGGTGTTTCCATACCACGGCAGTGTCCATCGAGTCAAGGCCATAAATTTGAGCTCATATGGACTCGCTGGGTCCCTCTCACCACATACCTGGAACTCGCCATTTCTTCTTAGAACAAGATAATCCTTCAAAATAACAATTCTTCCATGGCTAAATACCACCTCGATCGTGGTTTGTTCTATTTACTTGTCCTCTGCTCTTAGCAACAATTCCTTCTTGGGGGAGAAGTTCAATTAATCACACATATTGTTTGAATCTTAAGGTCCCTGACTCGGATCGATAACAAGCTCCATAGGAAAATCAAGAACTCCTACCCTCTCAACTCGCAAACGTCACCGTCTATTAACAACCTTACGGTGGAAAATCCTGCCTTTAATCAATCCTGGCCATCCCTCATCACACTTTCTCAAGTAGGGATAAACTTACTGGAAGCGTGTAGAAATTCCTTAAGTAACTCGGGTTGAATCGCAACTTTAGAGTTTATCTGAATTAAGTTACAACAAACTAGCTTCTGCATAATACTCTTCCCTCTATAATCTTTCATCTTTAGATCATAATGACATCGCAAGCAACCAACTCACAGGAGCATTCATCCATAATGGGTGTCTTCCTTCCATCCACCTGCCCCCTCTGCTTCTAAACAATTCATGGTGTCCCGTTCCGTGTTCATTATCCAATGCTTCGTGCCTCATATATATCCACTTTGGTCGATAACACTTTCACCTGGATCACCTTCCACAAGATCCGGGAAGGCTTCAAAATCTTCAAATCATAAACATGGAGCTTTAGCAATAGATCGGGTTCTACGTAAGGTGATCATGACTAATTTCATTAATACTTTAAGAACCGCACTAAACTTAAAATATTGGTCTTCAGCGACACCCCTCAAAGCTTCTTCTTTAGTCACTCATCTATACTTAATCTTTCAACTCGCATCAACTGGATTTCCCTTGAACAATGAGATTCATGGAACAATTCCTTATGGAATTGAAAAACTCGGGTCAATCCTGCATTCGAGCCTCGAGTGTCCACCTTGATGTGTACTATTCCCACGCATGGGAATCTTCATGAAATGCGAGCCCCGGGTTTCGGGAAGAAAAACTCTCTGCACCATACCATTGTCACTTGGTAACCTAACCCCGTCAATTACCCCATTTATATGACAACAACTTGTCCGGGAAATTCCTTCCAACTCTAGCCTCCCACTCTAATAGATGTGATTCTTTCAAATAACAACCCCACTCGGTTCAATCCCTAAAGAACTTGTGGATATTTCCTTCTGGAGTATTAGTGTTCAACTTTAAGTGGCAAATATGCCTCACCGGTTCCACGCCATCGGAGTTAGGGAATTTGATAAATGTTGCGCATCCGGATGTTTCTCACAACAGATTATCCGCACCCTTCCAAACCTTTAGGTAAATGCCAGGACGGAAGATCTCGACTAGATGCTAGCAACTTCTTTGAAGGAGAAATTCCGAGTCCCGAGCTTAAGAGGTCTAGAATATATAGATCTTTCTCCCCAACAAATTTGCGTGTGCAGGATTCTAGCATCTGGGAACTTCCTTTCTTAACCTATTTGAACCCTGTCATTCAATCAACTTGAAGGAGAAGTGTTCATATTTGGGTGCCTTCGGGAAATACGGTAATTAATAGTTTCAGCTTGAAGGGAACTATGGATTATGTGGAGGCATCCCTGAGCTTAATCTTCCATATGCCCCAATCTACTCCACAAACAAGGATCTTGGTGTACCAAAATATTAGTCATTCCAAAGGATTGCATTGTCGCTTTCCATGCTTTATTTTGGTCGCGATCTTCTTCATAATCCACACTGGAAAAGCAATTTAATGTTTCCTCCTCCAGTCGTGCATAACGTTTCGCTCGGGAGGGTCTCATAATTTATCTTCACAAAGCTACCGAGGCTTCTGAGTCCAACATAATTGGTACACCGGTTATGGTCGTGGTTCTTATAAAGGAGTACCCTCGAACAAGACTGCATTAGCCACAAAGAAGTGAAGGTGCTAAATCTTCAAAAGAAAGGAGCTTCCAAGAGTTTCATGTTTGAGCGCAAAGCTTGAGAAGAATTGGCCACAGAATCTTATCAAACATCGAGTGCTTGCTCAAGTTTCGACTTTAAAGGAAATGATTTCAAGGCTCTTGTGTTTGAATTGATGCCACAAGGAAGCTTGAGGGTCAAGTTCACTCCAAAAGTACTACGAGAAGATCATGATCATGAACCAAAAAGACTTTAAACCTTCTACAGAATTGAATATTGCTATCGACATTGCTTCAAAGATTAGAGTATCTCTACAACCACCGGATGGCATTATTGTTCACGTGGATCTTAAGCTCCAACAATGTCCTTCTCGACGACACACGACCCGCCCATGCCTGGGTGATTTTGGTCTTGCAAAGATTATCTCCGCTGCTTGGGCTGGCTACTACTACTCACCCAAATCAGCAATCGGCTAGGTAAAAGGGATCCTTGGAGGTACATCAAGCCCGTGTATGAATAATTTGATTAGAATCTTTCTTTCTCGTTTCGCCTCTTGCTTAAGTGTGGAGCTTTGATCTTAAAATAAATTCGTGAGGGACATAACTTCTTAGTTTGGGGCAAGGCTAGTACATATGTCGGCAAAGTAGGGCTTCCCTTATGAACTGTCCGCTGTTTTTTCGTAACTTTAGAAGGCATATGTCTCGTGGAAAGAATTTACCGGCTCCACCCCATGTAGTTGTTTCCAGCCTATTGCTCGTATTTAACGGAGAAAATAAATTCGTGAGAGGCATAACTTAATTGTGGTGTGTGGGGCATGACTGAATGTCGGTAGAATGGCTTCCTTATGATGAACTCTTTGGTCCCTAAGGCGTTTTCGTAACTTTAGAAGTGGGACAATGTTCCCCGAAAGACCCCATCGGCCCGCCCCTTATAGTCGTGGCCCTACACCCTATAATGATTTTCATAGATCGATTATTAATTCATTGGACACTTTGGAAATATTTTTTCAATTGATCGCGTATCATGGAGTGAGCAAAAGTAGGGCGTCTCACTGTACGAGATGTACATGCTTATGGAATTCTTTGCTTTAAATGTTCATGGGAAGAAGCGCCAAACTTGCAATGAGGCTCGTGAGCTGGTTTCACCCTTCATGACTATGTAGAAATGTCTTCTTCCCGCAGCGAGGTAATGGAGGTCATGGATCCGCATTTGATCCAAAGAAATCGGAAGCGCATGGAAGAGACCACATATTGGAGAGCATCATCTCGCCCGAATCTGTCATGTGTTCCAACTAATCTCCAAGAGATGCGAACTGAGATGGGATGCGCCAACCAACTCCACTCCATCGTAAAACCTCACTGAGGCTTGACCAATGAGGGGGAAGGCACGTCCCGCCCCACCTCTAGTATTAATGCTCACTTGAGTTGCACATGTGACAAGAAACTCTTCAACATTCTTCTCGAGATGATTTTTTTTTTTTTTTATAATTTCTTGTGAGGCTATGTTATGTTAAAGATATTATATTCATTAAACTCAAATCTTACAAGCTTGAGCTTTTATGAGAGTTAGTTCTTTAATATGATATCGATTTTGGAATTTACTAGCCATGGGACCGTAGGAAAAGCACGAATATATGAGATTCATAATGTGATTTTCTCAGAATCGTTTCTGTTTTGCTTAAATCAAACGGAAAGTTGAGTAAAGTTACGCAAGTAATTTTTGATTGTTCCTTAAGTTTGCTTTTGCCTTTTTTGTTCTTGGTTTTGTAGAAGAAATGTGATTAAATGATGGACTATATTAGAAAGCTTAGGGCTTATTTTAAATGGTTTCTTATGAGCTCGAGGGAGGCTATTTCTTAGTGTGAGAAGCTAAGGAATCAAGTAGGATTGTGCACATGGAGAAAATGCAAGGAAATTGCACTTTTATCTTTCTACGTGTTCGTGTTCGACATAAATTTTTTTGAAATGTAAACTTTTGTACCAGACTTTCTTTCCCATGACAATCCATTCATCTAGATGGATATTTCTACCACCACCAAAAAAGTCGTGACTCACCACAGCGAAGTGCAGCACATTTACAATTATGTGGATCTCATTTAGACGCTTCACCGCTTTCCCACACTCCTAAATGTAACTTAGATGGCTGTTGTTTGTTTGTATTTTTTTCTTTTTGTTTGACTTTTTGCCCAAAGCAATTTGCTTTCTCAATGTTTAGTATTTTTTTTTTTAACTTTCCATGGCTTATTGTTGAATTTTTTAAATTTTGATTGTATAGAAAAAACTAAATCTATTTGGTTTTTGTTTTTCTTAATGCTATTTTTATTTTTATTTTTCATTAAGAAGAAAGAACTTTTCTTTTTTCTGTCTATAGAGTGCTGTTGAAGCATGTTGAATTTTTTAAATTTTGATTGAATAGAAAAAAACTATGCTTATTTGGTTTTTTGGCTTTTTTTCAATGCTATTTTTATTTTTAATTTTCATTAAGAAGAAAACTATGTGAGTGTGTCATGGAAGCATGGTTCAAAGTCGCAGATTGGTCACCTACTCCTGATGGTCTCAAGACGATTGGTCATGTGTGTCGGTCAAGTATCGGCTGATATGCAAAATAATATGATTAAAATATTTAAAATTTGTTAAAATATTATATAAATTATTAGAAAATTAAATATAATTAAGTAAGCTAAAAATTTAATAAAACAAATTTTTTATGTATTTAATATATTTAAATAGTTAATATAGATTCAGCTTTAAAATATATTTATGATAATGCTAACAAAAGAAATTATTAAATCAAACATAATATCTTTTTAACAAAATGTCATCAAATACATCAATCAATACCATGTTGAATAACGAGAGGCTCAAAATCATCATCATTAGTCCTACGACGAGCATACAAATCGAGACGATAATTTATATAATAAGAATGTAGTTGAAAGAATTGTTCATTACTTGAATATGTTGGCTAAGATGATTGGCTTGATGATTCATAATTAGGAACATTTGACCTTGGAGGTTGTTCTGTGCTCAACACCATGCTGATAGTATTCAAACCTCGATAAGCAAAGCTACTGTTATCAAAAGATTGATCATATCCATAAGAATCACTAAATTTCATGCTCTTAGTAGAAGTTAAATATTGATAAAACTATACCTAATTAAAGTATTGAAGAATTATCACTACTTCCAAAGTTATGATAGGATCCATCTCCCACTCCCTCGAAATAAATAAGGTATCGATCCTCAGAGCCAATGATTGGAAGTGCTTATCAACTGGGTTATAGTTGGATCCTGTAATCATGCCCACTAGAATAGTCATCATCGCTCTGGAATGTAACTCATTCCTTCCAGTAAGCCGGTTGTTCCCATATGTCCGGGTCCAGAGATCCATGATCGTGATTCAGTGGCATAATAATTTCTTACCCCCAGGCCCACAATAACATGTCACAAGATCAACTTGATTAACATAACCACTATCAACAGAACCATTTACTCCAATGCCACCACTTGCTCCATTGTCCCCACTAGTGTCTTCACTATCTTCACTACCACCACTAATGTTGCTACCCCCATTGACTCTATCGCCACCATCATCACTATTAGAATTTGAAAAATTATTCAAGGAGTTTTTACATTTACGAGAAGAACCAATGCATCTTCTCGCAGCATCGTGGCTTGCACGCTTACTTACCCTGTAACTTGTGCTACCATCATCATCACGAGCTACTTCTCTACCTTCTTTAGAGGGAAGATCTTGATTCGACCAATCAAAATTATCAAATTACAAAATATGTTCTTCTCTTTCTCATATCCACTTATCTAATATATCATCATCATTAAAAATATGATTCAGTCACCGGATTATACAAATCTTCATCGTCGTTTCACAGATTAAATTCTTAACTCAAAGTCACATATTGTAGTAGACATAAACTAACTTATGCAACTTTTTCATTGTCAAATCATTGCACAACTTTGTGTGAATCAATGACCATGTACTCTAATTTCTTTCACAACTAGATGAAGAACATGTTTGGCTTAAACCTTTGACAAGAATCTTTCAAGATTTGACCTTTATCACCATAATTGTTCCAATATATTAAGCTATTATTAAAAAAAAACATATTAGGCACCAATATATATTTAATAAAATACAAAATTCTTATTTAAAAAAGAAATAAATATAATGAGTACCCGGAATATTGATTTATTGCTTTTCCGGGTTAGTGCATTTTCAAATTCTCTTCGACCTTCAACAAATAATTTTGAATTCTTACATTGTAATGTTCTTTACTTTTATTAATGTACATTACAAATACAATATATATTATAAAAATAACACAAGTTATTGTTATACCTTCATTCAAAGCTTTTGTTTGTCCATCCAAATCGGGTTTTAATCTCTCGATAACCTCCTTTAGTCCAATTTTACCCTCGATGGTGGGAGAATTGTTTTGAATATTGAAAAATTAGGATTTAAAAATATACCGACATAAGTAAAAAAAAATTATTAGTTTATAATACTTTTTGCCTTTAAATAAGATAATAATAACTATAGAAGGAATAACCCGATAACAAGTTCTAAAGCAACCATATCCATTGCATTGAGCAGAAACAATTTCTTACTTACATACACGCTAATCCTTTCAAACTAGGTTTGCAATATCAATCGCGGGCTCTTGGATCGGATTGGGTTTGTCTCGAGGTTTGGATTGAACTTACATTTTATTTATTATTATGCATCCTAATGCTCATATTTTGTTCCAATATTATTCTTTGAAGTGTTGCTTGGATGGTTCAAAGTACCAATTTCTTTTCCATCTCTTTCAAAATTATTACTAATTTCTTTTAGTTTGTAATCATAAATTGCTGTTCAGTTTCTTTAAAATTTGTATTCATAAGTAACATTTAGTAGTCAATTCCTTTTGATAAAACAAACAAAAATAACAACATATTATCTCACGAAATGCGCATAACATTTGTAATTCCTATATGCTTTGTTTTTACAAGAAGTAGCATAAATCCATGTTTATAACTCATTTGTTTAATATGAAAAGCTTTACACTGGGTATAAACTACAAAATCGTGGAAATTATAATTGAATAATGATAATCAAGCAATTCCTTTTACCAGCATTGTGTTTAGTTATAACGAATCAATTTTCGATCATGATTGTTCAATGTCAATTTGGCCAAGTAAATGAGATGTAATGGAATGATAATGATATGTTAATCCAACGTGATAGTTTCCAAATGAAAGATGATGGCAAGAAATCTGCACCAGAATCGGCTAAGCATCTTGAAAGACCGAAGCATCCAGATCCGTAGGGGATAAGGTTGTTCGAACCGAGGCACAAATGGAATTTGAGAGAAGGAGGAGCAGAGGAGGCAATTTCGGCGTAAAACTCATGGTCTTCCATCACCGCATTTGTTTGACAAACGATTTGAGGATCTTTTCAACTTCTTAATCACAAGCCATCGTGAGAAGTTGCATGTGTGAGCTCTCCAAACCGAGCAAAGAGTGCGGATTTTCGACTTCTCGGTCTTTCACTCTTTCACAAGTGTTTGGAGAGAGAAAAGACAGCAAACTAAAAGACTTCTGAGAAAGTGTAGTGCAAAGTTGACTCGTACATAGAGCGGTAAGATACTATTAATATTTAATATTATATTATATTATTGATTAATTAAAAAATTATTATTACATTGGGAAAGCAACCATTGTTTTTCTAAAACTCCTTCTAATTGTCTACAGTTTCATACTTGGCTTCTAATTTTTCTTTTATTTTCCTTAAATACCCTTTCCATATTCTAATAAAAATAACTCAAATTATTTAAAAATTTCCTACATACATTTCGACATTTAATTAAATTCTACAATTGGGAAGATATGATATGACCTAATATTATGATATTAGGAAAATCAAAGTGTTTCTTCTTGATATATATATATATATATATATATATATATATATATATATATATTTGTTAACAACCTGCTTTTCTTTTCTTTGTTTAAAAACGCTATCTAAAATCACTCTTCGACAGACTACTAGGTCAAGTGGGGAAAATGCAAAGACAAAAATATCTTTTCTTCTTCTAATAATTAAGATATGCGCATTGTAAATTAAGGGTAGGTGTTAGGAATTCTTAAATTGCCCAAACCACTTGTTTCTAGTTTAACGATATATCATAAACATATTATGAATCTCAAAATATTAGACCCGACATAATAGGCTTCTACCCAAATAATTCAAGAGATATGGAAGCTCAGATAGCGAACGCCTAAATAATCATGTTTATACCTATATAAAGTTTGTATAGTGGAAGGATACTTGTTTTCATTGTTGGAAATTGTAGATTCATAGGTGAAACCCTTCTTCTTTTTCTTCTTTATATCCCCCATCACTATAGGAGAGATGAGAGAAACATTCTTGTCATTAAGGCCAAAAGATTGGGGAACATAACCCTTAATACTAGTCATACTATATTAGATATTTAATTGGGCCCTCATCAAATGAGAGAGAAATATCTCTAATGTATCAACACATTAATTCCATGACAATTATACCCTTAAAGCCAATTACTTAAAATCCAATTATTAGATGACGTTAGTTAGACTTAATTAAAATTGATAGCATTAACATATTTAATAATATTTACATATGTGGGACATCTGGGGTGATTATTGAAAATTTGATGATATTGTTTGTAGACTTAAAATGATTTGGTTATACATGATATAGCCATTTCCTTCCAGACATTCTTCAGACAAGTCTATTTTTTAATTTTGATGTAGCTTTTCTCATTCCTAGCCTCGCTACGATATCGCACAACATGTAGCATAAACCCTCATCTAATTTTGTATTCAATTAAAAGTAATTAATGTCGCCATTTAACACATAATTTTCTTCTTCAGTCACTTTCTCAAGGCCGTAAGCAAAGGTTTGTCCACCAATTTGCTCTCTTTATCTTTTTGTAGTTCTCACCTTTAATATCTTAAAGAAATAAGTTAACTATTTTTGGGATTCTTTATTTTATCCTACTATCCGTTTCCTCATAGTTTAGTGAATTTCTTTCTTCTTTTCATGTTTGAAACTCCGTCTCCTACCCAGCTCCTGGGCCCTGAAGCACTGGAAAATGCACTTAATGTCTTCTCTCGAGAAAATGGCATGAATGGTTTTATTTTGTTTATCGACTCGGGATTGTATATTTCTCACGTGTGGAGGCTATTATGAATGACTTTATTCAAATTAAACCACAATCCGATGTTTACGAGGGTCAAACACAATGGTTGAAGGTTAGCATAGATTCCTTTTTTTTTTTCGAGTATTCAGCTAGAGATCGTTTGGATTATTTGGTATTTGTTCCTTTGTATAAATGCATTTGCCCTCCTTTCCATGCAATGGTTTCCATGTATGCAGGATACTAGAAGGATTTTCCTTGGTTCTAAGATTAGCCGACAAGATGCCTAAATCCGCACTCGGGCTAAACCGATCAAAATGACACAACATGAAAAGCAAAACCAACGGAAAAACCAAAGGAAAAGCCGAGAAAGTATCCGGTGATGCTCCAAACTCCTTCAGTAATTCAGTGTTCTTCCATGAAATCATAAAACTCTCTGCCTTCACATAATATATTCATATATGTGGTTGATGGTTCACAGGGGGTTATACGAAAGAAGGGTAAAACCGCAGGAGCGAAGGCACCAAAGAAAGTGAAAAAGAAAGCTCAAGTTCAAAAGAAAACAAAGACCAAAAAAAAAAAGGTTATTCATGTACCCTTTATTCTTTTATGATACATACCATGAATCATTGAGTTATCAACAACCCCTAGTGACTTACTTCCAATTTTCCTTAGTCAATAAGAAAACAAATGTAGAGCATCGTAGTCAGACTTATTATTCTCTTAGTCTCGTTTCTTTACTGGGAGCGTGATTCCATGTTGAAAGTCGTTTGTGACTTGATTTGCTTCTAAGCAAATCAATAAAGGTAGTTCCCAAAATCTTCTATCCCAATCATCCATAGATCGAATCGATTCAAAGAGATTTCTCTTCATCTTGCATTCCTTCCTTCTAGATACAATCTAATTCTTAGCAAGCCTGGTCCAAAGTAAATTTATCTTGTAAAGAATCAGTTTTCATATAAGCCAAGCCACAATAAGGAGTAGAAGGATGGACAATGAAAAGGGTAGGATGACATTTTAAGAGGAAACCATCCCCTTGATCTCTCCGTCGTTTTGCCCTTGAAATAATGGACCTGGAAATTCATCACTTGGCCTCTTCTTCCTCAAAGACAATGTAAACATTCCCAAAGAAGGAAATACGGATGAAACCGACTAATAACTCATGGTCGTGAAGTGTTGCCTCGCAGTGAAACATTAGAATGGGAGAAAGATGTGTTTACCCTTTGGCATTGGGGCAAAAGATGATGGCATACTCATAAGCCTTGCATGTAAAAGTGCTAGTTCCATCATCAAAAGCATAATCGTAGTTTCTCCCAAAGGGAGCTCTCCACAATACCCATTTAATCATTCCACCATTTGATGAGATCTTTCCTCTTTTCACTTTATTTATCCATCCTTGGGATAATGTTTATTGTTTTGGTGTTCCAAGAACGATGTTCTTGATGTATGGTTGTTGTAAGCCTCTAGTTTGTTTGCTAGAGAAGAACTTGGTAACCCATTATCATTATCATGGAAATAGTGGAAGTTTCTAAGTGGCCTACGAGTCCATGGTTTTTACCTTTCATCTGGGGTTTCAATTAAAAATTGTTCTTATTGTGGTTGATTTATTGTTACTTGATTTGGCTTTGTTGTTGATTATTTGTTGAATCTATTTTTGGAAGTAATACGCAGGAAATATCATTTTTAGAATAATTGTATTTGGTAGTCTTTCCCAACACCATATCCAAATTCCTCCGAAATATCGGCGTAATTTTCCCACATTTTCATTCATGAACATAGGTAAGATGCTCTTATCATAAAAAAATTGTGTCCCTTCTTCTATTCTCATTATTTTTGATGTTTTTCTTCTTATTTAATGTTAGTTGACTTTGTTTTCTGTTATATATTTATGGTGTTAAAGTCATATGGTGTTGTTCATTAAACTAATAATTATTAGAGTACTATGGAACCATGCCTTAGACCATCAATTAGCATTCGTATTCAGTGCTACTTAAATCGTATAATACATAGATAACGGTTATTAGTTACATATTTATTTTATGCTTGCTGCTAGGGTACCATGCTAATGCCTCAAGACAATATTACATTATATGAACTCTCAAAGAAGTGTTATAAGTAGCCACACCGTGCCTCATATTACAAAAAATATATAATATCACAGGAAATAATTGTGAGGTTAAAAACTACACTACCTTCCACCTAATGAAATTGCACCCATGGAATTGCTTGAGGTAGTTGCTGCTTCTATTGGATTGCTTGTATGATTCTCAACGAACATTTCCTCGGAGTATAGAGTAGGCTTAGGAGGCATGTTTAACAACTCAACCTCTCCCTCTAACATTTCCAAGGCTTTGCTCACTGAAGGACGATCTATGGGCTTCATTTGTATACACCATAGTGCAACCATCACCATTTTCCTAACAAGCTTCTTTTCATCTTCAGTGGCATCTCCCAAGTCTATGTTATCCCCTTGGTGACATCTATCATAAACCCATGATGGAAAATATGTTTTACTCTGGAAGCTCAGAGATTTGCATTCACATTCTTCTTCTTCTCACCATCTCACTAACAACATTCCAAAACTATAAACATCACTCTGTAAGGACACCTCCAATGTTTTTGTAGAATACTTTGGAGCAATGTATCCCAATGTTCCTCGTGTAAAGAATGTGTGAGACACCATATACTTTCATCCGTTGAATACAACTTTGTGCAAAATATGAAACTTTTGGTGTGAAGTCCACATTGAGAAGGATACAACTTTTCATCTGTTCATTATTATGTCATTGATGTCAACAGTTCCCTTGTGATAATGCATGATAGGATAGTTTCAAGAGCTAGCAAACCCACCCATGTTTATAAGTCAAAAGTAGAAAAGAGAACAAGTAACACTTAATTGGTTTATATATATGGACCCATAAAGTAAAGGAACCCAGTCTACACGAAAGCTATAATTTAATTATTTCACATCCTTTACCAATTACCAGCAAGACTAGCTAGATGAAGATCTTGAATGATGAATGTTGGAGGATTTTTCATATAAAGAGGAGGTGTTTAGCTGATCTGGATTTCATCCAAAAACAACTTGTTGTCACAAGTACGATCTTAAGAACAACCAGCTGATCTTAATTTCGTCCGTAAATTTTCACAGGGAAATGCATGTTTTCTTATAGTGAATATGAAGGCATTATGGTCCTTTTTCATCCACTCCATCCTCATCTTGTGTATCTACCTTTGGTGTCATACCACAGTCTCTGGCCTGCTGCAAAACGAAACCGATGGACTTGCTTTGATTGCATTTAAAGATGGAATCACTCATGACTTACTTGGGATGCTGAGTTTTTGGAACGAATCGGTCCACTTTTGCCACTGGATAGGTGTTTCCTACAGCCGCCGGCATGTCCATCGAGTCATGGCCATAAATTTGAGCTCATATGGACTCGTTGGGTCCCTCTCACCACATATCGGAAACCTCACATTTCTTAGAACAGTAATCCTTCAAAATAACAGCTTCCATGGCGAAATACCACCTCAGATTGGTGGCTTGTTTCATTTACGTGTCCTTGTTCTTAGCAACACCTTTGGGGAGAAGTTCCCACTAATCTGTCACATTGTTTGAATCTTAAGGTCCTCAATTTGATCGATAACAAGCTCATAGGAAAATCGAAGAACTCTGGGCTTCTCCCTCTCAACTCGCAAACGTCAATTGGGTTTTATTAACAACCTTACAGGGAAAATCCCAGCTTTAATTGGGAATCATTATCCCCTTACTACACTTTCTGTGGGATAACCATTTGGAAGGTAGAATTTCAGGAATCCAGTTGAATCGCAACTTTAGAGTTTATTCAATTAAGTTACAATAAACTACGGCATAATACCTTCTTCCCTCTATAATCTTCATCTTAGGACTATATCGACATCGCAAGCAACCAACTTCAGGGGGAGCATTCATCCGTACATTGGTGTCTTCCTTCCCTATCTCACTCCGGTCTCTTCGCTTCTAAAACAAATTCACGGTGTCCCGTTCCAGTTCATTATCCAATGCTTCAGCCTCATATATATCCACTTTGTCGATAACACTTCTAATCGGATCAGGCTCCACAAGATCCGGGAAGGCTTCAAAATCTTCAAATCGCTATAAACATGAGCTGCAATAGATCGGTTCTATGTAAGGTGATCATGGAATTTAGATTTCATTACTCTTCTTTTAGTAAACTCCGCACTAAACTTAAAATATTGGTCTTGATGACAATTCCTCAAAGCTTCTTTTGGTAGTCACCATCTATAGCTAATCTTTCAACTCGCATCAACTGATTTCCCTTGGAATAAATGATTCATGGAACAATTCCTATGGAATTGAAAACTTCAACAATCTCACATTCTCGAGCCTCGAGAGTAACCCAACATGTGCACTGTTCCCACCAAGATGGGAAATCTTCATGAAATGCGAGCCCCTGCTCTTGGGAAGAAACTCTCCGCACCATACCATTGTCACTGCAACCTAACCCCCGTTTGAATTACTCTATTTATGACAACAACTTGTCCTGGGAAATCCTTCAACTCTGGGCCCCCTACCCTAATAGATGCGGATTCTTTCAAATAACAACCCTCCACCGGTTCAATCCCTAAAGAACTTGTGGATATTTCCTTCGAGTACAGGTTCAACTTAAGGCAATGCCTGACCGGTTCACCCGCCATCGAGTTGTGGAATTTGATAAATGCTGCGCATCCGGATGTTTCTCACAATGACATCCGGCAGCCTTCCAAACTCATAGGTAAATGCGTTGTGATGGAAGATCTTCGACTGTGAATGGGGCAACTTTCAAGGAGAAATTCTCAGTCCTCAAAGTAGAGTTTAAGAGGTCTAGAATATAAGTAGATCTTTCTCCCAACAAATTATGACCTGAGTATCTGGGAACTCCTTTCTTAACCTATTCGAACCCGCCATTCAATCAACCTCAAGGAGAAGTGTTCACACTGGGTGCCTTCTGAAATACGGTAATTCATGGCCAAATATGGGAACTATGGATTATGTGGAGGCATCCCGAGCTTAATCTTCCATATGCCCCACCTTACTCCACAAACAAGGATCTTGGTGCAAATAAAATAGTCATTCCAAAGGATTAGTATTGCCGCCCATGCTTTATTTTGTCAAGATCTTCTTCATAATCCGTCACCGGAAAAGCAAATTCTAATGTTTCCCTCTCCAGCCGCATACGCCGCTGAGGGTCTCATACTCTGATCTTCACAAAGCACGGGGAGGCTTCCTGAGTCCAACATAATTGGTACCGAAGTTATGGCTGTGCCCCGGCAAAAGGAGTACTCGAACAAGATGTAATTAGCCACAGCAGCTGAAGGTGCTAAATCTTCAAAGAAAAGGAGCTTCCAAGAGTTTCATGCTCCAGTGCAAGCTGGTGAAGAATTGGCCACAGAATCTTTATCAAAACATTGAGTGCTTCGTTTCTAAGTTTGACTCGGGAAGGAAAATGATTTCAAGGCTCTGTGTTTGAATTGATGCCACAAGGAAGCTGCTCGCTCGCTGAGGGTTGGCTCCATCCAAAAGTACAACGAAGATCATGATCATGAACCAAAAGTGCACTCAACTCCTACGTAACTCTTGAATATTGGTTATTGACATTGTTTCCAAAGATTAGAGTATCTTCACAACCACTCCTGGATGGCATTATTGTTCACTATGATCTTAAGCCCAACAATGTCCTTCTACCTACACACCTAAACGCCCATGCTCTGATTTTGGTCTTGCAAAGATTATTCTCGGCTTACACATTACCCCACCCAAATCAAATGGCTAGGTAAAAGCATCCTTTGAGGTACATTGCTCCAGCATGAATAATTTGATTAGGAATCTTTTCTTTCGTTTTAGCTTCTTCTTGCTTGCGTGGAGTTTTGGATTCGTAAAATAAATTGAGGGACATAACTTAGTTTTAGGGTACATGATAGTACATATGTCAAGTAGCAGGGCTTCCCTTAAGGAACTCTCGTCCACAGTTGTTTTTCATGTAACTTTAGAAGGGTATATGTCTCGTGAGCACTTCACTGTCTCCACCCCGTAGTTGCTTCATCTATTGCTTGCATGAATGGAGAAAATAAATCTGTGGAGAGGCAACTTAATTAGGGTAAGTATGACTAATGGTCGGTAGAATGGCTTCTTATGATGAACTCGGGTCTCATGTTTTCGAACTTGGGCGGGACAATGTTCCCTCGAAAGACCCATCGGCTCCGCCCCTTATAGTTAAGGCCCTCATAATTCTATAATGATTTTCATAGATCAGATTATTAATTCATGATCACTTTGGAAATATTTTTCAATTGATCGCGTAATATGGAGTGAGCAAAGTAGGGCGTCTACCAAGGAGATGTACACTATGGAATTTTCATGAATGTTCATGGGAAGAAGTGCCAACCGTTGAGGCGTTCAGAAATGGTTTCACCCTTCATGACTATGTAGAAATGTCTTTCCCAGAGCGAGTAAATACAGGCTCATCATTCAGATCCCATCAGAAGGCACGGTGCCATCCACGCATCGGAGCATCCACGCTCCAGAAACATGTCTCATCATCCGCATCACAGACGGGAGACAAACACCCACCCACCCCACTCGGTCTGTTTGATGACTCACCAATGAGGAGCACCCCCAAACACTGTCCCAAAGACTTCACTGAACTCACAATGTGAAAACTTTCACATCCCTCTGAGATGATTTTTTTTATAATTCTTTGTGAGGCTATGTTATGTTAAAGATATTATATTCATATTAAACTCAAATCTTTATGTTTGAGCTTTTATGAGAGTTGCCCCAATAGATATCGATTTTAAATTTTCACAGCCAAAGTGGGACCAGAGGAAAGCACTAATATAAGGAGATTCATAATGTGATTTTCCTCAGAATCGCTTCCTAAGTTTTATTAAATCAAACGGAGTTGAGTAAAAAGCTACATTAAGTAATTTTTGGATTGTTTCTCATTTGCTTTTGCCTTTTTTTTGTTCGTTTTGTAGAAGAAATGTGATTAAACATGGATTTTATATTAGAAAGCTTAAAGCTTGTTTCGGTTTCAAGAGCTTGAGGGAGGCTATTTTCAGTAAGGGTGAGGTAGCTTTAAGGAATCATGATTGTGCATGGAGAAAATGCAAGGAACAGGAATTTCTTTATCTTTCTACGTGTTCGTGTTCGACATAAAATTTTTTGAAACAAACTTTTGTACCAGAATTTTCTTTCCCATGACAATCCATTCATCTAGATGGATATTTTTACCACCACCAAAAAGTCGCACTCACCACAGCGGCAGCCGTAATATTTACAATTATGTGGATCTCATTTAGACGTCTAATCGTTTCCCACACTCTAAATGTGTAACTTAGATGGTCAGCTGTTGTTTGTATTTTTTTCTTTTTTTGTTTGACTTTTCACAAAGCAATTTGTTATTTCTCAATGTTTAGTATTTTTTTTTTAACTTTCCATGGCTTATTGTTGAATTTTTTAAATTTTTGATTGTATAGAAAACCAAATCCATTTGGTTTTTTTGCTTTTCTAATGCTATTTTTATTTTATTTTTCATTAAGAAGAAAACTATAGAGTGTGCTCGTGAAGCATGGTCTGTCACAGATCGGGTCACCGACTGATGGTCCCAAGATGTACTCTGTCGCTGTATTGGTCAAGTATCTACGATATGCAAATAATATGATTAAAATATTTAAAACTTATTAAAATATTATTATATAAATTATTAGAAAATTAAATATAATTAAGTAAGTTAAAATTTGACAAAACAATTTTTTGGCATTTAACATTATTTAAAATAGTTAATGAAGGATTCAGAAAGATATTTATGATAATACTAACAAAAGAAATTATTTTAAATCAAACATAAATATCTTTTGGCCTAAAATGTCGTCATCAAGTACATCAATCAATACCATGTTGAATGACGAGGGGGCTCAAAATCATCATCATCATCACAAGACACACTTCAGCATACAAATCAGACGACACTCTGTATAATGAGAAATGCAACAGCACCGTTTCATTAATTAATGCGCGGTTGAGATGATTGGCTTGATGATCCATAATTAGGAAAAATGGCACTTGAGGCTGCTTTAGGGCTCAACACCATGCCGAGCAGTATCTAAAACCTCGAAGTGCTGCATCTACCGTTATCAAAAGATTGATCATAATTCATAAGAATCACTAGCTCATGTTCTAGTAGTCAATATTGATCAAATCATACCACCAAAAGCATTAAAAAATTATCACTACTTAAAGTGCTATGATATAGGATCCATCTCCCACTCTAAATGGGGTATTGATCCTAGAGCCAATGATTGGAAGTGCTTATCAACTGCTATAGCTCGATCTCGTAATCATGCCCACTAGAATAGCTCACTATCGTCAAAATGTAATCATTTTTCCATGTGCTTTCGCTGTCTCTAAGCTTATGTCCTGGCCCATCCATGATCGTGATCTCGTGTGGCATAATAACTTCATTTCCCTGTGCCCACGACATGTCATGATCAACCTGATTAACATAACCACTATCAACAACCGCTCGCCTCCAATGCCAACTCCGTTCCATCGGGTTCCACTAGTGTCTTCACCATCTTCACCGGCCCACCAATGTCGCCACCCCATCACTTATCACTACCATCATCACTATTAGAATTTGAAAAATTATTTGAGGAGCTTTACATTTACAGAAGAACCAATGCATCTTCCTTGGTGCACATCGCTTGCACGCCACAATTCAGAACTCAGGCTACCATCATCATCATCACGAGCTACTTACCTCTTTAAAGGGAAGATCTCTGACCTCACCAATCAAAATTATCAAATTACAAATATGTTCTTCTTCATATCCACTTCATTCACTATATCATCATCATTAAAAATATGATTCAGTCAATTGATTATACAAATCTTCATCGCTTCGCTTCGCATTAAATTCTTAACTTAAAGTCACATATCAGAGTAGACATAAACTAACTTATGCAACTTTTCTTTTTCATTGTCAAATCATTGCACAATCCTTGTGTAATCAATGACTATGTGCTCTAATTTTCACAAATGTGATGAAGAAATATAGTTTTCGCTTCTAAAACTTTGATGACCAAGATGGACCTTTATCACCATAATTGTTCCACTATTAAGCTTATTATTAAAAAAAACATATTAGGCACCAATATATATTTAATAAAAATAATAAAATTTTATTTAAAAAGAAATAAATATAATGAGTAATTGAAGGATATTGATTTATTGCTTTTCAAGTTAGTGCATTTTCAAATCTCTTCACCTTCAACAAATAATCTTACCTACATCAGAATGCCTTTACTTTATTAATGTACAATACAAATACAATATATATTATAAAATAACAATAAGTTATTGTTATACCTCATCTAAAAGCTTTTGTTCATTCATCATCCAAATCGGTTTTAATCTTTGATAACTTCCTTTAGTTCAATTTTTAATTTTTATTGTGTGGAGAATTGTTTTGAATATTGAAAAAAATTAGATTTAAAAATAATATGTCGACATAAGTAAAAAAATTAGCTAGTTTATAATACTTTGCCTTAAATAAGATAATAATAACTATAGAAGGAATAACCCGATAACAAGTTCTAAAGCAACCATATCCATCAGACGAGAAACAATTTCTTACTTTACATATACGTCAATCCTTTCGTGAAACTAGGGGCTCGTAATAATCATAAGTTCTCGGATCTGATCATTTGTCTCGAGGTTTGGATTGAACTTACATTTTATTTATTATTATGCATCCTACTGTTCCGATATTTTGTTCCAATATTATTCTTTAGCAAGTTGCTTGGATGGTTCAAAGTACCAATTTCTTTCCATCTCTTTCAAAATTATTACTAATTTCTTTTTAGTTCAGAATCATAAATTAAGCACTAGTTTCTAATTTAAAATTGTATTCATAAGTAACATTTAGTAGTCAATTCCTTTGGATAAAACAAACAAAATAACAAATATATTATCTCACGAAATGCGTAGAATATTTGTAATTCTCATATGTCGAGCCATAAAGTATAGCATAAACTTATGTTTATAACTCATTTGTTTAATATGAAAAAGCTTTTACACCGGCATAAAACTACAAATCGTGGAAATTATACTTGTGAATACGATAATTGCCACCTTTTACATTGTGTTTAGTTATAACGAAATCAATTTTTCGATCATGGATTGCCCAATGCTTGACCGGTCATAAATGAGATGTAATGTGGGAATGATAATGTGATATGTTAATCCAACGATAGTTTCAAATGAAAGATGATGGCAAGAAACTGCGACCAGAATCGCTTGAAGCATCTTTGCAAAGACCGAGAAGCATCCAGATCCGTGAGGGGATAAGGCGGTTCGAACCGAGGCATGGGCCGCGCCGGAATCTGAGAAGGAGCATATGGAGTGCGCCGTGATGCAAACTCATGGTCTTCCATCACGCATTTCATGACAAACGACGAGGATCTTTTCAACTCTCTTAATTATGTAGCTTACCGTAGCTGTACTGTAGAGCTCTCCAAACCGAGCAAAGAGTGCGGATTTGACTTCGGCCCTTCTACCTTCACAAGTGTTCGAGAGAGAAAAAGACAAAGAAACTTAAAAAAGACTTCGGAGAAAGTGTAGTGCAAAGTCGACCAGTACATAGAAATGTGTAAGATACTACATATTTAATATTATATTACATTATTGATTAATTAAAAAATTATTATTACATTGGGAAAGCAACCATTGTTTTTCTAAAACTCCTTCTAATTGTCTTAAGCTCACTTGGCTTTCACTTTTTCTTTATTTTCCTTAAATACTCTTTCCATATTCTAATAAAAATAACTCAAATTATTTAAAATTTCCTACATACATTTTCACATTTAATTAAAATTCCTACAATTGGGAAGATATGATATGACCTTAATAATATTAAGTGATATTAGGAAAATCAAAGTGTTTCTTCTGATATATATATATATATATTTGTTGAACAACCTGTTTTCTTTCTTTGTTTAAAAACGCTTTATTCTAAAAATCACTGATATAATAATAGTCATGGGAAAATGCAAAGACAAAAATGGTCTTTTCTTCTTCTAATAATTAAGATATGCGATTGTAAATTAAGGGTAGGTGTTAGGAATTCTTAAATTGCCCAAACTAATTTGTTTCTAGTTTAACGATATATCATAAACATATTATGAATCTCAAAATATTAGATCTCGACATAATAAAGCTTCTACCCAAATAATTCAAGAGATATAAAGTTTGTATAGCGAACACTTAAATAATCAGTGTTTATACCTATATAAAGTTTGTATAGTGGAAGGATACTGCTTTCATTGTTGTTGGAAATTGGTGATTCAAGCAGGTGAAACCTTCTTCTTTTCTTTCTATATCCCCATCACTATAGGGAGAGACGAGAAACATTCTTTGCTGGTTGGTACAAAAGATTGGGGAACATAACCCTTAATACTAGTCATATATTAGATATTTCTAATTTACCCTCAATAAATGAGAAATATCTCTAATGTATCAACACATTAATTCCAAGGACAATTATACCCTTAAAGCCAATTACTTAAAATCCAATTATTAGGGATGACGTTAGTTAGACTTAATTAAAATTGATAAAGATTAACATATTTAATAATATTTACATATGTGGGACATCATGATTATTGAAAATTTGATGATATTGTTTGTAGACTTAAAATGATTTGGTTATACATGATATAAATAGTTCCTTCCAGGACATTCTGCATTGTAAGTCTATTTTTTAATTTTGACAAGCTCATTCTAGCCTCAAATACGGTATTGGCCATACAATTATGTAGCATAAACCCTCATCTAATTTTGTATTCAATTAAAAGCAATTTGGTTGCTGCCATTTAACACATAATTTTCTTCTTTTGTGTCACTAAATGCTAAAAGGTTTGTCCAATTAATTCTGGTTCTTTATCTTAGAGTTCTCACTTAATATCTTAAAGAAACAAGTTAACTATTTCTGGGATTCTTTATTTTATCCTACTATCTCTGCTTCCTCATAGTTTAGTGAATTTCTTTCTTTCTTTTTTTCATGTTTGAAACTCATTCTCCTACCTGTGTTCAGTCTCTGGAAGTAATCGGGAAAATGTGTACTTAATGTCTTCTGGAGAAAATGGCATGAATGGTTTTATTTTGTTTATTGACTTGGGATTGTATATTTCTCGTCAGGTGGAGGCTATTATGAATGACTTTATTCAGCTGAAACCACAATCTGATGTTTACGAGGCTGAAACAATGGTCAAGGTTAGCATTCCTTTAAGTTGAAAGGGCCCGCTAGAGTGATTGTTGGATTATTTGGTATTTGTTCTTTGTATAAATGCATTTGCCTTCCTTTCCATGCAATGGTTTCATGTATGGATAATAAGTGGGCGATTTTCCTTTGGTTCTAAGATTAAATGACAAGATGTCATGAAACCAAGACTGGTTAAACTCGATCAAAACGGATTCGCGATGAAAAGCAAACCAATGGAAAACCAAAGAAAAGCCGAGAAAGCATCCCCAGATGCCCAAAACTCCTTCCGCATCTGTTCTTCCATGAAATCATAAACTCTCTCGCCTCACATAATATATTCATATATGTGGTTGATGGTTCACAGGGGGTTATACGAAAGAAGGGTAAAACCGCAGGAGCGAAGGCACCAAAGAAAGTGAAAAAGAAAGCTCAAGTTCAAAAGAAAACAAAGACCAAGAAATAAAAAGGTTATTCATGTACCCTTTATTCTTTTATGATACATACCATGAATCATCGAAAGTTATCAACAACCCCTAGTGACTTACTTCCAATTCTTCATAGTCATTCAAGAAAACAACAGATATCGTAGTTGTGATTTATTATCTCTCGGGGCCTTCCGCTTTTACTGGGAGCAAAGATTCCATGTTGAAAGCCGCCAGGACTCGATTTGCTTAAGCCAGGTTCACTAGGCCAGCCCCAAAATCTTCATCCCAATCATCCATGACGAATCGATTCAAAGAGATTTCTCTTCATCTTGCATTCCTTCCTTCTAGACACCCAATTCTTAGCAAGCCCTCGGTCCAAAGTAAATTTATCTTGTAAAGAATCAGTTTTCATATAAGCCAAGCCACAATAAGGAGTAGAAGGATTGACAATGAAAAGGGTAGGATGACATTTTAAGAGGAAACCATCCCCTTGATCTCTCCGCTGCTTTGCCCTTTGAAATAATGACCTGAAATTCATCACTTCATTCTCTTCTTCCCGCATACGTAAACATTCCAGAAGGAATATGGATGAAACCGACTAATAATCCATGGTCGCCAAGTGTCAGCTTCTTCCGTTGTGAAACATTAGAATGGAGAAAGTACGTGTTTACCCTTCGCATCGGCAAAATATGATGGCATACTCATGTCTTGCATGTAAAAGTGCTAGTTCCGCTATCAAAGCATAATTGTAAGCCCTAGGCAAGCTCTCCACAATACTCCATTTGGTCATTCCACCATTTGATGAGATCTTTCCTCTTTCACTTTAATATTTATCCATCCTCTGGATAATGTTTATTTGTTATGTCTCCAAGAACGATGTTCTTGATGTATGGTTGTTGTAAGCCTCTAGTTTTGCTTTGCCAGAGAAGAACTTGGTGTGTCCCCATTATTGTCATTGTTGAAATAGTGGAAGTTTAGCGGGCTTAATGAGTCCTATGGTTTTTACCTTTTCATTTGGGGCTTCCACGCAAAATCACCCTTATCGTGGTTGGATTTATTGTTACTTGATTTAGCTTTGTTGTTGGATTAATTGTTTGTTGAATCTATTTTTGGCACACAAAGAGGGAAATATCATTTTTAGAATAATTGTATTTGGTAGTCTTTCCCAACACCATATCCAAATTCCTCCAAGATATCGGCGTAATTTTCCGACATTTTCATTCATGAACATAGGTAAGATGCTCTTATCATAAAAAAAATTGTGTCCCTTCTTCTATTCTCATTATTTCTGATGTTTTTCTTCTTATTTAATGTTAGTTGACTTTGTTTTCTGTTATATATTTATGGTGTTAAAGTCATATACGTTGTTCATTAAACTAATAATTATTGTAGTACTATGGAACCATGCCTGCACTAACAATTAGCATTCGTATTCAAGCAGGCTACTTTAAATCAGATAATACATAGATACACCGTTATTAGTTACATATTTATTTTATGCTTGGTTGCTAGGTACCATGCTAATGCCTCAAGACAATATTACATTATATGAACCTCAAAGAAGTTGTTATAGCCACACCCGTGCCTCTATATTACAAAATATATAATATCACAGAAATAATTTGTAGGTTAGGAAAAACTACACTACCTTCCACCTAATGAAATCAGACCCATGGAATTGCTTCGAGGTAGTTGTCGTTTCTATTGGATTTTGTTTCAGATGATTCTCAAATCTAACATTTCTGAGTAGATGCAGGCTTAGGAGGCATGTTTAACAACTCAACCTCTCCCTAACATTTCCCAAGGCTTTGCCTAATCGAAGGACGATCTATGGGCTTCATTTGTATACACCATAGTGCAACCATCACCATTTTCCTAACAAGCTTCTTTTCATCTTCAGTGGCATCTCCCAAGTCTATGTTATCCCCTTGGTGACATCTATCATAAACCCATGATGGAAAATATGTTTTACTTGAGTGCTCAGATTCAGATTCACATTCTTTCTTTCTTCTCACCATCTCCATTAACAATATTCCAAAACTATAAACATCACCCTCGTATGAGACACTTCCAATGTTTTTAGAATAATTTCGAGCAATGTATCCCAATGTTCCTCGTGGCAAGAAGCCGTAGACACCATACTTTCATCCTGTTGAAGCAACTTGCAAGGCAAAAATATGAAACTTTTGGTGTGAAGTCCGCATTGAGAAGGATACAACTTTTCATTTGTTCATTACTATGTCATTGATGTCAATAGCCTCTTGTGATAATGCATGATAGGATAGCTTCCTAAGAGCTATAAACCCAATCTACAAGCTTATAAGTCAAAAGTAGAAAAGAGAACAAGTAACACTTAATTGGTTTATATATATGGACCCATAAAGTAAAGGAACCCAGTCTACACGAAAGCTATAATTTAATTATTTCACATCCTTTACCACTACCAAGACTAGCTGGGATGAAGATCTCTAATGATGAATGTTGGAGGATTTTTCATATAAAGAGGAAGGTGTTTCAATGATCCGATTTCATCCAAAAACAACTTGAAAGAAACACAAGTACGATCTTAAGAAATGCAACTACCGATCTTTTAATTTCATTCGTAAATTTTCACATGGAATGTGCATGTTTTCTTATAGTGAATATGAATATTATGGCTAAGGTCCTTTTCATCCACTCCATCCTCATCCTGTATCTACCTTGTGTCATACCACAGCCTCTCGGTCTGGTCGCAAAACTAAAACCGATGGACTTGTTGATTGCATTTAAAGATGGAATCACTCATGACTTACTTGGGATGTCAGTTTTTAACGAATCGAACCACTTTGCCACTGGATAGGTGTTTCCTAATGTACCACGGCAGATGTCCATCGAGTCATGGCCATAAATTTGAGCTCATATGGACTCGTTGTCCCTCTCACCATTATTACCTGAAACCTCACATTCTTAGAACAAGAATCCTTCAAAATAACAAATTTCCATGGCGAAATACCACCTCATCGGGTGGCTTGTTTCCATTTACTTGTCCTGTTCTTAGCAACAATCCCTTTGGGGGAGAAGTTCCCACTAATCATTACATCATTTGAATCTTAAGGTCCCTAATCGATCGATAACAAGCTCATAGGAAAATCCCTCGAAGAACCTCTACCCTCTCAACTCGCAAACGTCATTCTCGTCTATTAACAACCTTACAGGAAAATCCCACTTTAATTGGGACCACATCCCTCATCACACTTTCATAGGATAACCATTCGAAGGTAGAATTCCGAGGAACTCAAGGTTGAACAAGAACTTAGAGTTTATTCAATTAAGTTACAACAAACTAGCTTCTAAGACAATACCTTCTTCCCTCTATAATCTTTCATCTTTACTATATCGGGACATCGCAAAGGTTCACTCCCGAGGGAGCATTCATCCGTACATCGTGTCTTCCTTCCTCATCTCACCGGTCTCTTCGCTTCGTAAAACAAATTCACGTGTCCCTGCCTCCAGTTCATTATCCACGCTTCAGCCTCATATATATCCACTTTGTCGATAACACTTTCACCTGGATCACCTACAAGATCCGGGAAGGCTTCAAAATCTTCTCAAATCATAAACACGAAATGCGAATAGATCGGGTCTTACGTAAGGTGATCATGACTTAGATTTCATTACTCCTCTTTGGGTGAACCGCACTTAATGTCTTCCTAAAAAAAAAAAATATTGGTCTTTGATGACACTCTAAAGCTTCTTTAATACCATCTATAGCTAATCTTCAACTCGTATCAACCTGGATTTCCTCGAATAAATGAGATTCATGGAACAATTCCTCATGGAATTGAAAACTCGTCAATCTCACATTCTCGAGCCTCGAGAGTAACCACTTTATGTGCACTATTCCCACCAAGATGGGAAATCTTCATGAAATGCGAGCCCCGGTTTTGGGAAGAAAAAACTCGGCACTCCATACCATTGTCACTGGGTAACCTAACTCGTTGAATTACCTCTATTTATATGACAAACAACTTGTCCTGGGAAATTCCTTCAACTCTAGCCTCCCCTAATTCCTAATAGATGTGATTCTTCAAATAACAACCTCACCGGGTTCAATCCCCAAAGAACTTGTGGATATTTCGAGTATTAGTCACTAGTGGCAATGCCTCGACCGGTTCAACGCTACTGGAGTTAGGAATTTGATAAATGTTGCGCATCCGATGTTTCTCACAACAGATTATCCGCGCCTCTTCCAAACTCTTTGTAGGTAAATGCGCTTGTGATGGAAGATCTCTCGACTAGGATGGCAACTTTTCAAGGAGAAATTCCTGAGTCCTCAAGTAGAGTTTAAGAGGTCTAGAATATATAGATCTTTCTCCTAACAAATTTTAAGGTGTGATTCTAGTATCTTGGGAACCCTTTCTTAACCTATTTGAACCCGTCATTCAATCAACTCTGAAGGAGAAGTGTGTTCACATCGGGTGCCTTTGGAAATACGACTCATAGTTTCCCCACAAGGGAACTATGGATTACGGAGGCATCCCTAGCTAATCTTCCATATGCCCACCACTCCACAAACAAGGATCTTTGCAACAAAATAGTCATTCCAAAGGATTAGTATTGTCGCTTTCATGCTTTATTTTGTCACATCTTCTTCATAATCCACCGAAAAAGCAATTTAATGTTTCCCTCCGTAGCCGTATGCCAACATTTCGCTCGAGGGTCTCATAATCTGATCTTCACAAAGTTACCTGAGGCTTCCTGAGTCCAACATAATTGGAAAATTTAAGTTATGGTCGTGTCTATAAAGGAGTACCCTTGAACAAGACGTAATAGCTGACAAAGTAGTTGAAGGTGCTAAATCTTCAAGAAAAGGAGCTTCCAAGAGTTTCATGTTCTGAAAGTGCAAAGCTTCGGTGAAGAATCTTCGTCATGTGAATCTTATCAAACATTGAGTGTCGCCAAGCTCGACTTCAAAGGAAATGATTTCAAGGCTCTTGTGTTTGAATTACGCCACAAGGAAGCTTGGAGGGCTGGCTCCATCCAAAAGCAATACGAGAAGATCATGATCATGAACCAAAAAGACTCCAACCTCTACAGACTCAATATATTGACATCGTCAAGATTAGAGTATCTCACAACCACTCTGGATGGCATTATTGTTCACGGTGATCTTAAGCCCAGCAATGTCCTTCTCGACGACACACCGACCGCCGGCGTTCTGATTTTGGTCTTGCAAAGATTATCTCCGTCGTTTAGCGTTTACTACTACTCACCCAAATCAAAGCAGCTGGTTGTGGTAAAAGGATCCTTGAGGTACATTGCTCCAGGTATGAATAATTTGATTAGAATCTTTTCTTTCTTGTTTCGCCTCTTTGCTTGCAGGTGAGTTTTGATCTTAAAATAAATTCAGGAGGGGACATAACTTAGTTTAGGGGGTACATGGATAGTACATATGCCGGCAAGGTGGCTTCCTTATGAACTCGTCCAGTGTTTTTCAGAACTTTAGAAGGGGCATATGTCTCGTGAGAGCACTTAATTGCTCCACCCCTGTAGTTGCTTCACTTCTTATTGCTTGCATGAATGGAGAAAATAACTTCAGGAGAGGCATAACTTAATTATGGGGGGTGGGGGCATGACAGGACAGAATGCTGGTAGAATGGCTTCCTTATGATGAACTCTTGGTCTCATGTTTTTCAGAACTTTAGAAGGGGACTATGTTCCCTGAGCACTTACTGGCTCCGCCCCTTATAGCTGGGCGTCTCCTCATAATTCTATAATGATTCTATAGATCAGATTATTAATTCGTTGATCAGCTTTGGAAATATTTTTTCAATTGATTGGCAGAATATGGAGTGAGCAGTAGGGCGCTGGCCTGAAGGAGATGTACACAGCTATGGAATTCCTTGCTTTAAATGTTCATGGAAGAAGGCCAACCAGTGAGGCGCGTTCAGAGCTGGTTTCACCCCTTCAAGGAATTATGTAGAAAATGTCTCTTCCCAGAGCGAGTAACGGAGGTCACATGGATCCCAGATTTGATCCAGAGCAGCTGAAGTAGATGGAAGAGAGACCACATATTGAGAGCATCATCTCAGTTCTGAGAATCGGTGTCATGCGGTTCCAGTCAATCTCCAAGAGACAGAATGGATGGGAGGATGTGTCAACCAAACTCCACTCCATCAGAAACCTCTTGCTTGAGGCTTCTAATTAATGAGGGAAGGCACGTCTCAGTCTCACCTCTAGTATTAATGCTCACGGAGTTGCAACATGTGACAAGAAACTCTTCAACATTCTTCGAGATGATTTTTTTTTTTTTTTATAATTTTTGTGAGGCTATGTTATGTTAAAGATATTATATTCATATTAAACTCAAATCTTACAAGCTTGAGCTTTTATGAGAGTTAGTTCTTTAATATGATATCAGATTTTGGAATTTTCATTAGCCATGGGACCAGAGGAAAAAAGCACGAATATATGAGATTCATAATGTGATTTTAATCGTTTCCTAAGTTTTGTTGTAAATCAAACGGAAAGTCGAGTAAAAGCTACGCCAAGTAATTTTTGATTGTTTCCTTATTTGCTTTTGCCTTTTTTTGTTCTTGGTTTTGTAGGAAGAAAATGTGATTAAATGATGGATCATATTAGAAGCTTTTAGGCTTTGTTTTTAAATGGTTTCAAGAGCTTGAGGGAGGCTATTTCTTAGGGCAGGAGAAGCTAAGGAATCTGTTAGATTGTGCAGCTGGAGAAAAATGCAAGGAAATTAAGTGAATTTTTATCTTCTTCTACGTGTTCGTGTTCGACATAAAATTTTTTGAAACAAACTTCTTTGTAATCAGAATTTTCTTTCCCATGACAATCCATTCATCTAGGATGGATATTTTTACCACCACCAAAAGCTTTACTCCACCAATAGCGAAGTAGCCAGAATATTTACAATTATGTGGATCTCATTTAGACGCTTCACCGCTTCCCCACAATTCTAAATGTAACTTAGATGGCTGTTGTTTGTTTGTTTTTTCTTTTTTTGTTTGACTTTTTGCCCAAAGCAATTTGCTTTCAATGTTTAGTATTTTTTTTTTTTTTAACTTTCCATGGCTTATTGTTGAATTTTTTAAATTTTTGATTGTATAGAAAAAACCAAACTATTTGGTTTTTTTGCTTTTTCTTAATGCTATTTTTTATTTTATTTTTCATTAAGAAGAAAACTATAGAGTGTGCTTACTGAAGCATGGTTCAAAGTCGCTGTAGATATCACCGACTCTGATGGTCCCAAGATGTATCGGTCGCGGTGTATTGGTCAAGTATCGGCCGATATGCAAAATAATATGATTAAAATATTTAAAACTTATTAAAATATTATATAAATTATTAGAAAATTAAATATAATTAAGTAAGCTAAAAATTTAATAAAACAATTTTTTTATGTATTTAACATTATTTAAATAGTTAATTTAAGGATTCAGTGGAAAAGATATTTATGATAATACTAACAAAAGAAATTATTTTAAATCAAACATAATATCTTTTTAACAAAATGTCATCAAGTACATCAATCAATACCATGTTGAATGACGAGGGGGCTCAAAATCATCATCATCATCATTAGTACTACGACGAGCATACAAATCAGGACGATAATTTGCATAATGAGAATGTGGTTGAAAGAATTGTTCATTACTTGAATGTGTTGGTTGAGATGATTGGCTTGATGATCCATAATTAGGAAAATATGACCTTGGAGGCTGTTTAGGCTCAACACCATGCTGATAGTATCTAAAACCTCGATAAGCAGATCTACTGTTATCAAAAGATTGATCATATCCATAAGAATCACTAGCTCATGTTCTAGTAGTTGAATATTGATCAAAATCATACCCACTAAAAGCATTAAAAAAATTATCACTACCTTAAAGTTATGATAGGATCCATCTCCCACTTCGAAATGGGGTAATGATCCAGAGCCAATGATCAGGCGCTTATCAACTGCTATAGCTTGGATTCGTAATCAGCGCTCACCTTGAATAGTCATCATCGTCAAAAATGTAACTGGGCCTTTTCCATGTGCTTTCGTTGTTCCCATATGTCCGTCTGTGATCCACATGATCGCGATCTTGTGTGGCATAATAACTCATTTCCCCGTGGCTCACTTTACATGTCAAAGGATCAACTTGATTAACATAACCACTATCACCGTAACTCGTTTGCTCCAATGCCAACTTGTTCCATCAGTTCCCACTTAGTACCACCATTCACCGCCTCCACCAATGTCAAGTACTTCATTGACTCTATCGCCACCATCATCACTATTAGAATTTTAAAAAAATTATTCGAGGAGCTTACATTTACGGTGAGAAGAACCAATGCATCTTCCTTTGCGCATCGCTTTGCATCGCTTTACTTACCTCAGAATCTCAGGCTACCATCATCATCACGAGCTACTTCTCTACCTTCTTTAAAGGGAAGATCTTGATTCCCACTCAATCAAAATTATCAAATTACAAAATATGTTCTTCTCTTTCTCATATCCACTTATCTAATATATCATCATCATTAAAAATATGATTCAGGTCAATTGGATTATACAAATCTTCATCGCTTCGTTCTTGCATTAAATTCTTAACTTAAAGTCACATATTGTAGTAGACATAAACTAACTTATGCAACTTTTTCATTGTCAAATCATTGCACAACTTTGTGTGAATCAATGACCATGTGCTCTAATTTCTTTCACAGCCAGATGAAGAACATGTTTGGCTTAAAACTTTGACAGCAATCTTTTGAAGATGTGGACCTTTATCACCATAATTGTTCCACTATTGCCACATTAAAAAACATATTAGGCACCAATATATATTTAATAAAAAATAATAAAAATTTTATTTAAAAAGAAATAAATATAATGAGACTGAAGATATCATTTATTGCTTTTCCGTTAGTGCATTTTCAAATTCTCTTTCGACCTTCAACAAATAATTTTACCTTACATTGTAATGTGTTCTCATTTTATTAATGTACATTACAAATACAATATATATTATAAAATAACACAAGTTATTATACCTCATTCAAAGCTTTTGTTTGTCCATCCAAATCTGGTTTTAATCTCTTGATAACCTCCTTTAGTCCAATTTTAATTTTTGGATGGTGGGAGAATTGTTTTGAATATTGAAAAATTAGATTTAAAAAATATGCTGACATAAGTAAAAAAAAATTATTAGTTTATAAATACTTTGCCTTTAACAAGATAATAATAACTATAGAAGGAATAACCCGTATAACAAGTTATAAAGCAACCATATTCATTGCATTGAGAAACAATTTCTTACTTACCATACGTACAACTTTCCTTGAAACTAGGTTAGTAAATATCAACTCATAAGCTCTTTGGATCGATCGTTTTTCTCAGTTTGATTGACTTACATTTTATTTATTATTATGCATCCTACTGTCTGCATATTTTGTTCCACATTATTCTTTAGCAAGTTGCTTGATGGTTCAAAGTACCAATTTCTTTCCATCTCTTTCAAAATTATTACTAATTTCTTTTAGTTTGTAATCCTAAATTAAGCAGACTAGTTTTAAAATTTGTATTCATAAGTAACACATTTAGTAGTCAATTCCTTTTGGATAAAAACAAAAACAAAAATAACAAATATATTATCTCACGAAATGTAGTAGCCAATATTTGTAATTCTCATATGCTTTGTTTTTATAGTGAGTAGCATAACCATGTTTATAACTCATTTGTTTAACATGAAAAAGCTTTACACTGGCATAAAACTACAAAATCTGTGAAATTATACTTGTGAATAATGATAATTGTCAATTCCTTTACCAGCATCAGGTTTAGCTATAACGAAATCACTTTCGATCATGGATTGTTCAAATGTTTGAATCGGTCATAAATGAGACAGAACAGGGGAATGATAATGATATGTTAATCCAACGCATAGTTTCAATGAAAGATGATGGCAAGAAATCTGCACCTGTAAATGCTTTTGAAGCATCTTTGCAGCACCGAGAAGCATCCAGATCCAAAGGGTATAAGCCTATAAGGCGGTTCGAACAGGAGGCATAGTTGGAATCGGAGAAGGAGCATATGGAGCGTAGTCTCAGATGCAAATTCATGGTCTTCCATCACTGCATTTCTTGCTTTAGACAAACGATTTGGTGGATCTTTTCAACTCTCTTAATTGCGGAAGCCATCAGAGAAGTTGCATGTAGAGCTCTCCGAATCAAGCAAAGAGTGCGGATTTTGACTTCGGTCTTTCACTCTTTCACGAGTGTTTGGAGAGAGAAAAAGACAGCAAATGGAAAAGAATTTGGAGAAAGTATAGTGCAAAGTTGACCTATGCTATAGAGCGGTAAGATACTATTAATATTTAATATTATATTATATTATTGATTAATTAAAAAATTATTATTAGATTGGGAAAGCAACCTTTTCTAAAACTCCTTCTGATTGTCTACAGCTCACTTGGCTTTTACTTTTTCTTTATTTTCCTTAATACCCTTTCCATATTCTAATAAAAATAGAACTCAAATTATTTAAAATTTCCTACATACATTTCGACATTTAATTAAATTCTACAATTGGGAAGATATGATATGACCAAATATTATGATATTCTAGAAATGGAAATTTAAAGGATTTTATTGGATTTTTAGAAGATGGAGTCAGTAGGTCCGTTAATCATACAAATTCATATGGATTTGAAAATTTATATGAAAGGACCCTTAAAATTAAAGAGAATAATTAATATTTTTGTTAATAAAATGAGAATTAAAAAAAAATTGATGATCATTAATGTTCGGGCTAGCTTGTGCATACCTTAACTAATCCTCTATTAATCCCACATGAACCTCTCTTATCCCATATTCAGTCATTTTAACGTTGAAAATGGATTTCGTAATAATTCATTTTTAAAAAAAATGAGAGACATGATATGACACTAGAAAAACATGAATTATTTATCTATTGCAATAACAAGTATTAATTGAGAATCAAAACACGTATAAAGAACAATGAATTAAGATAATATTCGGTCATATTTTAATAACCAAAATCCATGGGGAGATGATTAATTATGGTATGAGATTCTAAAATCCAAGGCAATATTTTGATCTGTCAAAGGAGTATACAATTAGCCCAAATTTAAGCTCTTCATAGGAAATCTTCACATGTTAAACTTTAATAGCACTTTTTTTGGGATTTATTTAATTATTTTGCCTTCATCTTCACTCGTAAAAGGCCCATGATTATGCGAAACCTTATGATTAATTTTACAAGAAAACAAGAATAGTTTTTTTTTTTTTTTTATCAAAATCAAGTAAAAAAATTAATAAAAAGTCAAATTTCCAAATTTTGATTTTCCTTATTTCAATAACTTATGAAATTTGTTCGCGTAAAACTTTTCCACTAAGATATTGTTATTTTAAGTAGAAATGGGGTGAGATGTAGAGTCGCTTTTAGGTGTTTTCAAAATGTTTATATTTGACGAATGTTTAAGTGATAAGATTTTACTAAATATGTATTTAAATATAAATATAAATATAATCAAATACACTAATTTTTAAGAATATAAATAATTTTGTTGACTCCAATGGTAAACCCGGTGGGATGAGTTTAGAGAGATATATTAAAAGAACAGTACTACAATAATGTAATGGAAAGTCAATGAAGCAAGAAAAAACTATAAATAATTTTTAGATTTTAAAATATTTGAATATTATCCAATACTTTTATTCAATTTTAAATTTACTTTTATGCTAAAACCGGCTTTTAGGAGTTAGGGGGCATCTATTTTTTGACTTTTTGTTGAAAATAGCTTGCTTTAGTATTTAATATGTTTGTTTTATAAATTTTTTTATGACTTATTATTAAATTTTTGAAAGTTTTGACCAAATAGAAAAAATCAAAATATTTGGTTTCGTTTTTACTTTTTCTTAAAGAATAGTATATATTATATATGAAAATACAAATTAAAAATATTTTGAGAGTAAAAAGCTCAGAATTGAGAGAGATAAATTAATTATTTAAAAAAGAGAGAGAAATTAATATGGTAAGCTAATTTGGTAACAGATATTTGCTAGGTAAGTGTGGACCCTAAATTTGGGGTCTTGCTATTTTTTAATTTATTTTATTTTATTTTATTTTGATTTTATTTGATTGGATTTTATTAGTTTTATTTGGAAAAGGCATTGGAATTCCCTAATATATTTTAGCTATGTGATTCACATCACAAAGACGTATGAAATGGATTCCTCCCAAAGAAAAGAAAATGATATAAAGTTGATTTGGATGTGGTCATTATTGATCCCTTAATAAGGACGAGTTTGGTTTTTTATGGATATTAATAAAACAAATAATAACGTTTCTATATTTTTCACAATAAATCAAACAAGAGTTTTTTGTCTTTATTATTCCTCTTGTTTTTCAAAAAAAAAAACGCTTTTCAAAAATCATAAACAAACAAACCCGAAGAAACTCTACAAGCTAAAAAAATGGAGGCATTGTATATTGAACGATATTATTTTTAATTACACAAGTCTGTTAGAAAGCAAAGATTATTACAATTAGTGAATCAATCCCTGAGAATAAGAATACTTGCAGTAGAGAATCAATGTTTTGGGCCATGTTCCTTCGTAGTTCCCTCACACCGCAAATAATCTGACAACATTCCCTCCTAGTTTTAATACCTAAGTAGGCTCCTTTGGCGGTCCTTGGCCTTCCCGCACCCACCCCTCAACATCCCCATTTCTTTACATTTCCTCACGCCGTGAACGACCCAAAAGCTCTCAACCATTAAACCCACCCGAACCTCTGGGGGCAAGGTTGATCTCCAATGGATCGCCTATTACTACTGGGCGACAAGGATGGAAGATCCTTAGCCTCCATAATCTCCCAGCCTTTAGTCAATGGAGCGCCTCCTCCCGGAGTTCTAATCTGCAAGAGAAGAGGACGATTTAATGAAGAAGGGAAGTGGAATCAATCCCGCTTTCCTACTGTGGATTCTTTCGATTTGGAAAACCCCTTTTTACTATCAAGTAAAATCTAAGTTTTAAACCCAAATACTTGCTTCTTCATATATAATAATAGGACTTAAAAATTTTCCATCCGAGTCATAAACGGAACATGGGCATATTTCCTAATATATTACCTATGCCATCTAGGGGATCGGTCTCCTTTAGCAAAGGAAGAGGCATGGACCGTAAAGAATGGCAAGATAGACATGATTAAGGAATGATTCCTGAAATATGGGTGAGATTGATAATATTTTACATCGTCTAAGCTCTTCCCCGTTTCCTTAATAGGAATGTCTTTCACACCGTGTACAAATGCCCAATCCAGAGCAAATTAAGGGAGTGATGGTGGGCTGATCGGGTTCGTAATGGATAGTTCCTTGTCCCGCACCCGACAAATTATCGTTATCAAAGACAAAAAATCTGGGTATGAAAGGGGCATTGGAATTTCCTAATATATTACCTATGCCATCTAGGGGATTGGTCTCCTTTAGCAAAGTATGAGGTATGGACTGTAGAGAATGACAAGATAGACATGATAAAGGAATGGTTCCCGAAATGTAGGTGAGAATCATAACATTTTCCATTGCCTATGCTCTCCCTGTTTTCCCTAATGTGGGAATGCCTTCATTGGGGCCATAATGTCTAATCCAGGAGCAAATTAAGAGAGCGATGATGGGTTGATTGGTTAGTTCCTTGTCCTGGCACATAAAAGTTTAACGTTCCATAATCTTCGGCGGTACATTTCAGCGGTGGCCCACCCTAAGGAAACCATGATTCGTACATAAAATTCTCCTACAAGATTGTGAATAAATTCCCATCACCAAATCCAAATTTTTAAAGAAGATAAAAGCAGAACGCAAGATATGCAGGTCACTTTGCTTCCATTTGTAAGATTCAAACTCTGAAGTCTCCTATGGGACAAAGAATTTCCAAACACACAAAGACCCCCAATGTATTCTGGCTGCACATCACAGATCGTGCATCAATCGAATACAAATTTCTCACGAATTTGATATGGATTGTCAGGCAAAAGTGAGCCTAAGGTTTATACAACAGAGCCCAAATTCTCAACTAACACCGGCTAGAGATTTTGAAATAAATCATGAGCTATCTTTATGGAGTTTTACCTTTGAACTCCAGTCCTTTTCAAAGGCACATATCTAACATTGATTACAAGAAGATGAGAGTCATGATATAACCAATTATGGAACTATCCATGTTTAGCATCTCACACAAAATTTGACACCATGATCACTAGAAAAGAGAGGGTGGGTTTATTGATGAAATTCTATAGCAAAAGATGATTGTCTTCATAGTTCATTATAAAGCAGTCCATTCCTCGCAGAAACGGTCGCATGATAATCGATTCAATGAGGAAAGAAACATATATGCTGAGAGATACATATCTACATCTACACACAGATACGCACATACATGTACAAGCTAACTTTAACATTCCAAATTATTCTCTCAAGCACCTAAGCTGGGTAAGGTGAGTGATAATTAAGTTTAAATGTAAAATACCTTTAAGATCCGCAAATGCCATTTTCAGGCTCCATCATCCAGAATTCTTGCCAAATTCTTGTGGTGTGAGAGCGCTTCAGCTCAAAAAGTTGGTCCAAAGGTATAGACACTGCAAATGAAGCACATCCATAAGTCTTAACTTGCAGCTGGCCAGAAACAGTCAAAAAGGCTTGACGGGCAAAAACACCCTGGGAATAATGAATCTTCCCATCTTTTTGAGGGATACCAGGCTTAAGCTTAGATCGCTCTTCCAACCTCGAGATCCTCCTTAGCCTTGCTAAGTTCAGCCACAGATGCAATAATTTCTGCCTTACTAAAGCTTTTAGTAGATTTTAGTTGGGCAACAGCCTCCTTTCTCTCAACAAGTGCCTTGGCAGCCTTTATATCAGCTTCTGATTGGAGGAGGGTTCTACAAGTTCCTTTTCCACCTTCTCTGCATCACCAATCAAGGTTGTAACTTGGAAACATTTCACTCAGCACCCCCACAATCACTGGTGGTGACAATTGAGGTATATAAAGAAAGCTGTGCTCTGGAAGAACGTGGGAGCGTGATAGGCCAACGCGATTACGGATTCTAGCAGCCGCAGATATCTGAAAACAAAAAATAAATGGAAGCTACTGACAATAGAGCAGAAGGGCAAATATAAAATTGACATACAAATTAAGATAATGGTTGGCTACAAAATCTCTAGTGAGGCATCTATATTCAACTTGGATCGTAGTGAGGAATGGAGTTCTAACTAATTCAACAAGTACCACTGAATGTCACGTCCATAGAATTTGAAGTCAGAAAGTGTTGCATTTCAGACCATAAGTGCACTCAAAAGTAGTGATACAGGGAGAAAAGGGATGATAAATCATTCAGCTAAAAAGTTTAGCTTTTAAAGGAATTGTGAGTATTTTAGGGTGCCCAATCGCAATTGTGAATTGATCTCAAATTAAGAATCTTCTAGGATTAAAATTAAAAGTGTGTGATGATATTATTTTTCCTTCTTGCTCGGTAACCATTATGATTCAAAAGTAAATAAAAATTAGCTCTTGACATTTCACTATAAACCTAGGGATTTGACATTGAAAAACACAAAAGACCTTAAATAACAAATTAAATGTGTCATAAATGTTTATCCTTTTACTGACACGAAGGACATATTTATTCTAAAATTCTTTATTTCTTTTCCCCTTTGGCTGAGGATGTGGAATTAGTGGAATTTTGGCATGTTAGCTTCAATATTCTTTCATGCAGATTTATCCCATCAATCTTTGATAATTTGGCAAAGCATGAACTCTCTCCATGCAGATTCAACTCATAATCCACAAATTCAGTATCATGTCACTAGATCAAGAAAAGTAAACGGATGTTTCAAATGATAAATCCTCTTCTTGAAAAAATCCGAAGTGACTTTAAAAATGAGTTTTATTTTCCCAATTCAAAATAGCACTAAGTCCAATTCAAATCCCATATTTCTCCCCTTTTCCTCAAAATTTTAAACATCCCTGAAGACCACAACTTCAAATCAGATTCATTCCTGGGAAGAAACTGAAAACCTTCTTTAAAAAAATCATTATCACTAAACAAATCGTCAATAGGAAACATAAAAGAGAGATACCGGGTGGTTGGTTCTCGGTCAGAAAAGTGAACAATATCTCTGAGAAACTCAAGGGTTAGCCTGGTCTTAGTAACGATACTTGGCTGGACCAATTTGACCAACAGGATGGGATACTTCAACCCTGAGCTCCACCTCTCTGCCATCCCCAACAATAACCTGAAGGTTCGCCGGGCAGGACCCGTCGTTGAGTTCAAGAAAAGCAAATGAACCACCGACCGGCCTTGACCCAACCCCCGACCTTGACGGTCTGACAGGCTCTGCCATTGGACCGCTCTGGTGCTGTGATGACTCTGTTGGCTGATCACTATAAACCCTAATCGGGTTCTTATTCCCCTGAAGGCCCTTGTTTTTAGTAGAGCTGCTTGAAATCCACGGTCCACGATGGTTCTATTAAAAATTTGCTAACACAAAATAATTGGGGGATTAGGGCTATTTTGGTAAAGCTCTTTTTTTTTTTTTTCAATCATGAAATTGGCTTATCACATAAAATTAAATAAAAAGCTTTCACAAGAAATAATATTAATCTAAATTATATATTAAGCGCATTACGTAACAATGCTAGCAGATAATATAAAAGATAATAAATAAATGATTTATGCTTTATTTTGTAAGACTCATATTCAAAACTAAGTAAAAAATAATTACATTTTGAGTTGAACATAAAACCTAATTGAGAAAAAAAATGATAAATGATAGAATAAAACTGAATATGGATATGAATATTATATTAATGGAATAAAATTGAATGGATGAAAACATGTATAAATTAAATGGTTGAAATCAAAATCATGAATATTATATTAATGGAATAGAATTGAATGTGGATATGAATATTATATTAATGGAATAAAATTAAATATAGACAAAAAGTATGTATTTTCATGGTTAGTGATTTGTTGACTATTAGAATTAAGAAGGATAATTTTGGAAATGAAAATGTAAAACACTTGACTTTATACTTTATATATATATAACTTTTAGATTCTATATTATTTATTTATATTTTTATTCAATGGTCGATATATCATATGGGAGTTTAATGGTTTGAATTCTGAATGGTACAATTTTGTCTTATGTAACATTAAATTCAAATCAATTTGGGGTGTTTTGGTCTATGATTTTAAGACTCTTTATATTCTCAAAAAATAAGAGCTGTATGACAATAGAGAATGCGTCTGCTTTTGTTCCTCTCTCCCCCCACTTCCCCCTTTATTTTTTAATTTTGAAACAATAAATTAAGAGAAAATAATTGTTTGAAGAACAACAAAATAGTATTTTCTATGTTTAAACAATGGTTCTAAAAATCCTTAGTTTAAAATCATTAAAAAATACTAAATTCAAATTATGCTAACAATTTTAAAAAAATAGGGCCGCCTTGACTAAAAAAATGTTTTGAGAACCTTTTAAACCAATTTGGTGATCCCTAAAAATTATTATTGTTTTTTGAATTTAATATTTTGTATGTTCAGATTTAAGAACAAAAAGAAAAATTAAATGTGTTTTCATATGCTTCTTATTCTTTAAAACAAAAAAACAATTTTCAAAAATTGTAACCAAACAAACCTTTACATTTTTTATTGTCAAAAAATCCTTTTTTTTTCTTTTGAAAATATATTTACTTAGAAAAAACGAAAATGTTTTATTTATTTGATAACTAAATACTTTAGTTATAATGTAGGAAATTGTCTTAAATGAAACTCGAATCCGAGACACTTTTCCTCATTATGACTTGTCCGATTCTAAACATTGAAAGCTCTACCACATGAGGATGGGCAAAAGTGAAAATGTTTTTAAAAATTAAAATAAGACACCTTATTTAATACATAATTTTGTTTTTTCATTAATAATAATCTTTTACTTCAAAATAAATGTAATAATGAATCACAAGAAAGTAACCGGGCCAACAGAGCCACAACTTAGTATCACATCAAGTTGATCAATTATAAGGTCCAATCGTTAGGCCATCTCAACTCATACCTTGTGAAGATTTTCCTTTTATGTAAGCTTTATTAATTAAAAATTAATCGAATTAAGCCTGTCTAATAAAGTGAGACATATGATTCTTATTAATTTAATATGGGCCGGCAAGTGTGTGGGTCGTAGTACGCCCGCCGTAATGAGAGGGCCCGTGGTCGAACTCTATAACAAAAAGCCTGCCCTCCCTAACCCTAGCGATACGTAATCAATAATTACGGCGTATTCGTAGAGAAAACTTTTCTTAACTCGTGAGTGGCGCCTCTCATTAAGCCAAAGGTCATAACTGGGATAAGGAGAAGATCTTGAGATCGTACTTTGTAGATCTTCATTGATTCCGCATCAAGCAACCATGGATTCCAAATTAGGTATGCTATATTCAGATTCTCTCTATGAATTATGTTTTGTATTCTAACTGTGTTGATCTAGGAAGATTGAATCGTGTCCTACAGTTGGTATCAGAGCCAACCATGGATTAGAAATCAAAACATATGAATTGGAATATTTTTATTTTTTGGGTTTTATTCCAAATCAGGTTTCTGTCCAGTTTCGGAAACTTTCTTCAAATCAAAACTTGAATTTTATTACATATTTGGAATCTACCGGCCAAGACGAAGATCGCGGGTGGCACGTCATCGGGCTGAGGCCGCATCGCGCCGCCACACGCCGCCACGCCGCAGCACGACGGCCGGCGACACGCCGCCGCACTGGAAACCTAATCGGCTACCGACGCCATGATGACGCCACTGACCTGGGTGCTCACCACCCGGCCAGACCGGCTCGTGTTACCGGTGCCGACGCTATCTGACCGGTCTGAGCCCGACCGATTTAACCTAATCTCTGACAACACCGACCCGGATTTTTGACCCGACCTGGTCAACGCCCGACCAGGATTTTTGGCCCGACTCGGATGAAGTCATACTGACCCGGCCTGATGACGTCATGCTGACGTCATCCGGACCGGATCCTGACCCGACCTGATTCCGACGCTGCATCTTTCATACCCAACACGGCCCGCGCGGGCCCTCGTCCGACGTCCTCGCTTTCTGACGATCTCGGGTACCGACGCGCTCAGACGTAGATCTCTCTCTACAATGTGGTATATTTATTTTACATGTTTGAAGCTGTTACAGATTTGAAAATACGTAAAGAACTCTATGTACGCGTATTTTTTGGGTATTTTTGCGTGTTTTCTTGTATTTCTCTATGGTTTTGGAAATATGTATGATAGCTCACATGTATATAACCACATAAGGACTATGTAGAGTGTAATTCATTGACTATTAATGAATTAAACAGTATAATTAGCATGACATGTAATGTATAAGACAATTTTACATCTGGCATTACATATATAGATAGTGAATGTGATACATAAGGTTTATATCCCTGGTATGAGAGATTTTCAAGAACTCAATTGGGTTGTGACCGCCATAGTGGCACACTTGACTGGATTTGAGAAATATCACCTATATCAGGGCGGATGTCTCTGTTTTATTGCATGATCATACTCCCAAAGGAGGTGATCTTGTGTTAGTTCGTGGAGGGATACATGTATAGCATGTGCTTGAGAAATGACTGATCTTAGTGGTTCATACACCCAAAGGTGGTGATTTCACGAAAGATTAGAATAAGTTCTCATGGCCGCTGTCATGTGGAGAGTGTACAACTGCATGTCATAATTTCTGCCCAAAGGTGATTATATGATGATGTATGTAATTCTCTGTATAAGTATTCACATGATGCTGATTGTATTGTTGTTTTGTTTTGTTTTTCAAATAATTTTTTTCAGAAACGGCAATTCCATTTCACCGAGGTCCTTATCGATTGAACTTAAGAAATGGAAAGAGGATTTTCTATTTGAATGGAGTCGCGATGTTCACATTGCTCTTACAAAAGATAAGCCGGCAGATATCACAGCCACCAGTATTGAAGCTGAGAAAACGACTATGCTACCTGGGAAAGGAGCAATCGGATTTGCTTATTGACAATGAAGAAATCCATTCAAGAACACTTAAAAAGTGGTTTTACCAATGACCAGATCATATGAAAATGATGGCAGCCATAGAGGCTAGAAACCTAATTCTCATCTAATGCCGAGGTCGTAACACTTTCAAAAGCTCTTCAACATGAAGTATGATGGTACCGCTAAGAGATTATGTCCGAGGATGGTAGACCCCAGTGTACACGGCTTCAAGCTCTTAATGTTACCATTCCTCGATGCTTGCATTGTGCATCAAGCCCTAAGCACTTTCCACCCGATTGGGATTATAAAAGACAAATTACAATTCTAAGACGAGACTTGGTCGCTTAATGACTTGATAGCAGAGGCAGAAGAGAAACTTAAGAAGGAGAAAGAGCATCTGGCCTTATATGCTTCTAGTTCCCATAAAAGGAAAAATAAGAAGTTCAAAAGTCGTACTCATAAAGGTACTCAAGAAACTACCTACAAGCCTCGACAATATGGGTCCAAAGAAGACATTCTGAAAAAAGGAGGTAGATCACGCTTCTTTGTGTAAAGAAAGGTCACATGAAGAAGGAGTGTGCAAAATTTAAAGCTTGGATGTCCAAACGTGGGCTTACAGGTACTGATTCTTTAACACTTGTTTGTGAATCCAACCTATCTGAAGCACCATCCAGTTCTTGGTGGCTCGATAGGAGCAAACTAATCATGTTGTATACTTTTACCATACAGGATCTCATAAACCGGAGGAATAAGGATGAATCAAAACTCACTGTGGGAACAAATCGAGAAAAGTCATGTCATGTTCGTGAGATGTAATCTTAATTCTAGATTCGTTTTAAATTGATGTTGAAAGACACTTTTATGTAATTTTCCTTAGACTTTAGAATTCTAGTTTCAGATCGTGTTTGATTTATATGATTATTCTTTGAAATCAAAAGCAATGTTATTTTCTATATTTTAATTCAAATAAGGTCAGTGCTTTCATAGTCCAACGGATTATACAGATCGAGTTTATCTCCCAATGACATATACGCGTTTATACAACAAAGTAAAGGTTGTTTCTAAGGAGACCATTTAAGGAAGAGTCTTATGCATTGTGGCATAAACTAGGGGCCATATCTCTAAGGATAGAGAAAACGCCGATAAAGACTCAACATCTCGTCGCTTCCTTAAAATGACTTGTAGATATGCAGACTGGTTGTAGAGGTAAAATGACCAAGATAAGAAAGAAAACTACCGCCGAAGTTCTGACTTGTTGGACGTCATTCACACCGATATAAGTGGACCTTATAATGGGCAACCTTGTGTAGAAATTTATTTCATCACATTTATTGATGACTATTCTCGAGCATGGTTATTTGTACTTGATTAAAGAAAAATGAGTCTCTTGACAAGTTCAAGATTTCTGGACTCAAGTCGCAGAAACAATGGGGGAAAAGTCATAAAGGTTGTTAGATCTCGACCGAGGTGAGAGTTTTATAGCGCACATGATGCTTTCCATTGTACCTTAAGGGGCTTACCCGCCAAATACTTAGGGAGGATTCTCGGGATAGTGGGTACGCTTTACTATGCCTCGGGAGTCCCGAGCAAATGGTGTGGTCTAAAGGCGCAATCGCACTCTTATGGAAATGGTAAGGAGCATGATTAGTAGGACAAATCTACCGGTTTTCTCGTGGGTATTTTTGAAAACAGCCTTGTACATTCTCGAATCATACCTACAAAGTCGTTCCATTGACTCCTTTCGAGTTATGGATCAAGGTGAAGTTTCAAATTTAAACCATCTTAAGGCTTGGGGATGTCCCGTTATGAAGTCAGATAATAATCCAACATTATAAGTCGACTCAGAACCACTTCTGTTACTTTGCATCTAATCTTAACATTCGAAGGGATATCGGTTCTATAATCCCAATGGAGGCACAAGAATTAGAATCACAGATACCTAAATTTGAGTTTGATATGGTCGGAAGAAAGTAGCTGCTCGCGTACTATCGAGGATAATAGTACGGGTAAGTAATATGGTATCTTTATCTCCTCCCATACGTATAATTGTGGGAACTCCCACACACCATATTGAACCCGTTGAGACTCGATCCTCGTTATCGACAAATTCTAATGAAGTTCATCAAGGCCTCGTGCAGTGGATGTGGCTTACACATCTAAAGAAGGAGATCCACTAGTGAGACGATCAACACACCACCTGACCATTTAGTCTATATAGGAGAAAGCAAGACTATCGAGATATCGGGTTCTCAAGTGGGAGGATCCAATAACTTATGAGGAAGTCAAGCTTGGTCCCTACCGAACCGTGGTTGAAGGCAATGAGAGATGAAATCAACTACGAGGCATGGAGCTTGGAAACCAGGTCAATCCAATCAAGATCACACCATTGGTCGCGAAATGGGTGTATGCAAGACTAGTGCGGACCATAAAGGAAAGATCGAGAAGTTTAAAGTCGTGGACCAGAGCCAAAGGTTTCACTCGTAGAGTATGAGACTATGAAGCAACCTTTCTCCTGGGCCTTCTAAAGATTCTTCAGAGTGATCATGACATTAGTCATTTCGATACGGAGTTACACCGATGGATGTTAAACCATTTTCTCTAATGGAGACCTTAACAGAATAGTCTATATGATGCAACCCGAAGGTTTTGTGGCAAATGATTCAGGTACACTTGTATGTAGACTGAAAAAGTCTATTTATGGTCTCAAGCAAGCTTCTAGACAATGGTACTTAAAGTTTCATAGTGTTGTTGCTTCATATGGTTTTGTTGAGAACAAAGTAGATCAATGTATATACTGTAAGGCTGCAGTGGAGGAAATTCATTTTCCTAATAATTTAAGTGTGGATGATATTTTCTGCGCACAATCTTGGTCATCGTATGAGACAAAGCTGATGTTGTCAAAGAACTTTGATATGAAGGACTGTGAGGCGTCTGTTCGGGCATCAGATTCACAGAATTGTTCATGACTATCGGGTTTATCTTTAGAGGGCATATGTTGATCGTATTTTGGAAAGATTCAACATGCAACAACGTAAGCCGTGAATTCCTCCCTGTCTCGTAAAGGTGATGTTATATGTCACAAATGTCCTCATTCCGATATCGAGAAAGCCCAAATGAAGAATATACCTTATGCTAGTGTGCACTTCTGGAGATTATATGCTCTTAAGCATGCACTAGGCCAGATATCGTTGTTTGCAATGTGACTTCTAGGCGTGATATCACAAATCCATTACCATCATTGCTTGTCGCAAGAAGGTTATGAGGTACTTAAAGAGGACAAAAGACTATATGTCGATTTACAAACATGTTCAGGACTCCATGCCTAGTCAGTATCTCTTGATTCAGACTTTCACTGGTCGTCAGATGAAAAGAAGTCAACAAATGTGTTACATCTTTAAGTTAGCAGAGGTGCAAGATCATGGAAAAGTGAGAAATAGAAATCAATAGCATCCTCTACTCATGTAAACTATTTAGGTATGCTCTTCGCCACTACTCGTGCACTTACCCAAAATCCTTACTAAGGAGTTAACCTCAGATTTGATTTTGTGGATAGGTCCACAATAGACATGGACACAACTCTTAAATGTTGTTTATTAACAACAACAGAGGTCTCAAGGTCTAAGTACACATGGAGCTGGCACCGACTATAAAGGAAAAGCTCAAAACGCGGACATCAGAGCGACATTTCACCAGATGATATAGACTGGCAGATCCGTTAACTAAAGGCCTTCACTTGTGTATTTGATCGATATGTCATTAACATTGGCTAGAGTAGTCATGGATACTGTAAATTAGTGGGAGCTGTTAAGTTTTATGTTGCTCTTATGAAGGTTGAATTCGATTTCATTACATTTTTGTAATAATTGAATTTGTATCAACTCTTTTCAGATTCAATAAGGTATTTGTGGAATGTAGATTTAATAAGCTGAGTACAAATAATCATGAAAATCTCTTTAGCATGTAAACCTTGAGCACAAAGATGGGGCATTCTAGGCATTAGCCTTAACAATATGTCTTGTTACACATAAAGTAAAGTTACCTATCAAGGTAACACATATACAAAGTTCGTTGTCCATGGATGATATTCTCCTATGACACACTAGCTTCAGGACACTTAAGGAGAGAATTCGACTAACAAATACAACACATGAAGTATCACTCATTATGAGGTATTGTCCATTTAACACACTACCATATTGAATCCATATCAATAAAGTTGAAAGCTCTCGTGACCATGGAAGGCTCTGCGTGAGTACATGCAGTTACCGCCATGATTCGGTGTTCGAGACTTTATGGGATGGGATTGACTATTAAGAATAATCTCTGCACTAATATGAAGGTGCAAGACACAGCTTGTTTCACTAATATCGCCCAAGTGGGAGAATGTAAGATTCTATTAATATGGGCTTTATTAATTGAAATTAACCGGATTAATTTTGGTCTAATATGAGGATATATGGATTCTTAATAATTTTAATACGGGTCGGCTGTGGCTGAGTACGGCCCGCGCACGAGAGGGCCCGTGGGTCGAACTCTATAAATATGCTCAAGTCCCCCAACTTTAAGGATACGTTTATTTTTTTTACTCACATACAGATTCAGAGAGAAAAATTTTCTCTAACTCGTGAGTGGCAGTCCCATTGCCGCGTCATAAACTGGGGATATGGAGAAGATCTCAGATCAGATGGCAGATCTTCACTGACTCCGCATCAAGCAAAACTATGATCTCCAAAACGTATGCTATTTTTAGATTCTCTATTATTATGTTTTGTATTCTAAATACAGGATCTAGGGGTTGAATTTTTCGTGGTCCAAATATATAGGGCATGATGATGGCACGGAACTTTCGGAGGAAGAAATATTAGATAAGCATAATGAACCTCGGGCAAGAAGCTTCAATATGTCGAAGGTTCTTCATCTAGCTCCTTTTGGTCCATTGATTTAACTCCGTGAAATTTTTGTAGGTCTCCTCCTCAGATCGCTTGTTTTGACAAAGTCCATCGACCAAAGGTAGACGATATTTTTATCTCTGGCCACGGCATACCAATTACTTTCTCGAACTACCTCTAATGAATTTGTTCCGAGATTCGAAAGGTAAGCCAAAATCACCTGACAAGCTCTCTCCAAATCATCAGGGAACTGCTTGTCTTGCCCCTTTTAAATGCATTATAATCAATAATGCATTTTTGTTAGATTGAATTCTAAAATTGGTGGATTTTCTTAGAATGAATTCTCAAATAATGCACGAGCCATAAGCTTGTTGCCCTTTTGTTATTCTTTTGCTTTGTCGCTTTTCTTTTGTTTTTAAAACTCTTATGTGAAATATACAAGATGCTCTTAACCTGCATTCTGGCAAGTTCATGACTGCTGATTATGATTATATTCTATTTTTGCCAAATTTCGTACATTATTTTAGTGATCATGTGTTATGCATCAAAGAAAGGAGGTTGGTTACGCGATCGGCACTCCAAAAAAGCTATTATGCTTCAGGTTCCCGATTTCTTATGGATTTTGGCTCGCCATGGGTGACTCATGACATCATCTTTGTGTTTAATATCATCCTATCCCCATAAAATATGCTATAATGGCTATGGATTATTCGTCAACTCGAAAGCATACCATCACTAATTATTCAACCTGCTTATATCATCAGGTCCACAAATCTCTCTCGTGACCACGGGTACCCTTCTGTGTGGGCTCCACCTGTGGGTCCACCCTTCAGAACCACCGGGTGCCCTTCAGGTAACCCACTCACAAGAATATCATGCCCTCCCCTAGGCATTTTCTACGCCTCCGTAGAGCACTGAACCCAGACTGTGGGCTTAAGGTCCACTGGGAGCACTTACTACTCAACCCATGCCCAGGCACTGTTCTGGCCTAGTGCCATGACATGCCCAGGCCGCAGGCCCGTCTGCCATGGCTCAGCACTGCCTTGGCCTAGTGCCACGGCCCGCATGGTGTCCCTGGCCAAGGCCATGACACTAGCAAGGTGATCTCGGCCTGTCGCGGCCCCAAGAATGTGCCTCGCCTAGTGCCATGAAATGCCCAGACGCGACCCGGGCCAGTGCCATGGCATGCCCAGCATGGTGATCCGGCCCAGTGCATGCCTCCTAGAACTGCCCTCGCCGCGTCGCTCTAGGCACCAGCAAGATTCGCCAAGGTCGCATGCTCGACACTGGCTGATTCGGCGGCGATGCCCGGCCCAGTGCATGCCCCAGCACCTGCCTCATCCTGTCATGCCTCATCCCAGATTAAATCCCAACAGAGTGTAGATGCTCCCCATCGACCTTAAGCCCCGGTCCCGGTCAGTCTCTACGGAGGCGAAAGAAAATGGGCTGGGGGAGGGCATGAGTCTATGAGGGACCACCTGGCGCACCTGGTTACGAAGGGTGGACCCCCACAAGGCCACCAAGGGCACCTGGTCACGGCGTGGACCCTGTCAAAAGCACCAAATAGGCTTGGTACCGCAGATGCTTCCATCTGATCAAAGCACTTTAAGTCCCGTCTCAATCTTTATACAAAGAACTCAAAGTGGGGAATGAGGATATCCTATGAGTGGGACTCCACTGGAATATTGCAGTTCACACGGAAGTTTCTTGTAGCCCACTCACACGGGCGCCTTCTGTGGGTCCCACTCACGTGAATATCATGCCCTCCCTAGGCATTTTCTTTCGCCTCCGTATGACTCGAACCCGTGACCAAAATTTAAGGTCCAATTGTGGGAGCATCACTACTACCAACTGAGCGGACCCACTCGAAGGGCACCCAAGGGGGTTACGATACAATTCCCACAGCTGCCACCAAGGGCACCCCGTGGTCACGGGCGGGTGTGGACCCCACAATAAAAGGCGCCTTATTGTAACTACTCGTGATCTCAGGTACTACGACAGTGTAACAAAGCGTTGTGTTCAACTGCCTTTTTTCGCTCCGTGAGAGCCTCGAACCCATGCAAAGGACTCTTACAAAGAATTTACAACATGCAGAGCTGAGAGCGCCGCCATTGCTATAAGCAGCCCCGCGCATGGGTCTTTGAGCTCTCACGAGGCGAAGAAAAGCGCCGGGCCAAATTCGCCAGAATAAGACTTACGAGGGGACCCACCGAAGGGTACCAGGTCAATATGGGCGGATTCTTCAGGACACGGGTGTTTTTCAGGTCTCAGGGGTTCACCATTTCCGTGCCAGGTCCATCACAAAGAAGATGTCGTAGAGACTGGCTAAGTTCATCGGGAGCATCTCACTACCAACTACCGCTTGCAGTAGACGCTCCCATCGACCTTAAGCCCCGGTCCCGGGGTTCGAGTCTTACTTCTGAGGCGAAAGAAACGCCATAGGGAGGGCATGATATTCCCGTGAGCGGATCTGACCATGTGGCACCCACACATATGGTGACCCCACGTAGGCCACCTGAAGGGCACCCCTGCGGGTCACGATGGGTGTGGACCCACATCAATTTCGGTTGTGTTATCGACCTTCCGGCCGGAGGTCTCGTTTTAAAATGATTAGAATTCAGGCATCTATTAGAGAAAGCATTCAATAATTTGTGATTCTAATATGTCGGACTCAGACTTAATTTTGTCACCATCTGGTTATGTAGTGGGTACTTTCTATGTCTGAGTGAAGTCAATTTGAATTTATGGTGTTTGGAGATTGGTACGTGGTTCTAATAATTCAATCAATTTTTGATGTGTTGTAAAATGGCTTTCATTTTTTTCCACAGAAAGATCTTTCGTTTTTCCATTGAGAAGGCTGCTTCCCTGAATCTTAAGTAGTTGATCCATCTCTCATTTAGTCTTATATGTCGTATGCTAAGCTGGGAGTTGAGGAAACTTAATCCACCTTCCACCCGACTTCGTGGCCGCCTCCCATTCCCTATATGCACGTGATTATGTTGTCAGATAAATAAAGTACATTTAGGAAAGTCGCTGCAAATCTTTCTTTTCTTTTTATATTTTTATTCTTGTTGAGTGTGAATGTGAATCTATAGATTTGAGCGGGGATATGGGTGCTGTCGGGCGAATGGTAATTATTGATACCCCATCTAGAAATCATGAAATGTTCTTAGATTTAAAAGGTAATGTTCTATGTTTTATGATCTCATGATTCTTTTGTTACTGATGATTGGTCCATTTCAGTGTTTCTATTCGCATCTATAATTTAATCTCTCTTATCTAATAGAATCAAATAGTTCAAATTCGCCCTGGTAGTAAATACTGTCACACTGTTTCAAATGGAAACCAAGAGCTAGTGGTGAACTAGTCGTGCTTCCAAATTTATAAGTTACTCAAGATTTGCTTAATTGGCCTTTATTTCCATTGGTTTGCCTCATCAGTATAATTGCTTCTTTGCATATTTCTTAACACTAGTAGCCTTCATCTAGTTCCCTTAAATTTGCTGATTTTGCAGAATCATCTATAAAGCAACAATAGTTCCTTCCAGACATTTCCCGCATTAAGTCTATTTTTTGGTTTTGACAGCTTTTCTCATTACTTTCAAATTTCGACACATATTTGCACAAATAAGTTGCACAAACCTCATCTAATTTTGTATTCAATTAGGGAGCAATTTGGTTGCCGCCATTTAACACATAATTTTCTTTCTTCTCAGTCGCCATAAATAAGCAAAGGTTTGCCTACCAATTTGCTCTTTTTATCTTTTAGGAGTTCTCACCTTTAATATCTTAAAGAAATAAGGTAACTATTTGGGGAAAAGCGTGTACTTAATGCCTTCCAGAGAAAACGGATGAACGGTTTTATTTGGTTTATCGACTGGGATTGTATATTTCATCACTGAGGTCATTTATGAATGACTTTATTCAAATTTAACTACAATCTAATGTTTACGGTGGCTGAAATGGTCAAGGTTAGCATTCTTTTTTTTTTCTTTTTTGAGTATTCAGTTAGAGTAATTGTTGGATTATTTGGTATTTGTTCTTTGTATAAATGCATTTGCCCTCCTTTCCATGTATGCAGGGATAATAGAAGGATTTTCCTTTGATTCGGAAGATGAGGCTAACAAGATGCCTAAAGCCGCGACTGGCCAAACTCGATCAAAATGAGGGTGATGAAAAGAACCAACTCGAAAAACCAAAGGAAAAGCTAGAAAGACCAGATAGCTCCGTAAACTCCTTCAATAATCTCATTTTCAAGAATTTGTTTTCTGCTATATATTTTGTGTTAAAGTCATATGGTGTTGTCTATTAAACTAATAATTATTAGAGTACTATGGAACCATGCCTTAGACCATCCATTAGCATTCGTATTCAGTGCTACTTAAATCATATAAGACATGGATAACAGTTATTAATTACATATTTATTATATGCTTGTTGCTAAGGTATCATGTTAATGCCTCAAGACAATATTACATTATATGGACCTTGAAATAAGAGTTATAGGCCACACCTGTGCCTCTATATTACAAAATATATAATATCATAGGAAATAACATGTAGGTTAGAACAAAGCTACACTACCTTCCACCTAATGAAATTGTACCCATGGAATTGCTTGAGGTAGTTGCTACTTCTATTAGATTGCTCATATGATTCTCAATGGACATTTCCTCATAGTATAGAGTAGGCTTAGGAGGCATGTCTAACAACTCAACCTCTTCTTCTAACATCTCCAAGGCTTTGCTCATTGAAGGACGATCTATGGGCTTCATTTGTATACACCATAGTGCAACTATCACCATTTTCCTAACAAGCTTCTTTTCATCTTCAGTGGCATCTCCCAAGTCTATGTTATCCCCTTGGTGATATCTATCATAAACCCATGATGGAAAATATATTTTACTGAGGTGTTCCGTGATTTGCATTCACATTCTTTCTTCTTCCCACCATCTCCATTAACAACATTCCAAAACTATAAACATCAGCCTTGTATGAGACACCTCCAATGTTTTTGTAGAACAATTCTGGAGCAATGTATCCCAATGTTCCTCGTGCAGCAGTGAGAGACACCATACTTTCATCTGTTGAATATAGCTTTGCAAGGCCAAAATCTGAAACTTTTGGTGTGAAGTCCTCATCGAGAAGGATATTATGTGGCTTGATATCAAAATGTAGAATTTGCATGTCACAACCTTGATGTAGGTATTCAATACCACGCCCCACTCCAATTGCGATCTTGTACATCTTTTCCCAACTTAATAAAGTTTTGCTTTCTTCTTTAAGAAAAATGAACTTATCAAGAGAACCTATCAAGTATGAAGTCATAAATAAGTGCCCACTTTGACCCTTGTACACAAAATCCTACAAGTCTCACCACATTAATATGATGAATTCTTCCTATTGTAGCAACCTCATTGATGAAATCTTGTCCATTAGCTTTTGACATAATCAATACTTTCACAGCTACAATGCAACCACTTCGAAGTTTTCCCTTGTACACAGAGCCAAAACCTCCTTGACCTAACTTATTCGCAGTTACGAGTCATCCTCTTTATGTCCGAATAAGAGTACTGGATGGGTCGAGATTTTGTGATTGCGTAAAATTCTTCGATACCATCATCTAATGATAGATGTCTTTGATGAAACTTGTAAATCAAATACGCAAATAGCTAATAACATCCCGAAGAGCCCTTCCTATGACTAAACACAAATCAAATGTCATGAACAAACCGAATATCCGAAAAAAAAAAAGAAAAAAAAGAACAAAGATAGCAAAAATAGTTGGTTGTGTTGTTAGAGAGCTACGTCGAATTAGAGGTGGTAATTAAGTCCAGTCTACCGGGTTCATCCGGTCCACCCGAATTAGGACTGAAGGCTATAAATTTATATTCCAAGAAGGACAATATAAATTTGGCCTCCGACCCGCTTGATTTAGGCCTGCTATTGTTATATTTTACCCAAAAACTCCGCCAGACGGTCCGATCAGATTTCGCCTAACCTGCCTAGCCCGGGCTCCGTCGAATTGTCACTTATACTGAGTAAATACTTTAGGACACCATTTGATCTAAATAAATCATTTTCAAGATGCTTTTAAAAAGTTAAATGTTTTCTCTGGAGCAATTTGATTGGCAAAAAAAAATCATATGTGTCTCGGTTGCATAGAACTGGATCCTTGGATAAGAAGATGACCCCAGTTTTATTCCATTATTTTGACTTATTTACATACACACACAAAGGAAGAAAAAAAAATTAGTAGGTTGGAATTTGGTAGCCTTACCAAGAATACGCAGTATCCAGCCTCCTAGTAAAAGAAATAAATGCAACAAATTTAAAAATATATAGAGAGCAATAATATAAGTGAAAAACATAAATAACATTAAAATAGGAGACATGTAAGAAAAGAAAGTACTCTTACCAATCATGAAGAGGTTATGGAGGATACCAAGGTAGCAATTACCAAGTTCATATTGATGAAGTCTCTACATCAAACCATCGGGCCATATTAGTCCCGCTTCGAAATTAATAATTACGAGTAGCAATCTTACATCCGAATGTGAAGGTGTAGGGAGAAAATAGCCCCCCTGTTAACCATGAAAGTCCGATTTATAAAAAAAATTAGGAAAAATGAATAGAGATAAATATTTTATTTCAAAGAAAATTCTAAGTGGGAATCTTACTAATAAAAGGTAGCAATATATAACCCAAGAGTAAACTTCAAATCCCCGCAAGATTTAGGGCCTGGCCGGGCCGTTATATTTTTGGGTTCGAAAATCCACCTATGTTTGGTCGCATCAGATTTCGTCTAGCCTGGTCGGGCCGAAGAATTACCTCTATGCTCGATAAATACTGGATACCACTTAATTCAAATAAATCGATTTTCAAAGATGTTTAAAAGTGTACTGCTTGGGAGCAATTTGATTGACAAAAAAACAATATGTGTCCGTTGCATAGAATCGGATCCTTGGATAATAGAAGGATCGACCCCGCTTTATTCCATTATTTTGACTAATTTACTACACACACAAAGGAAGAAAAAATCAAGAGGTTGGAATTTGGTAAACTTACCAAGAATACGCAAAGATTCAAATTCTTAGTCAAAGAAATAAATGCAACAAATTTAAAAATATATATAGAGCAATACTGTAAGTGAAAAACATAATTAACATTAAAATAGGAGACATGTAAGAAAAGATAGTACTTACCAATCATGAAGTAGTTGCAGGGATAATAAAGGTTGCAATCACCAAGTTCATGTTGAAGTCCTACATCAAACCATCCAAGCCATATTAGTCCGGTTCTCATGCGAAATTAATAATTGCGAGTAGCAACCCACTTAATGTGAAGGTGTAGGGAGAAAATAGTCCCCCTAACAATGAAAGTCCAATTTGTGAAAAAAAAAAAAAAGGAAAATAAATTGAAATAAATATTTTATTTCAAAGAAAATTTTAGTGGAATCTTACTAATAAAAGGTAGCAATATATTAAAGAAATAAAGGTAACAGTTCCAAATCCTCGCAAGATTAAACTAAAACTGGAAATTAGGAAGAGTACCCAAGCGCTTCAATGAAGATAAGGTGGTTAGCATAAATATTGTAGATTATATTTTCAAGGAATTCACTCTCAGATAAAAGCACGTTTCACTAGATGTGGTAGGTTGAGGACTTTCGCTCCGACCTGGCCCAAGATTATGGATGATGGACTTCTACAAGTTGTGGAGAAAACTCTATATCAACATGGTATGAATATCAAATTGTTTTCTCTTAATTAAAAATAACATGTGAGATTTAATTCTATTTTTTTCTTTTTCTTCAATTTTTTTCTTTCTCTTGCATTTCTCGAGAACCAACATAGCCTTGGGAACAAATATAGCTTAAGAAGACCTCATTAGAAACAGGAGGGATAAGATACCAACGGAGATTGACTCTTCTAAAAGGAAGAAAATTCAAACTCATTCTCTTTGGATTTTGGCTTATAACCTTTATCATGTAATTTAAGACATTTTTTCTATACACCTCTTCCCATTTAGCTTTTTTTTTTTCCTTATTGGTCTTTCTCACTTGACTTAATAAACTAGGAAATATGAAACCTCTCCTTCATGTAATATTTAACAATCATTTTTTAAAGAATTTTTGCTGTTTGGTTCTGAAAAGTTTGAATGCAGATATGGGCAGAATTTAGTTTATCTTTGTGGTTTCTCAATAGTTTGGAGGAAAATACAAAAAAATAATAATAATAAGAAGAAAAATAAGGGAAAATTTAAAATTAATAAATTATTATTGTATGTTATTTCAATTTGTTTTCACCTTGAAATATCAAGTATATATGAGGGCGTATGACACTCACAATTTTTCTCTGAAGTGTTGGGAATAAGTTCGAAACTCTTGTAGCACTCGAAGTCATTCCCTTCCCCTAAAGAGCATGCTCGCCCTTTCATTGTGCATTGGCGGTTGCAGAAGAAAGGCTTAAATGAAAGGTGAAGCCCGGGAATGAGCAAATAATCTTGCAAATCTGACATGGAAAGGTGGCTGGGCTTAGGAAGTTCCTTCAATGGTTGAATAACCATATCTGCTCATCGTGCATGAATTCGAATATCTTCTACCACAACACATGTCCCGACTACTGCATAAACATATGTTGGTGATGAGGAAGTAGTAGTAGTAGAAGAAAAGGCATGGAATAATAGGAATGTAGTCAGCGTGGCTGACTGCCTCCTCGCATTTCATCAAACTATTACAGAATAATGTCCGTTGAGAAGGCGAATTATAGCGATAGGCAGCTCCCCAGAAATAAGGCAAAGTATATGGAAATCGAAACAAATAACGATTAGTACTGTAATATGCAGCAATGGAATGGAGAGGACTGGAGATCCAACACTTGGCCTTCTTGAGCCCAGGATCCACTACCACAATGGTAGAATCATGGTAGTTGATCTGTGTAACCAAGAATTTCCCATAATATTTCCCACCTTGGAGGTTTATGGTCAGAGTACGATTGTTTTCACAAATCAATTCATACTAGGTAATCCATAGCTGTGGATCGCCTGTAATCGGAAAGGGTAGGAAATGTTCAATATCGCGCAGGAAGAGGGGGCTGCAATCTGGTACTTGTCATCCTTTCCTTTCCAAGAACACAAACTGAAAGGAAGAAGACATGGAGGACTACTGTTATTATCAGGCTTGCTCCCAATCCCATGACTTGTGCCGACAGAATGAAGAGAGAGAGAGAGACTCTAAGCTGGGGCTGAGTTCCAAATAAGGTGAGAGTCTAAATATCTGCCTACTTGCTGCTGTGTTCAACATATTGACTGGCCGAAATTTCAGCAAGTTTTTAACGGGCGTTTTTTGATGGTAGGAGTATAACTGAGCTATCGAAGTAAATATTAAAGTATCTTGAGACCAGAAAAAAGTTTAGAAGTAAAGTGGGACATACACGTAAAACTTAAGGACATTTGTACCTTATTCCTCTATCTATAATATAAAATGGGAGAAAAGCAGTGCAAATTCAAACTATAAAGATCAAAAAGCAGTTGCTTAATTAATTGAAAATGGGAATCCCTTTACTCTTCTTCTTCTTCTTCTTGCTGTTTATGAGGTTGTTCCCAGAGATTGATGGAGGGATTCAATATGATGAGTGCAGGGCGTCAAGGTGCAGCCACCATGGTCCGGTTATCCGGTTTCCGTTCCGGCTAAAAGACCAGCCTGTCCCTGACCACTGTGGATATCCGGGTTTGAGTTGGAATGCTCAGAAGAGAAGCAACCATACTAGAGTTGCCTAATTTGCCAAACTTGGGTGAAGGAAATAGATTACACTTCAGGAGATGTTTGGTCGTTATCTGATGATGAATATTGCCTTCAAAGGTGATTTGTAAACCTTAATTTATCTGCCTTACTCCTTCCAGTCTACAAACCCATGTCCTTCTCCTTCTTCAATTGTTCAGAAAATAAATCAGAGCCCTATGGGTCTTGGGGATCCATCCCCTCCAATTGTTCCTCAAGTGAACCAGTTTATTTCACTTATTCCCATTACAATCTCAGTGAAGTGGATCAACCTCTGCTGAAGATTTTCAATGCTACAATTCTTGGCAGAATTTATACTTGGGGATTATGAGATGCTTCAATGAAGTGGTCAAACCAATGTGCGGAAACTGTGAAGCACAAGGAGAGAAATGCCAACTGAAGAAGAAGAGTAATAGCTGGGAACCTGAAATCGAGTGCATTCCTAAACCAGCAAAAGGTACTTAACAACGCTGCTTCTTATGAAATTTTCTGTGGTAGTTGTTATGTATGCTCTGTTTGTACTCATAACTTTACAAGGTACTGTACAACCAAATAGTACTAATGAATGAATGTGAACTTGCATTCTTATATATTCATCACATGCTTGTACCTCTTTTTGGTAGAAAGGCATCACATGCTTAGGCTAGAACAATTACATGCTAATTAAATTAATTGAACTGAGAGGCCCGCAGTAAACCAAGGTTGTAATAATCCAAATTCACCAAAGAATGAAACTCTATGTTACATCCCCATGTAAGCTAATAAGTTTATTTTCTTTTACAGGTGCTCCAATAGATAAAGTGCTACTTACAGGGTGATTTCCTTTTCATCCTCTTTTCAATTTGGTTTGTTTCTTCTCTTCCATTTGCTTACAAAAACTCGTTTTCCACCCTTATATATGTGCGCAAGTAATCCTTGGTTTCCTTCACTTCACTGGGAACTTTACAATCTTTATTTTTATCGCCTAATGTTGAAAAGAGAGCATAAATTGAATATTCAAAAGTTTTTGATGATTATAGAGCTTGCAAGCCCTCATGATATCTATGTTGATATTAAAAGGATCACAAATAATTTCAAGGATAAGCTATAGGTCAAGGAGTGTGTATGGGATCGTTTATAAAGGAAAGCTCAAATGAAGTTTTTAAGGCAAGAAAGATCCTTGATGATTTTAAAGGAAATGGAGAAGAGTTTATAAATGAAGTGGGGAACAATGGGCATGATACATCATGTGAATATAGTCTCGCTTGCT
>JAEQBH010007324.1:0-258054 GCA_016808115.1 Tetrastigma voinierianum | reverse complement strand
GAAACTTAGAAAGATTACAAATCATCCTAATTTCTCATTCATTGAATCTACTAATCTAGGAGGGTGTTAGGTATTAAACAGTTCGTTAATCTAATTAATCTTTGAATTTCCAAATTCATATAATATAACATAAAATCATTCAAAAAAGGAGAAAGAATGAACTTGGAAAAGTATATAAAATAAAAAAATCATTAAGGCCTATTTGGTTTATGTTTCGTAAAGCCAATACCGATAACAGTTTTTGAAAGCTCACGCATAGCATAAATTTAGTATTCTAAAAACATTCTTGTTCATTAGTGTTTCTATGTTATTTGTGTTTTTCAAAAAAAAAAAAAAAAAAACTTATTCTTTATATTATTTTTCTTGTTTTTTTAAACAGAAAACATTTTTAAAAAACATAAACTAAACATGTCATTAGGTTTAAATTGAAATTTTAATGGATGACATGACATCTCATTAGGCCATTAAAAACATGTTTGGTTGGTACCAAACATGCACTAAGTATCAAATAAGTCTCGTTATCAATAATCTAATTAACTTTTGACACTAATAATTAATTGAGACAAAATTTGGAAACTATATTTGGTAGGGAGCAACATTTTGATCATAATCATTTTTAGCCTAAAATGTTTGAACATAGAGATAAGGCCAATAGAACAACATGCTTCACACATGGATTCCTAAGGCTTGAAGTTGGGACATCACATATGTACGTTGCTTGGTCTTTTGGACTTTATATAATCTTTAGATATAATTGGGACCCCCTCTTGATTGGTGAGTTAATGCAAAAGAAAAAATAAAATTATTTCTCGATAAAGTGGTTCTTACACATCGATCTGTGTTTTTTAATTTGTTTTTTATGATTTTGTCTTTGGTTTATTACTGCGTGTAGTTGTGTCGTTTTGGTACGACGGTTGATTTTTTGTCGTCTTGTTGCAACGTTTACTAGTGTGTGGGCGATTCAAACTGTAAAGCATAATTGATTAGACAGAGATAGCAGATCAGATCATGGTCGTTAATATGCTGTAGAATTTGAGTCATATGTATTTTAGTCATTATAGGATTACCAAATGTGTAGGCTTTGAACCGACTCATTATGTTGTTAACTTGGATGTTACGTCATCCTCTAAAGTTTTTAACGAATTTGATTATACATTTATATCGAATGCATTACTAATTTGAATCAATAAATTTTTTTTTTTTAAATAAATAAAATAATAAAAATATTGATATTAAAGGGCTTATTTGATTCATGTTTTTGAAAACATAGAGAACACCATTATGGAGTTTTCTAAAAATTGTTCTTAGTGTTTTTTGTGTTCTCTTTGTTTTCAAAATAAATAAAAAGACTAAAAACCAAACGTGTTTCCTGTGTTTTCTTTACCCTCTTTGTTTTTTCAAAACAAAATATCAATATTTTAAAAATCGGATCCAATCAATTGGTCCGACCGATCAGACCGTCGATTAATGACCTTTTCAATCTCGATTTAATCCGATTGAACCATCGGTTCAGCTTTTAAACCTTAAAAATGTAATTTTTTCGATTCAATCATCGATCCGATTTTTAAAACATTGTAAAAAAATGTAAAAAAAATGGGCCCAAAGCCTTTGTGTTGAGATTGAGGCATGTAGATATGGGATGTAAACGTAATAATCATGCATGGGATGCCCCTCAAAACTTAGAGAAAAGAAAAGAAAAGAAAAGAAAAGGGATGATTGTCAGTGGAATTTACTTAGAATTGTACCATAGAGGGGGGAACCAATATATAATAGCTTTTCAATGTGCTTGTTCCCATTTGAGAAAGTGGTTTGGCCTTTGTGTTTTTGCTCTTTTTCTCCATGGCTCAGATGTGTATTCCAAGGTTTCTACAAATATTAAAAGTTCAACACACTTTTCCCTTCCTGTTTATTTTTTTTTTTTTTTAATTTCATCTTCAATTTCAAAACTCATCCAATTACTTTAAATATAAATATCTAAAATGCATTTGATAATATTTTTAAAATAATTTATTTTTTTCTAATCATGAGGTGTTTTGCATGGATCCGTGCACACACGGAAAACACCTTTAAGTCATACGAGCTACGAGGGATTATAAGGACAGTAAAACTTTACCATATAATACATATATTTCAAGGACTCGAGTTAAAGACCACTGATTCCTTTTAAGAGAATACTTAATATAAAAGTGAAAAATATATTTTAAGATTTGTTGTGTTCAACTTAAGAAAGATGGAAATCTAATCGTTAAAAGTGGAAAAATAGGAGTATGGCATTTATTTAAATATAAAATATGTGAATTTTTATATGAGTGGATTGGTAAGTATGACACAATTTTTTTTTATAGGTCATGAGGTGTTCTGCGGAGACCCGTACACATACGAAGGATGTCTTTAACCTATACTATACATACATTAATCCTTAATAAGCATTATATATATATATATATATATATATATATATATATATATATATATATATATATATATATATATATATATATATATATGTCATTTTAAAAATTAATAAAATAAAATATAAAAATATTAGAGGGCTAATCGGGTTGGCAGGCCTAGCAGGATGGGCTGGCTGGCCAATTAATTAGACCAATGGCTCGGCTTTTATTAATTTCGCAATTTCGCGGCGTATATCGAAATATCGATTGGTGACCACAAGAACAACAATGCTCTACCAACCAGGGTTCAACTGTAAAAAGCTCGTTCGCATATGCGAACGAGCTTTATATCGTTAGATTCAATTTTATTTCATGAGATCTGAATCTTTTTTAAACAAAATTTTAATATACATGGCATTCTATAAATGAGAAAACTCAGATCTCAAGAAATAAAATCGAATATAATAGTGTAAGCGTGTTAGTATCTGAAACAAGCTTTTATAAAACAACTTTCTGTAAAATCTATTTGCGCTCCGAAAACTTAAACTCGAGATCGCCAGTATAGAAAATATACGTAATCTGCATAAATGTTTGTCTTTATAATGACCTTTAACTGAGAGATTAAAAATAGAGTGCAACTATAAAAAAAAGCTTTCACATTTATTAAATTCGATTTTATTTAACGTATTTGAGTTTTTCAAATATAAGATCACAATGTATATTAAAATTTTATGCAGAAAAACTAGGATACCGATAAATAAAATTGAATCTAGAAACTATGTTTTTAAAATAAGTTATTAGATTAATATAAGAAGACCCAATCGTCATCATGGCATCATCAATGCCATCATCATCTCTCTCTCCCTCCATTTAACAAATGAAAGAGTGTGACCCAAAACACACAAAGGTAGGTTTGGAGAGAGAGAGAGAGAAGGAGAGAGAGAGAGAGCCTATTTGCATGTGCATGTGGGATAATGAGTGTCTATGTCAGTCCATGCATGTGAGAGTGGGGAAAATACAAGTGGGTTTAATGCGTTGAAACCTTTGAGAGAGAGAGAGAGAGAGAGAGAGAGAGAGAATGCATGGGTTATGGAGAGTGTGTTTTTGTTTTTGTCAGGTTTCGTATAGTTGGGGGAGGGTTTGAATTGAATGAATGAGAATTGAGAAAAATGTATGTACTTCCAATTTACACATCTTTTCAATTCAATATTTATTAAATATATTTCTGGATATACACACAAAAACAAATGTGAAATCCTCGTAGAATAAATGGATGTCCCTTTTATTTGAGAAGTTTTGTCAGGTTATACTCCCATTTTCTGCCACCAGGGCTCATGCCTTTCTACTTTCCCACTACTCCTCCTTTCATGGATAAAGCCATATATATATATATATATATAAGAAACAAAAATACTAAAAAATAAATAAAGAAAATTAATAAAATGTTTTTTATTCATATTTGTCATTAGATATGAATACATGAAAAGTATAAATAATGAACAAGTTTTAAATATTTTGAGTGTTTCTGTATCTTTTTGTTAGCGGCAGTTCTTAAAAACAATAAAATGATTGTTGTGAATCGTGTAACAATGGTAATAAGAATTAGAGAAGAAAAACAAGAAGAATACATATAAATTTTATATGGTTCGATAGTGTGCCTACATCCCGAGAACAACAGCTTGAACTTTTCACTACATCAAAATAGGGTTACATAGGAGGGTATTTATAATAACTTTGGATATAATCAAATTACAAAAATACCCATGTACTCTAAATATACCGTACCGTATCGTGGAGGCGAAACCTCTATCTGTATTTCGTTCCTTTGACAAAAAAGGTTATCATGAAGGGCAAATATGCTGCTCAGCTCCCGCTCAGACATTTGTACAATTCTTCTAACCTCGGTATGAGTCATATGCCACAACAATGATGTTTTGTTTTTGTTTTTTAATTTAATATTTTTTGTATTTTCGATGTTTTTCAAAATAAAAAGAAGGTGAGACCCAAACATGTTCTTTGTATTTATCTTGTTATTTTTGTTTTTTAGAACAAAAAATTGTAAACAAATAGGACCTAATTTCTTGTTCTTAATTTTTTTTTATAGTTTTATCATTTTTATTTTCTAATATTGTTTACGTAGCCACTTAAATCACTCAAATCGGATCAAAATCATTAAAATCGGTAATCCGGACAATAGCGTATTATTTTGGTACGTTCGGATCACACAAACTATCCAAGCAGGACTCCGTTCCACTTTATTCAGAGTTTAGGTTAGTCTTTATGATATATTGGACATTTTCGTATTTTATTGATTCGCAAAATTTCAGCACGAGCCCAATTTCGTTAGGAATCGCTTTATTCGCCATCTCTGATATAACCACAAATATCGGTTAATCATGGAAGCGAAATTTCTTACAAATTCCTTTGCAAACCCCCTCCATTCGGATATAATAAGAAAATAATTATTCCTTAGGGCATTCGGTTTATAAGTTTGAAAAATTTGACTTATTAAACAGCGTCCCGGGCGTCCCAAATTCTAATCTATTGGAGTGCCGGGAGGTCCCCTCGGGTTCATGAGGTTAATCCGGGTCGGGATCCTTCAAATATCTTTCATTTTCTTAAACTTTTCAAAAATACATAGCTTTTAGATTAGTATAATTCATATTTTGAGGATTTATTTCAATCTTAATAACATTATTATTACAATTCAGATATGATTTAATTAAGTTTATAATTCTTGATTTTGATATTAATATTTGGATCAAGTTTTAATCATTTCATATTTAGATTATGTTTGTGTATAGGCTATGTTTAGTTTTTAGAAAATTTAAGAGAAAAATAAAAGAAAATAAATAAATTATTTTCATTTTTTTTAAAATAGAGAAATTTATTGATTTAGGTTAGCAATACAATCGATAAAAACATATAATCAAAAGTGTTAAAAACATTAGAGGATGATGCAACATCCAAGTTAATAGTAAAAATGATCGGCTCACTGCCTACATATATGATAATCCAAAAAATACCTAGAATACCTAAGATTCCAATTCTACAACATCTTTGTGATAAGATTTAATCACATTCAGCTCTGTCAATGAATCAAACTTTGTCATGTAGGCTGGCAGCATGAAAACCCACGAAAAAAGCTAAGCTATCTATGGCACTGGCCATCTCACCATAACAAGTGTGATAAAACACGCAACAAATCAGTAACCAGCACTAAAAAAAACAAATAAATAACAAAGACAAACTCATATCGGTGTGGAAAAAACCACTTTATTGGAAAAAAAAAATCAGATCTAGGAAAGAAAACGATGGAATTTGTGATTTTTTGCCAAGAATAACAAAAAAATCATATCTCATTTTGAACAAATAAGGGCCTAAAAGAGAGAACCTCACAGGCGACTAGGTTAATTATTTTCATTTGTTAATTCAAATTCATTTATTTATTTTAACTCATCAATACAAAGATTAAATTATTTAAAGACATCTAAGTTTGTAAAAAAAAAAATTATATTTAATTTTCTTTAAAAAAAAATTATTAGAGAATCAAATATAAGAATTTGTTTTTCTTTCCTTATTAGGAACCAAACACAATCTTAGTGTAATTCCAAATTCAAAGATCTTCATTCCAAGAAGGGTAAAGATGTATACTGCTAGTTTGTTAGTGGGAATACAAAATCAGGCAAAATAAGATCAAGGCAACCCAAAAAAAAAAAAAAAAAAAAAAGACTAAAGTTCAAAGCAAGATATACTTTGTTCCACTATCTTTTAATGGGTCCCATCCCATCACTGATTTTGTGGACTGCATCATTAATCAAAGAAAAAAAGTTCACTAATCTCTGCCTAATTTTCTATAATCCCATACTAATGATGAGACTTTATATCAAAAAATTTCAAAGTTTGACACTGTAGAAAAGCAAGACATGTCCTCAAAAAAATGACCCCCTTAATAAGTACATGATGGTGACTCTAGAATGATACAAAATATATTAAAGAAAAAAAAGAAGAAGAAATCAGCCCAAACAGACCATTAAGTGGGCAGCCAATTTTGAAGCAAAATATGGATCATAAGTTTGTCATCTTATGGTGATCTGATCAGCTCACCATCCAAGAAAATTGATCACTAATTGCATTAAGACTTCATGTGTGAACAACCCCATCATTGTGTGATTCAATTAAATTCAATTCCCATGCATATTTGGCATATAAGGTCAATCCCACATTTTGGAAAATGATGCCCTTTTTTTATGACTAATGAACAACCTTTTTCTATATTATTCCACAATGTATTGATAAAGTGACTAACACATGAGACCTAGGTGACCTTGGTTCATATGGGAACTAATTTTTCCACAACCTGAGATCAACAAATTATTTAAAAATATATTTTTTATCAAAAAAATAAAAAAAAGGGAAAAGGGAAAAGGGAAAAAAGCCCATATTTTAATGGGTCTTTCTCATCCAACACAATGCATGAATATAACCAAAAAAAAGTGATTTGATTAAAAGAACTTTTGTAAATATCCTTGTTTTCTTACAAAAATAACTTTTATGTTAAGAGACAATGTAAATACATAAAATAAAAAAAATAAAAAACATTTTTGTTCAAAATTGGATATTTTCAATAAAAAAAAACATGAGAAATATTAAGGCATGTTTGATTCCTATTTTAAAAAAATGTTCTTAAAAATCGTTTTTGAAAACACAAAGAACACTATTTTAGTATTGTTCTTAGAAAATTATTCTTGTTATTTTGATTTAGTGTTTTTCGTGTTTCTCTGAATAGTAAAAAAATGGTAACCAAACGTATTCTTTTTGTTTTTCTTATTTTTTATAACAGAAAACAGTTTTCAAAAATAAAAATCAAAACATACCCTTAAATCACAAATTTGAGATTATATGATATCTTTTAACCAAATATTTTTTTTTTAAAAAACCCAAATAAGTGAAGAAAATTACAAAAAGTGGGTATAGGGTGGTAAGTAGACAAAGGGGCTATAGATGCATGTCATAACATTTTGGAGTTAGAACAATGATGGCTAGTTTAGTTGGGTTTCTGGTTTTTCAAGTAGCTAGGTTGTAATATTAAGCATCTCAAAGTAGAAAGCTGCCAAAAAGTGGGGGCCTAAGAAATGATGGAAACATTTCTGTCATAGATAACCTTTTGTGTAGTAAACAAATTCCCATGCACTTGATTTATTGTTTTAATCATTCCATGTAGCTTCAAAAAGAGTAGATATAGCTCTGATATAATGACACTTGAGAAGACATTACATTTACTCATGGGAATCACATGCCCCATTACCCAAATGTTCTTTTGTTCTTTTCTATGCCCCCCCTCCCCAAACTAAAATAATTATTTTTATTTTGTCACATATACATATATATATATAGCTCCATTATTATTATTATTTTTTTTTTAGGGTATAACATTATATAAAATTGAATTTATAGATGATAGATCCACATCAATAAGTATGAGCACTCAACCCTATGTGTCTCTAGGGTTGATTTACTTATACCAGCTAAACTTTATTTGTTATTTGTTTTCTCCCTTTTTATTTATTTATGTTTTTAATGTTATTTTTATAGTTCATGATTCTAGCTTTTCTTTTCTTTTATATATTCATCTCATTGTTTAAACCTCCATTCGATAAAGAAGTATGATATGTATGCTAAACTTAAATCCTATAACTTTTTAAGCTTTAAGAAGAATTATAGTTTAATATATCAATCAAATCATGTAATTTAAATTTTAAAAATTGATAATTTAATATCCAATATTTTATATTGCTCTTTTGGATAAATACATATTATTTCATATATCATAATTTTTTTTAATAAGCATGTGTGTTCACATATATCTTAATTAATCCTATAAAACCTTAAAGTTATAAACATCAAGTCAAATCTTTCGATAACTCTAAGGAAACTTGAACCGGTAGTCACTGAAAATCAAACTTAAGATCGAACAAATTAAACAACCTCTCAAAGTTAAGCATTCAAATAATTTATGACGATGATTTTGTAATTTATCACTTTTCACTCCCATCTTTAAAATAAAATTCAAACTTTTTAAATTAATCCAAACCCTAGCTCCTAGGATAGGAGACACTAGTGTTCTACTTTTGATGAATACAACAAAAGAAATAACTAATTATTTCAACTAAGTACTTTTATGGCTAATCATAAAAGTTAAAACACATCAACACATGTTAGATGAGTGAACCCTTCTATACAAACACTATGAACTTCTCCATTGAATATGGTAGTGCATCATATATTAATTAAGAAAGTTGTGACAGGGGTTTAATAATTAGGCATGGCACTTAATTTGGTGAGACAAAAACTGGCAAAGAGCTGCAAGAAGGGGGCCAGTTCTTGGGTTTCTCAGCAAAAACTCTCTAGGTCATAATATATATATATATGGTATGTATATATATAGGCCTGTATATCTCCAAAATTAAATTAAAAGAAAAGAAGAAAAGGAATGGCAGAAAAGAAAACTCAAAACAGGGAGAGCATGCTTGGAGTTTGGCAATCTTGTGATGGAGACTAGTCTTTTTGAGATGAGTGGGATATAAATAAAAATGATGGGGGGAGGAAGAGGGGCATGAGGAGATAGATGCCTTTGTAGGGGTTGGAGTGAGTGGTGAATGATGTATTTGAATTTTTTTTTTTTTTTTTTTTGTAGTATTGACAATTTGACATGGGCAATATTTCTTTCTTTTTTTTCTTTTTTTTTTCCATTCTTCTCTAGTGGGTTGTGATTGTTTGTGTGTTTTTGTGTGTTGTAGGGTGATCATTCCAAAGTGATCAAAAGGGGGCCAACTTTCCCACAATACCACACCCCTTCCTTTTTGGGCTCTACCACTTTGCATTGCATGTTCCCTTTTGAATGTGAAACTACATCTCTCTCTCTCTCTCTTTCTTTTTCTCTCTCTCATGTTTTTTTGAGAATATTCTCCTCTCATTTACCAACAGTGATTTAAAGGGCAACAGGTTCTTTACAAAATGGGATACTCATGAAAGGACACTATCATCTTCATTGTTCTTTGGTTTTGTCTTCAACAAAGGGCTCTTTCTTCAATTTTGAAAAAAATGTAATAAATCACCTTGCTTAACAAATAGAGATATGGCTGACGTGTAGGTAAAATGATTAAAGTCTTTTTAACTTAGCTAGTAGTGCTTTGAGTTAAATGCTGCTAGGAATGCGTGTTTTGCGTGTGGTAAAGGATTTTATCATCTTTAATGGTTTTAACTCGGTTGTATGTAGATTAATTTGAGTGAGATATGACTTAAAAACACTTTTTTGTATGTGTGGGTGCTGTGGAGCGTCATGATTTGACAAAAAACAAATATAAGAGAGTACCTTCGAAGTCTTACTGAAATGGTAAAGGAGTAGGTTGGGGTTATAGAACATCCTAATGCAATATACAAAGTGAATATAAGTAAATAAAAAAACCAAATATGAGAAATTTTATCGATTGATAACCCCATTTGAGTTTTATAAATAATGAACACTAAATAAATGTATATAAACAATTATCTCATTTCTTATTTCTTGTATTTAAATCATTTGATACGAGTAATTGTAGTGTCCCACGTTACTCCGAGAGTGAGCGATCGAGCAAAAAATCATGTGTACATCACTATAACCCTAAATTTGATAATATCAAGTGAAAACCCATACATGCGCTAATATAAATACTATATCAAACCCTATTTTTTATCAATCAATACGTGAAATTTGAATTATTTTTAAAAATTTTGTATTTCATAAATACTTTATAAGAATCACGTTAATCTTCATTCTTTGTAGTTTTTTCCAAGTGTGTGATGTTAATGTTGTGTGATTAGGTTATTATAAATAACATGAAATTATGGTACGACAACCTCGATCAACGTGGACTAAATATTAAAAACACTGATACGTAACAAATCCCTATCCTAAAATTTTCCAATTAAAAAAATATAAGATCAGCCCAGTTCACAGGCACGCTTGATTAGATCAAAGCACACACATGCATAGAAAATTACAAATGCAGATAAAAAAAAACAAAAATAGAAAAAAAGAGAGAAGAGAGAGAGAAAGCTAGAGAGAGAAATAGATAGAAAGGAGGAGGAGGAGGAGGAGGAGGAGGCAAGAGTACTGCAACTCTTTCTTTGCATGTCACCAAACCCTAAATATTCCATTCCTTTCCTCTCTTCTTCGCTGCCTCCCACTCACCATCATCAACACAACCCTCATCATTTCCAACTCCATGTTTTCTTTTATTTTATTTTATTTATTTTATTCCTGTTTTGGTTCTTTTTCTTCCATGGCCGTCTGCTATTCAGATTGCTTTCTTTACTTTGCCTTTCAACTTTCTTGATTTTTATCATTATTCACATCTATTTGTGATTATGAGTTTTACTACCAAAAGGGTACTTCCCAATTACCTCCTATTTGACTTAGAAACCACCTTTTAGGGTTTCTTTTTTCTTTTTTATTTTTTATTTTTTATTTTTTATTTTCTTTCTCAATTTTCTCCACCATAATGGCATGCACAAGTGGCTTGGAATTAATGGGAAAAAAATGCAAATTATTTCGTATGTAGAGATTTGTACCAAATCAAATGTTGAAACATGGGAAAGAAAACTTGGTCAAAAAAGGAGGAGGAATGAATTAGTGGAATATTAATCAATAGGTCCACAAAACTACATTCAAGAAACACGTCAGGAAGTTTACATAAGAAAAAGGATTTTTTTTTTTTTAATTATGAAAAGTTAATTTCATTTCCAACCTTTGTTTCACAAGTGTTTTTGAAAAGGAGAAGAATTTACTATATTACTTTTACATGTTTTATATAACAAATATATATTAATAACCTAAATAAAAGTCTATTACATATTTTGTGTATAATAAGAGATTAATTAAAGATTCAAAAAAATAAATAAATTTTATATATATATATATATATATATATATATATATATATATATATATATATATATATATATATATATATAATTGATTATAATGAAATGTTTTTTTTTTATATCTATTCATTTTACATTTATCAAGCCTCTTGTTCTTCACATCACTCATTTATCATTTTAAGTCAGACCTTTAGATAGATTATAACAAAATCTTTTAACAAATTAAATTTGATTATATAATATTTTAATCTTTTTAAGAAATGTTAATGTCTTTTTAGAAGTTGTAATTGGAAAATTAATTTTTGAATTGATGAAAAAAAAGACAAACAAAGGAGGGGAAGAAAATAAGAAAAAAAAAACCAAAGCTTAATTTGGTGATTAGTGTGAGAGCGTTATAAATGGAACACGCAAAGAGAATTGAAAGGGAGGTAAGAATAAACTATAAGAGACAGTATAATATATCGAACATGTAGGTGAGATAGTTAGGATTCTATGTTTTATCGATGTCACCGAGTTGAGTTTTAAAAATGCTTATGTTTTGTGATAGAAGTTTGCTCCAACTTGTGGTCGACTGTATGAGATTAGTCCCCAAATTCGGGGTATGGCTTAAAGACACGTCTTGATGGGACCTCAAGCCCGATCGGAAAGCTTGACCTAAAATCGACTGATATGTGAATCGCTCTCGAGCAAATCTGAAGCTCCAGCTGTCTTGGATTGAATAGGATATGAAATCGTATCGTTTCATACCCTTTAAAATGGACGATCAACGAGCGGCATTGACTATAAATGACTGTCACGGAAATTTAGCATTGCTCCAGGCCTTTTTGATTGCATTGGATAACCTCTGTGCGTATCGAACTTTCAATGAAAATCTCGTGATAAAGTTTCGAGTCAAATTGGGGCCGTGCAAAGACATAAGCTTGATAGATAAGAGGCATACGAGCTTAAATCTGGGCTCCACTTAACCTTATATGGAGCAAGTGTGGGATCGTATCGTACAATTTATTTGTGTACGGACCAATTAAGATAGTTATGATATCTTCTAACTTAATAAGTAGTTTTGAGTTCGAGTTTGGAGAATACAGTTATGTTATGTAATAGAGTTTTATTGTCTTTAATAATTTCTTTTAATTTATATAAAAATTAGTTTGAATGTGATATGACTTAAAAGACGTATAATGTTTATATACGGCCGAAAAGGGTTTAACCATAAAAAATAAAAAAGCATGATATAATAACGGCGTACGCGGCTCGGGGTTGAGGTGGGGGGGTGGGTGGGCCCATACATAAAATTCCACGCATTGCATGGACGTGCGTGGGTGTGTGGGGACCCACAATCCTGACAGCGCGTGCAAAGCCGAACTTCATGGGGGCCTCTCCTGTGGGCCCCACCCCCTTCCTATTACTACCGCCCTCCATCTACCACGTCGTAGTATCTGTCTCTCCTTTCATACTAATATTATATATATATTATTAGTATCTTTCTTATTTTTATTTTTTTTAAATAATTAAAATAATCCAACACTTTATTTTCTCAAATCTCTCTTTGAATTCGTTGAAAGTTGAAAACAGCCCCCTTCCCCTTTTTAGACTAAAAAAAATTAAAATTAATTAGGAGCATGTTTAGTTCAGTTTTAAAAATTATTTTTTGTTCTCAAAAATATTAAAAATAAGAAAAATGAGAAAAATAATGGAAATATGTTTGATTCTTAACCTTTTTTTCTAAAAATAAAAATAAAACAATAACAACTTTTTAAAACATCAAACTTGTGTTTTCTATGTATTTCAAAATTGTTCTAAAGAATAGTTTTCAAAAAAAAAGAACAAACGAACCCTTATTTTCTTAATATCATACCTTCGTGAAGAATAAACAATTACATTCTCGGGACGCGATTACATTTTCAATGATATATAAATTCTAATTAATACATAACTTCTTAATATAATTCTATTTATTTCTAAAAATATGCGACCATAAAAGATAAATAACAGTATAAGAAGTCTTGAAGTCAGGCTCATGTGATAAAAGAGGGAGACGAGGTTACGACCTTACGGGAAATCCCAAACTCAAATTCATATAAGGACGAAGAACTATAAACGTAATATGCAAAGTGAATAAAAATTACAAAAAAATAATATGACCAATCTTTCATATTTGATGTTCAATGTTACTACATTGTTTAGCTATCAAAAAATATATATTATTTAATAATGAATAAATTAAATAAAAACCTATGAAACATATGATCCGAATAATTAAAAATGCAATCAAAAATATAAATAATAAGATCAATATGTAAAAGAAAGAGATTAATTAAAGTACACGACAACGAGTAATAGAATCTACATCTGATTCATAGTATATATTTTTTGAATAAAATAAAATAAAATAAACAAATAAAAAAATAAAAAGGGGTTTTATGAAGATGGGAGAATTTTGTGCTTGTTGTCATGAATGATCAGCTCTACGTTAAGTCATCACTGGCCCAAAGAAAAAAAATAATAATAATAATAATAGTCATATTGCATGATCCTACAAATGACCACCCACTTGGATTTTACTTTATTGTCTCTCGTAATCCCACTGGACCCTTGATGTGATGTCTCATTTCCATGTAATTATATTTTTTTTTTCCAATTATATTCTCCAATACCATATACAGCCATACAGGATACCATTAAATATATAAGCGAGATGGTTAGGATCTTTTTTAACTTAACTAATAGTTTCGAGTTTGAGTTTTAGGAATGCAATTATATTATATGGTAGAGGCTTTTCACCTTGTGATCTTTTTTAAGCTCGTATGAGGAATTGGTCCCCAGAATTTGGTATGAATTAAAAGCGTCTTTTGTATGTGCATGGCCACTTTTATTGTGTATATTGAGAATGTAGATATATTATGTGATAAAACACTAAGTCCTTGTTGTCACTCCAGAACTGTATAAAATTAGTCTAAATGTGGTATGAGTTAAAAGTGTCTTTATTATGTGTGACCGACACGAATATCTCGTAGTCCCCAGCACGAAAAATATATATATATATATACACAAAATACACCATCGAATATGTAGGTGAGATGGTTGAGGTCTTCTGTATAGGTGGTCTTGAGTTATTTATGTAAAATCTGTTGTGTTCACGTAGTAGAGTTTATATTATGGTTTCTTCCGGCTCATATGAGAATTAGTCTGAATGTGGTATGGGTTAAAGACGTCTTTTGTGTGTACATGGGCCCGTTCAGGCTACCTCATGGTTTGACAAAAAAAAAAAAAAAAAAAATCATATACATAATACCATCGAATATATAGATGAAATGATTAAGGTCTTTCCTGAATTTGTAGGTGATCACCGAGTTGAGCGCCGGGGAATATAATTGCGATACGTATTAGAGATTTACCATTCTTATGGTCCTTCGGTCTGTATGAGTTAGTTTGGTGTTTTTTGGAAACCTAATGCTCTCATTTCACCACTTCTAATTTATAGCTATCTTCATCTCCAAGGAATTAGCATGTTAAACCAATTGATTTGTTCATTAACATGACCCATTCTCCGTTAATTATTAGTTATTAAATAATTAATTTTCTTTATAAGAAAACCAATAGGTAATAATTTTGATGTTGATATTGGAAAGTTTTATTGGTGGGTTGACCATTACCAAAAAAAGGGTGTAGTTAAAATAACCCAAAATTTATAAATTTGACCTTTCTCCTGTTTTTTCTTAAAAAATAACTTATTTGAGATCAAAATACCCTTTATCTTTTTACACATTTACATGTATATAATAAAAGAAATTGTAATTTTTGCAATAAAATAAAAAGAGTATTTGTTGCCAAAATGAGGTAAGAAAACCGATGGAATGTTTGTTTGGTTGGATTATGTTTTTGATAACAATTTTTAAAAATACAGAAAACACCAATTTTAGCATTTTCTTTATTCTTTATGTTTTTCAGATAAAAAAACTAGGAATCCAAATGTATTTTTTTTGTTTTCCTTATTCTTTTTGTTTTTGAAAACAAAAAATAATTTTTAAAAACATAAAAAATCGTTAAATTTTCAAATGATCTTTTAATCAAATCACCCTAAATTTAAAAGTAGGTCTTAAAACTTGAGTTTTTGATTAGATATTTTTAAAATCATCTTTCATCAAATTTTGGATACTTTTTTTTTTCTTTTATTACTAAAGGAGACAGAGATTGATAGATGTAATATATAATGATTTTTATTTTTTTTTGTTTGAAAAAAACATGGACTTCTCAAGTTAAAGCATAGTCAAATACAAATTTCCGTAGTATGAGTCAAGATTAAATTTTTCAAACACCTTTTTTGACCCCCTCTTCCATACTTTATTTCATTGTGATGGAACAATGAAAGAAAGAAATCGAATCGATGTAACGGCCGCTCTTACAAGTCGATATTGTCGATTCGAGCAATGGTACACATATGATCAACGTCCGATTTTGCTTTATGTTGGGCTGTCGCCGAGAAAATGTCTCGATAGTGTTGAGTTAAAGTCTTACATATATGAACTTTTAACCTTCATCTCTTTAGCTGATGTGGGACACCATAAATAAAATGTAAATTTTCCCATAATATTTATCAGTGATTTAAAAATCGGATAGAATCGGCCGGTCGGATCATCGACCGATGACCTTTTCAATCTCAATTTAATCAGGTTCGACCGTGATTTGAATACTAAACCGTTCTTAAGGTAACACCGATTAAGTCCTTGTCCGATTTTAAAACATTGATATAATTACAAGGACCCAAAAGCCCTGAAATGTCTCTGCAACCTATAAATAAACCACAGTAAATCTGACCAATTCTGGTCTCCAATGACTGGCTGAACTGAATCAGTAATTACCTCAGAATCATTTCCATGCTGCTTTCTTTTTCTTTCCTTTTCTGTCTGGGAAAATTATTTTTGGTATTATTTGGAGTTTGAACACAGCACCACCTACCAATCCACCTGTTTTCCATAAACATTTGCTTTTTTATTTCAATCTTGAATCCATTCAAAGTTGAAACAGTTCAATCACAATTCCCAGATCACATAATGCTAAAATATCGCCCTCAATTCATTTTTCCAGCTTCCAAAAGATCAAAATCATGCGATGCTTACCTCCATTGCTACGATCTGCATACTTCTGAATCCACATTTCCCGCGCCCAATTCTCCCTTCCAGAGTATTTACTTGATGCTGGAAGACGTCGAACAGCCAAATTTTACACGAAAAGAGGGACCGAAATTATGCATTTTACCAATTCTCCCTGCCTGCATTTGACACATAAGAAGGGTTCAGATGTCATGTACTAGTAGTAAACATCGTTCGATCATTTTAGAGTGACTTATTTCTACCTCTAACGTTCATGCATTCGCAGAAAAAAGAGATAACACCAATGATTTCCCAGTAGATACATGTTGAAAACATCACAGAAAGATTGTGTTGTTCCACCTATCATCTAGAATGAGGCTTTACAGAAAAAAAACCCGAAAATGACAGACATGATCAAACCCAGTCACTATAAGAAACACAAATGGTGTCACTCTGTTTCAATCATATAAATCAAATCCTATATCGATGGTTGTAGTGACTAATTTATGTGCAACTTCAAAACCATCATCACGATTCGCTAACTTGGAAGAGGAATCAATCTGAGCAATGTTTGGAAAATGGATGTGCAAATAAAGTATGCCTATGAGTTTATGGAAATTCTTTTGATTCAAAAAAAAAAAAAGACCAATTCCAGATCTTTAGTGTTTAGCAAACTTAAGTTTTAGAATTAGTAACTACCTGATTGGTTTTTATCACAACTAGGTACCGATTCGGCCCCACCTTGATCCCAAGCGTTTCCAACTTGGTCTTCGGTTTTTATAGTATACGTACCTTGTCATTTCAAAGAAAATAAATAAATGACTGATTTTCATCTATGGTAAGTACTGGAAAACAGAAACTCGAAGAGAAAGAACAGCTTCAAGATGCAATCACAACCATACGAATAAATTGACATACTGTTGGGAAAACAGAGCTTATGGAATTGCTGAATTTGAAAATTATGGCAGTAACTTAATTAAGTTAGGTCAGATCAAACTGTTGACATGATTTCTATTTACCTAACATTTACACGTGTCTAGCACCAAGAGCAATAATTCTACGAAAAAATTAATAGAAAATTACGAGCAATAATTCTATGAAAAAAGTTAATAGGGAATGAACTTTGACTAGCCATCCAGCAATATAGATAAAAAAAACAAGAAATTAAAATTAAAATAAAAAATTCTTGGTCATGAATGTGAACATTAGGAAGTTGCTTCACTTTTTGCTCATCTTAGAAGCAATCAGAAGCCGTTTTTCATGGAATCCTTAACAAGGATGGTTTCCTACTTCATCATTCAAAACTTTCCCAACAAAATGAGCAAAGCAACAAAAGAATGAGTCCATTCTCGGAAAATTGTACCTCAGAACTCTCTCTAATCAATGGATAAAAGCCCAATTTCAAGCTTCTGCCTCACTTTACTCCTTGTCTGATGGTAGAACTCAAAAAATCAATTTCACTCAGACAATGTCAAAATTATAGTCAAATGACAATTCAATATGGATTGAAATGGATTGAAACAGCTGGAATAATCAAGGTGACAATGGCAGCAATGGAGTAACAAGGGAACTTGGTAGTTGGTTTGTGATTCTCTTTTGAAGACCAATGAACCAGATAAATGACCCATAAGATGAACCATTGCTTTCTTAGTGCTAAAATTCTTATAAGTTGCATGTGATTGTTTTCTATCCAGAACGCTAAAAAGATTAAATTTCTTCGGCAGCAAGATGAAAGAAAACGTCCTCTACGTAAATGACCAGTATGGTCGTGAATAGGATAACTTTAATAACGACGATAAACCTAGCAATTACTGTTGCCTTTTTTACACAGGGAACTAGTACAGATGTGCATGCCTTATCTAAGATACCTCTTTCAACTAAAGGCCAAAAAACTCGTCACTCCCTTCCTTGAAATCATAGCAGAAATTACGGAGAAAAGAGAAGAATCTCAATTGGTCGGCAGCCACCACTACGTGGAGGAATAAGCGATGAGATTTACAGACATGTTATCTTACCGACTAGGACATTTTTGGATCCACTACCACCTATAACATAATTCGAGTCTCAAAAGTCAAAAACCTATCAATTTCAGAAATACGATTTTGAACAAAGTAATTTTTAAGTGTCAGCCAGATTTTTACATGTCATCATATATATATCAAAGAAATGAAAGGATGATATATCCCCTATTATTTCAAGTCGACATAAGAACAGAAAGATACGCTGACAAGTGTATCATAGATATAGCATAAAATTGTCATATACATCAATGATTACAAATACTCAATCTATTTTAGTAAATTTATCATAAATTTATCAGTATTCTAATTCAAGCTTCCTTTGTGTCTGTATGAACTTTGCTACGAAGATGGACACGTAGAAAAAGAAGACTTTAGGGTACATCAATCACCTTATCATAGGGGATTCCCGAATCAATGAAATCGTTTCTCTTTCTGATGAAAATATTTCATAGTGCAATCTTTAATAAAAGCTTGACTACACATTCATATATATTTCAAAGTTCTCCTAGTAAAGATGCAGCTTTGAGTTCTAGATGATACTAAATGGCAAAATCTAGTGGTAATCTCTTGACATGCACCCGACAAGCCCATGCCATGAATTCTTGCTCATCAAAGATCACGTATCAAGCAAAAAACCTCATGCTTAGAAGCATATCCTGCATGCTCATCCATGAAAAATAGTAGTCAATCTAGGAGTGTAATTTGACCTAAAGTGCAATTAATCTGACACTCAATGGTCGAAGGAATGGAAGATAAATCACGGATGCTGATTTTGGAGAGTGGCCAGTCAAGTTTAATGATCTATTTGACTCAAAAGTTGATCATGCCTTCAGCAGGGGCCATCATGCCAAGGCTGGTGATAATCATATAACTAATTTCCAGACAAAAAACTCAAACCTGTTGACATATCGGGATTCAGGCCTCTCTTCCCTGGTAGATGAGACTCCTTCTCCTATATACGGCGAAGGCGGGATCATGGACAACTTGGGAATAAGCAGACCCTTACTGAGCCAAGAATCAAGGAATGACCATGTACTCCTTCCTTTATGGAGCTCATGGAATAGCATATCTCGAAAGAGGAAGACGGGGTTGAGTACCGGTGGCTGGTCACTCAGCATATTCCGGCCATACTATTATAGTTCAATGAAGTACAAAGAATGTAACTCTATACAGGATTGAATTATTTCTTTGCAAATATAATGCAACACTTATAACCCAATCAGTCAATCATAATCATAGAGCTAAATCTAGAAGCTTCAAACAAGGCCCTGTATTATCAGAATCAGATCCACAGCAACAAAATAGAAATTAGAAATTTTAGAGGGAAACTGATAGAGTGAAATCAGATTGACTTTCTCTCGATAATTTTTTAAAGATATGCTGAAGGCTTGATGCATTGTCTTAGTTACTCGGGATATTGAGTAAAAGAGTTCAGGCCACACACAACCTTCTTTATATAATCATTTTGCGGAAATCTTGAAGGAACCTAATTACAAGCCAGTCAAACCTATGAATGATATGTGTAGCCTCAATGGGGACCATCCAAAGAAAAGACAAACCAAACAATGTTTTTCTTAAAACCAGTGTTTATCTGAACAGGATGTTTGATGGAGAAATACCATTTTGCCTTGTGAAGTTTTATCTTGTTGGGGGTGGACAAATTCATAGTGTTGGATGCCAATCCTGCAAGATAATTAAAACCAATGCGATGTAAGTATTAAAATTTAAAAAGATTACATTTAATTTTTGGAAAAGAACGATAGATTTTAACATCTAGGTCAATTATTTAATAATGTAAAGTATATTCGAAATTATAAACATATTTATACACATATCGTAAATGTACTTCACTTGAAACTGGGCCTCAAATGTAAGAATAAAACCTGAAGATAGAAGAGCATATCTACAACATTTAGTTTCCCCTTCAAATAACATTCCTTGTAACGTTAGTTGACTTCGATGCCATAATTTTTCCTTGACCTATTACCAGAAACTAAGTGTCATATTTTAACTTGTGGAGCAAATTATAAAAGTAGAAGAAATTAAACTTTCTGAAATCTATTTCTTTTCAGGATTAAGGCATTTCAGCAATATTGGCAGTCTGTAGGATGCATATGCTAAAGAGGGACAAGGGACAGGAGGGAAGCCATAATTAGAAGGATCCCATCTGGGTTATGAGTCCAATGTCGACACTAGTTGATCACAATAACCTCATCAAAAGTTAATAGCGGAAGAAATAGAGAATAATTAAAAAAAAAAAAATTTAAACTTATCCAGGACAATATAGCGAATGAATACTATGATCATTCAACAAATAACACAATAATGAGTTCAGAAGTCTTGAGATGGAAACCATTAAAAGAGTATGTCAATCATCGTTTTATGCTTAAGTCCAATGAATTTTACCTGCAAGTTTCTATTCAATGCTCTCTACAGCTGTGAAATTTCTCAATAGGCCATGAAATCACCAATAATCACCACAAGAGCATAAACCTTCCTGAAAGTGATGGAATCGATTGATATCTCTGACAACAATTTCGCCACTGGCATTATACACTTAATTGCAGCATGGCAATCCACACATATTCGCAGATTTTTCATTATCCTAATGGGGCTTCCAGAAGGTGTCCTAATTATCCCAAAAGCTAAAGCTAATCTCTCACTGTGCACCCACAAGAGGCGTTCTTTTTCTTCATCCTCCACATCAAGCAAAACAGCATTATAGTTTGGAATGTAGATCTTCCTGGTTTTCATGTGCAGCCATTCCAGCATACCATTAATCACTCTCACCTCAGGGTGTGAAGCGTCCCCCACAGTGAAGTAATGAACCATGCCCTGGCTTTCAATCCAACTAAGGCCTGGTTCCTTCTTCACTCCTTTTCTTTTCATGTTTTTCCTAACAGAGGCAACGTTGTCCCATATCTTTGCAGTGGCATACATGTTGGACAGTAACACGTGGGTAGCCTCGTCTTGGGGTTCCATCTCAAGCACACGCTGAGCAGAAATCCTCCCGAGCTCAATGTCCTTGTGGATCACACAAGCTCCAAGTAAAGCCCGCCAAACCATAACACTAGGCTCAAATGGAATTTCGTCAATCAACTTGACAGCCTTGTCAAGACAGCCTCCTCGTCCTAGCAGCCACACCATACATGTATAATGCTCTATACATGGTTCAATACCGTAGTCTTCAACCATTGAAGTAAAATAAGCTTGGCCTTGATCTAAAAGTCCTGCATTGGCACATGCTGATAGTACGCCAACAAAGGTCAACTTGCTGGGTTTGACCTTCATTTCCTGCATCTTTTCAAAAATCCTCAGAGCGTCCCTACCTAGACCATGCATGGAGTATCCCGAGATCATAGCATTCCATGAAACTTCATCATTTTTGTTCATCAAATCAAACACTAATCGGGCATCTTTAATGCTCCCACACTTGGCATACATATCTATCAAAGCATTACTAACTACAATCTCTTTGTCAAAAGCAGTTTTGACTGTCAAGGAATGAATCTGAATTCCCGTCTCCAATATTGCTAAGCTAGCACAAGCACAAAGGGCGCTAGAGTATGTTACTTCAGTTGCCTGCACTAGGTATTCAAGCATATTTAAAAACAATCTTAAAGCTTTCTCCCCGTCCCCTAACTGCACATAGCCAACAATCACTGTGTTCCAGGTCACATCATTCTTATGTAGGGATTCCGCAAAAAGTTCCAAACAGTTCTCCATCTTTCCACACTTCGCATAGACATCCATCAAGGCATTTGAAACAAAAACATCAGTGTCGAGGCCAACCTTAATTACATGGCACTGCACTTGTTTGCCCAAATTTAAACCCTCCATAGTTGCACATGCTTGAAGCACACTTGCAAAAGTAAACTGGTTAGGAAGAACCAAAGCTTGCCTCATCCGACAAAACATATCTACAGCCTCATTGCACTGGTCATTCTGAGCATAACGTGCAATCATAAAACTCCAAGGTATCACATCCTTTTTAGGAATCTCTTCAAATGCCCGACGGGCATCATCAATGTCTCTAGACTTAGTATACAAATCAAGCAAAGCAACACCTACGTATAGATCCAACTCATACCTAGATTTTAAGGCACACCCGTGCAGACTCTTCCCTGCACCAAATGCCTCTAAACCGAGACAAGCCTTAAACACACTCGCAAATGTAAAGTTATTCGGCTTAAACCCGACCATCCTCATCTGAGAAAAGAGCTCGAAAGCCTCTTTGAAGCTGATCATTCTAGCGAGCTCAGATCTAAGCCAGTCAAAACCAACAATCACTGCAGATCCATAAACACCTCAACATCACTTCGTCCACAAACAGAATGGCATCGTAAATTGCAGTCCCTACATATGCATTAGATTCATGACCAAGCTTAAAAATGCAAGCATGGATGCCCCAACCTAACTCCCCACAATCCATACTCACAAGCACCTTCAGAAATGAAGTAAAAACAAACGGATTAAGCTCATGACCCTCCCTATGCAATCTAACAAATAACTCAACTGCCCCCACAAATCGCCCAGACTCAGAATAACCCTGAATTAAAGTAACAAACGAGACTGTATTTCTTTCAGACATTTCATCAAACAATTTACACGCATCACACAAAAAATCTGACTTTACATACATATTGAGGAGAATGTTCCAACCAAACAAATCCAAGCAACCTCCCCTCTTCATAATCTCACAATGCAGACCCTTTCCTCTGCCGAGTTCATCTTTGTGGATACAATCTTGAAGCGAATTGGCGTATGCGTGTGAATCGAACTCTGAATGTGAAACACCCGCGTGACCCATGAATTCTTGAGTCGGTTTTGCAGATTGGGCTGAAAACCCGCGTCGAGAAAATCGAATCAGAAAATTGTTTCGGCATTGCATCGAATAATTCAATCGCTATCCATGGCCTGAAACGTATTCATAGTATGATTTGACTGATTCAAGTGAAGGGTAGAAACCGAGGCCCATACGTATTAACCCGGCCCGTTGGATGGGAACTGCTTCCTGTAAAGCCAATCGGGCCCACCGAGAAGTACGTAATCCAGAGTCGAGTCAGTCTATCTGAGTAAAGCTCATTTATTTCGATTAAACTCGACTTCGATTCAGGTTTTATTTTTGAATGTTAAATCGACTCAAAAATAATTCATTCTTTCGAGCCACATTCCAATAGCTGGTCGATTAAAATTAATAAATAATTTTATTTGAGATCAACTCGAAATTGATTCGAGTTTAACTTGGTCAGTTCTGCGAGCATTTCATCGAGTAATGGTCGCACCGAGCTTCGATTCGATATTTATTCTACCCCGACTGGCAAGCTAAGATTACCTCAGACGTTCGATATTTCTGAGTCAAACTTAGAAAATGTAGCCAGAGCTTATCTCAGCTTGATTAGCAAAAAAAAAACATCCCAAAAATTTATTTTTTTCTTCCAAAGATACTTTGAGATTTATTTAAAGTTTTAAATTTCTGTCTCGGCAATTATTGTCTAAAGTTTAAATGTATCACCATCTATTCCAATTTACCCTTTATCTTCGCCCCAATAATTCTGTCGTATGCAGCCGTTCGTTTATATCGGCAATCTGGCATTTATAAATTTGATTTAAAAATATAAATAAATATTTAATTAAAATTTAAAATAGAAATAAATATTCAATTAAAAATAAAAATGGCCATAAATATTTAAGTAAATCAATAAATATAAATATAAATATTTAATTAATAATTTTGTAGTTGAAAATTTTTGGTTACAAATGTTATTAATTTTAAAATTTTGTCTTAACTATAAAAAATAATGAAAAATAAATAATTTGTTAAATATAGGGTTAAAAATAAATGTGTTGGGATTAATAGAAAAATCATCAGTGTAGTTGATAAGATTTTGTGATTTAAGTTAGTTGCATCTTTGAATCATTTTTTCACTATTTAAAATAAGCGTAGATAATTTGAATCATATTTCATTTTAAGTAAGTAGTAAATTGAAATTACATTGAAAATAAGCAATTTGTGTCTGTTTATACGTTAAAGTTAGACCTTTGCATTTTAAATTGCTTTTGCCATAATGTATTCTTACGTATTAGTTGATAATAATGTTGTTGTTCAGCGGACGTATAATGAGATATCTTTTTATAATGGCATCATCGGCGTGTCTGCTTTATCTTGCTCTTGCATCTATCTTGGCACATCTAGCAATGTCTGGTGCGCATCCTCACTCTATGCTTGCTCCTTGATGAATTAAAACTTTGCTCATAGCCAAAATTCTTTCTCTTTTCCACATGCGGATAATTCGAATACGTATGAAATAAAATTACTAGTATCATTGGACTCGCATACTTTTCTATCTTGCTTTCTTTAAATTGCTTTTCTTCGGGGTCTCTTCCTTGGAAATTTATTGTTGCGATTCTTATATGAATCTTGATCAGGAGTCGAGAATCTGGTGTATCATGGTCCCACTCATAAATGGGGAGCAGGGCTAGGTGCCTGCGATTATGTCATTACTTTTATCACGGTATTTATCACCTCCCGACAATGATCGTAAATCACAGTTCTAACATGCTTGAAAGCATGTCATGGAAATGCCGCGCTACTTAGAAAATAAAATTAGAAATAAATAAAATTTTATTAAAATTTTGTTGTAGAAATTATAACGATAGATGCGGCGCCGTCGATGTTATTTCCCTAACTGCGGCCCTATTTGCAATGTGTGCGAAAGTATCGCGATTTTGTCTGATATGTCGAATTATATCCCATCGATTTTGTACGAATATAAAGTTCGCGATGGGTCATTTCCGGCATTGGTCTCGAAACTTAGTAATCACTCGATCGAAACTTTGGCAGCCGGTTGCCCTGATACCAATCACCGAATCTTAGGTTATGGTCGGCCAAAGATATCGTAGTCGCCACGTCTTAACTCAATTTAAGAAGAATTTTCCTCGCCTACCGTATTGGAGGAGAGATGCCATTTTACGACTCTGAATCAAACTTCTTGTATGAAACAGTTCATGTATCAGATTAGGGGTGGCATTTGTGTTAATGGGTTTGTGTTAAATTATTAAATTATCGGAGAGTATAATTATTCGCCAACATTGATCAACTTTGAGCATGACGCGAATAATTGTGTTAAAATACGTATTGGCTTAACGGCCGGCTTATTAATTGGGTGACACAACACGTGTGACCCGATTATGAACAATCCATTCAAGATTATATTTGGGTTTAATCACATTGGCTTTGGCCTAAAATAATTTTGTAACATGATGGATCAATTGTATAGTGGGTCAATTTGGGTTTGTGCGGGTTGACATGAGAACTAACCCATTTGTTAAATGGGTTTGACACAAGTGTCCAGAAACACGATTATAGTCAGCAGAGCCCACAAAATTTCGTGTCGGTTTCGAATCGTGTCAAATTTGCCAGCCCTTAATTGGATATATAATCAAGAGTTGCGTTATGATTATCCCTGGATGAAACTTGAAAAGGAATAGCCAGATGGTGAATGACAAACCATTTTACTCCTCCATAAGAACCAATGTAAGGGTAAGTATTGAATGAGTAAGATTGGAAACAGGCTTCAGATTCTCAAAGCCATTGAGAATCATCTCACAAACATGTCAGCCCAAACTTGAATTTATTATAGCTTGCTTATCATTCTTGAAAAGGACCCGTCTTGTGAACTGAACACCTTTAGCCAGTCAGAAAAGTGTTCAATACTTTCTCAGGCTGATCACAGATTGGACAGAGATGGGAGCTAGAATAATTAATAAAATGTCTTATGTAGCTAAAACATCCTGGAAATGTCAGCAGTTCCGTGAAGGAGCTTCAAGATTCTATATCTTAATCAATGGACGGGGAGAGGAAGATTGGGGGAGCCTGACCTTTCCATAACAGAAGATGCTTAGGCCAATGCAACTGAGAATCTTCTGGCTTGTCTAAAAGTGAAATTAAACTTTCAATTGAATTTATAGGTATTTTGCATCATAGTCGCTTTTCATCATTAAAAAGAAAAAAAGAAGAAGAAGAAGAAGTAAAAGTGACAAATGAAGCCATACTGTTATGAGAATGATCTTGATGGCTTATTCCTGGTGTTAAAAAAGTCTCCCAGATTATGTTCAGCCCACCTGGGAGAATGTATAGATCAAGATCTGGCTGAAGTGCAACTGAGTCACAAACTAGCAAAGGTTTGGAATCCAGTGGTGCTTTCAGACGTTGATGGCTTCTCTCTCTCTCTCTCTCTCTATCCCCTTTTGGTGAACCTACTGCCTTAACCCTGTTTGGAGAAGGTTTTCTCCTTTTTTTTATTTTCCAAATTCTACTTTTAAAACCTTGATAGGACAACCTGATTTAGTTGTTAAAAGATCAGGTAGCTGTAGCACTGGGTTCCTTGTTTGTCAGTAGTGTGCTCAAGATATTTATCACAGCTATTCACGCTGGATTGACCAGATCAGGAAATTGCATTCCTCAAATATATCCTTGATGACATCTGTGTCCAGACACAATGGCTTACCTCGTTGAAAGAAAGGCTCTGGTGACATCTAAGAAGGCCCTAACCTACCTTCAGACTGCTCACTTTGATAGACATCAGAAGATGGTGAAAAGGCAGGGAAATTCCTGAAGGTTCAAGACTTTGGATGATTCCTCTCATACAACCCCTTCCACATTGAACAATAGGAAGGCTTCTTAGTGGAATTTTCTTTAACTTCTCATTTAAATGTAGGGAAAATGTAATCCTGAATGCTTATTGGATTCACAAATCTCTGTTTGTTCAGTTCTTTTTGCCTCATGAAATTGGGTTATCAGTGATTACCTTTTGTGCTAAAATAAAACCTTCTGTTGGTAGAAGATCGCCATAGGAAGATTGTGTTTATATTCATATTCTATGGTGATATCATTTGTAAATGACCTTTCATGCATTTTACAACTGTAACAGAGTTCGTTTTCCTTTTATGTTGATGCAGGAGATGAAGCGACAGAGTGATGAGAAAAGGTATGCATAATTTCTTATCTGTGTTTGTTCCCTCCTGAATAACTGTATTGTGAACTGGGGCATATGATCTTCAGAGATGTGTACGAGTACATGGTAACAAGACTGAGAGAAAAAGGGAGGTCAAGAGGTGGGAGAGCTGAAACTTTTTCTTCAGACCAGGTGCAAGCAGCTTGTGATGAATATGATGAGGAGGCAAACTTATTTGTTTTCCGTTTGAAATCTTTGAAGCAAGGACAATCCCGTAGCCTTCTTACACAGGCTTCTAGGCACCATGCTGCTCAGGTTTCTTCTATTGATAATTGAATGACAGTTTTTTCATTCTTCTTGTTGGATGATGATTGTTATATGCTTTCTTTCTTGCTTCAAATCAGTTGTCTTTCTTCAGAAAAGCTCACAAGTCTCTTGAGGCAATTGAGCCGCACGTAAAATTGGTCACAGAACATCAACATATCGATTACAAGTTCAGCGGACTAGAAGATGATGATGGGGATGATGGCGAAGATGATGACGACTATGACTATGATGCGCATGATGGGGACTTAAGTTTTGACTACGGACAAAATGATCATGAGCCGGACTTTGTTTCTACAGCAAGAAACTCAATGGAGGTTATAACTTATTTTCTGCTACTGGCTGAGAAAAAATTAGAACTAAAAAACAAAGAAACCTGGGTGCTTGTTTGGATATACTTCCTTTTTTATGTTTTCAAAGATAAAAACTAATATAAACTTCTTATAAAACATAGTAACTCTTATATAAAAAAATGAGCTTAGTCTTGTTTGGTTTGTTTTGAAAGCGTGCCCAGAAACAATTTTGAAAACTTAGAGAACACATTTGGTCTTTACAAGAAAACTCTTGCTTGTTTTACGAATTTAGTATTTTTTGTGTTCTACTTGTGTTTTGAAAAAAAAAAAACTAGAAACCGCGTGTTCTTCTGTTCACGTTCTCTCTTATTTTGAGAGCGAAAGCAATTAGCGTAAGCAAGCAGGGCCTTCTTTATATTTTAAAAATTATTTTAAAATTTTAAACTTTAGGAGTAGCAAAGATTTGATACTTTAATTTTTAAACATCTTTTTAACTGTTGTTATCTATTTGAGGTAAATTTCAAATAATTCTTGCATTTTATACAACTGTTTCTGGCATTTCTGTTTTCACAAGCAAAAAACAAGCACTGTATTCAAATGACACCTAACTGATTTAAATTTAGTGTTACTATCATTCTTTAAGAAAGCCCAAGCAAATGCAAAAATTGTATTATTGTGTACAGTAAGCTAGGGAAACTGGTTAGAAATTTTATATATGGATGCTTATCTTTTAATCTGGGTTCTGCAACCATAGGTGGTCTGTCATATAATAAAGCAATGGTGGAGTATGTGGCTTTGTTCTTGGAGTTTGTATCCGGTTGTCTTTTAACAAGTTTTGCTCATTTTCTTGCCAGGGTTTAATTTTTAAAATCCTTTACTGGAAGAGGTTTTGAAAGTCCCACCTATACCATTAAGATTCTCAATTTTTTCTTTATGCCTTGCTATTATTTCTGAAACAACAATTGAAAGAATTTTCAAATAGTCATCATCATGAATCTGATCACAATGTGTTAATAGTTGATATTATGAAGCTGATCTGAATAGTTGGAAATTTAAGGGCTTACTATGATTGCAAAATGGATTTATGAAGATGTCATGTGTCCAAAAGTTTGTGTTGTGACACAGTGGTGCTAAGTGTTTGCTATTAAATATTTTTTTGAAAGAAATGGAGGATACAGTGGATGATCATGTAGCATATAGAGAACAGGAAATGCAGAATCTTTATTATTTGCTAGCCAATCTGAATGTGTTCCATACTGTTCAAAAAATTTATTTCCAAATTTTACATTCATGTTTGAGCAAGAACCACATTGTTCAATGCTGATGCAAACTCAAATTTCAAAGCTTTTTCATTTCAATGTCACTTTTGTGTGATTGTGACTTATTACTTTGGTTGGTCAGAGACATTACATTTCCTCAAGTTGCAATGGTGCATTCTGTGAAGTAGGACCTATCCTTTATTATTGATAATCCATCGGTTTGTAATAATCTGAATTTCCCTTTAGTGTAGTGTGCTACCATCATCTGCTTATACATTTGACTGCTTAATCCTATTTACCATTTTGGCCTGTATCCATATGCTCTGTGACTAAGTAATTAGATTCAACATGCTCTAATCCATATTGGTTCTTTTGGAACATAGAAAGTATGAAGGAGAGGAAAGGGAAGGAAAGAATAGGGAGAAAGAAAAAAGAACTAAGAAAAAGGTTTAAACTTGATAACTTTTTTCTTATTTATTAGGCTTCTCTAATATTATTCCATCTTTTATAATGGAGAATAAAGAAATTAACTCTGTATAAGTTCCAAAAAAATTCTCACTATAGTTTCCTTCTTATCTTTTTCTTAATTGTTAAAGGCATGATATTCATATTAAGCTTTGAATTCTGAAACTTGAGAACTTTTAAGAGTTGGTCGTTTAACGTAGTATTAAATGAGAGTTTAATAATAAGTTAAGGTTCGAAGCCGCCTCTTGCAATTTATTCAGTATTTGTTGATTTGAAAGTATGAAGAATTCTGTTGATTTATTAGACTCTGCACATGCGGGTATGGGGTTGCGTGAGGAGAGTGTTGGCGCAATGTCGTATTAAACCCAAATCACTGATTTGAGGCTTTTAGGAGAGTTGGTCGTTTTAAATAATAAGCCCCAACAAAGGGTTTTGAGATTCCTTTCCATTTTTCCATTTTTCCTTGTGCTCTCCATAATCAAAAAAATTTAATTTAAGGCTATATAAATTATAGAATGGTATTTTATTTTATTTTTTTGAAAATTTAAAATTTTGAATTCTATTGGATCTTATCCAATTCTGGTTGGAACTCTGTTTCCTGAAGTCCAATCATTGATGTAAAAAATATTCCATCTGGCCTTGATGCAGTTTTAGAACCTGGCCTTTTATTTCCAACGGAAAACTTTAGTCTTGAAGGTATACAGCAATCAGCTGGTTTTCAAATACTCTGGTCTAACATCTCTCAGTATAGTTGCAGGAAAATCTAGATAAAAGCTATGTGGATTGTTTCGCTATCAATGAAGAAAATAGGAAAATCAGCCAATCCGCGCACTGGCTGAGAAAATTTGATTCTTCATGGATGAGACAAATGCGGCCTCTATCAACAAATAAGCTCCGGACATATGTACTACCCACACATACATAGCTCCGGTCAGAAACAACATATGTCAACCATTAACATACATATCTTTCATTGAATATTCCATTAACTATTTAAATAATTTGTTTTATTAATTTTTCACCTTAGGTTATTCATACTTAATTTAAGTTTGATTTTATGTGAGAAAATGGCGTCTCCGTCTGGGGTAGCGGGAAAAATCTTTTTAAATGAGAGACATTGTATCGTATATTGGATAATGTGCCGAATCAGGTGTTCCGGTATTGGGCAATCGATGTATCAAAGTTTTGGGATCGAGCGATGGCCAAGTTTTGGAGGGAGGCACGTGTTGGGTTGACCATGCGGACTTTTATGTTCTGAAGTAGTGGGGATAGAATCAGGCGTTATTGTCTGAATGGCTGTGGGATCTCTTTCGCACGAGGATCACAAATAGGCCGCAAAGTGGAGCGAATATCACCAACGAGGTTAGTTATCTATTGTTATAATTTTCTACAACAAATATTTTAATGAAAATTTTATTTATTTTTAATTTTATTTTTACACGGCGTGTGTGCGAACTATGAATATGTTTTGAAGCGGATGTTAGGGTCGAGTGGATTTATGGTCATTGTTGGGAGGTGCTTTAAATCTTTTGTGATAGAGTGGATGATTATGTTGGGAATTTGGTATCCACAAATTCCTTCGTGAATGAAAAGATGTGTCCCTCATGAACAAACGCTGCTTAGTTCCTCCTTTGGCACCCCGAGCAAACGTATGCGTTCGTGGAGACACTTTCGGGTTATTTATACTCTGTTTTTCCCATTTTTAACAATAACGGCTTTCTTCCTTTCACGTCATCATCATTTTTGGTGCGATTGTTCTACAAGTTGAGTTCGTCGGGGTCCTCCGATCCCGTCTCGCCCGAAGAACGGGATCGGATTATCTGGGGAGCGATTGTCCATTATCCTCGGTACAAGTTGAAGTCAAATTCGTGCTTGGGACACAAGCGTTATCTGTTGGGCTCGGATCTGCTTCCTAATCATTTGTTTTGCTATTTACCAAGTTTGCTTCCTTCATGTTTTTTGTTTACGTTTTTAAGCGAGCGGGAACCAAAATGTTAAGGCAATTTGGTTTTTGTTTAGTTGTTCGTTTTTTGACTCAAACATTTTTTTTCGTCTTACATTAAAATATTTGTTATAGTTGATTCAAATATTTTTTTTTCTTTCGTTCTGTTCTAGTATTACGATTTGAGTTATTCTGGTTTTGATCATTTGTAAGTCTTTATTCTGATCTTCATTTTCTCACGTGTCGGTAACAAATTTTGAAACAAGATTCAGTACAGTTTAGAACAATTTTGTTTCTGTATACAGGTTTGATTTTTCGTTAAAAAAATACAGGTTTGATTTTTTTAGAGCAGTTGATGCTGTACGGGTTTGATTTTGTGTTTTTGCGTATACGGGTTTGATTTTCGTTAAAAAATACGGTTGGTTTTTTGCGAGCGAGATTCAATACCATGTCACGAGTTTGATTTGTGTCTTCTTTGTTGGTTAAACTTTTCGGAGTTTTTGTTTACGTATTTTTCAGTTTACATCTTTGCCAGTTGTATTCAAAGATAATTTTTTACGCCTTTGCCGGTGTTTTGTTCACGATGTTAGGATTAGTTTTCTATATTTTCTTGAGTCTTCCATTTACGTGAAATTGAGAGAAGTTAATCTTCTATTAGAATGCTAAGATAATGTCCATACTTTTAGAGATGGAGTATGTTTTGGGCCTCTTGTTGGAGCGTCACATTTGTAGCCTTTAGGTGCATATTTCGGTATTCCATGCTTGGGTTGGAGGATTCGGTTGTTACCAGCTGCGATTGTGTGATTTATATGAATTCAAAGCTGGAGCTTGTATTTGTCTTCATTTGTTACTTTTTTAGCGACTAATCATAAAATGGTTGTTCGGGGTCATGATCATACCACAAAACCGATCACTTTCATAACATTGTACACCTAGCAAATTCTGTTCACATGTGTGGAGTTTGATCGCGAAATTTTGCATATTATATTTTGAGATATGCGAAATAATGACAAGTCTTGCCAAACTTTGTATTGTTATATCTTTTGTTTTATTTACGAGTTTATCTGATGATCTAATGGGAAATTAAGTTTTTGGTCTATTTGGTACCTCGAATTTATAATGAATGAATTATGTGATGAAAAGTCTATCAATGCAAAAGCAACGAGAAGGTCTTGATTATTTTGATACTTATTCACCTGTTACTAGAATTACATCTATAAGGATGCTAATTGATATAGCAGCAGTGTATAAGCGTGAAATCCATCAAATGGATGTGAAAAATAGTCTTCTTAAACAAAGATTTGGAAGAAGAAATATATTTGGAACAACCTGAAGGGTTCATTGTTCCGGGACAAGGCGAAAAGTATAACCGATATCAGTGCTCTATGGATTGAAACAAGCACCAAGACAATGGCATGCTAAATTCGACAAAGTCATGTTGTCGAATGGTTTCAAGATTAATGAGTGCGATAAATGTGTATATGTTAAGCAAACTCAGAATTGTTTTGCCATTTTATGTCTATATGTAGACGATATGCTTATAACAGGCAGTGATGGTGAGACTATTAAGAAAATCAAATGCTTGCTTGCAAGTAAATTTGAAATGAAAGATATGAAATTCGATGTTATTTGGGGTTAAATTCATAGACACGGAAGATTAGCTTTATCACAATCCATTATATTGAAGCGATTCTTGGAAAATACAAAGAATCTAGATATTGTACGGTAAAGATAGATAGATGTTAATTTACATCTTTCTAGAATCTTGGTAAAAAACAAAGCTCCAGTGAGTATGCTAGTATACTAGGCAGTTTAATGTATGTCATGAACTGTACTAGGCCGGACATAGCTTGTGCGGTTAGCAAGCTAAGTCAATTTACGGTTAGTCCAAATGAAAATCATTGGAGGCTTCATGGCGTTTATTGAGTGCCAAAGCATACTCGAATTATGCTTTGCATTACCTGAGAATATCAGGCGTGCCCGGAAGGATGCGTGATCTAAATTGGATAGCAGGCACTAAAGACACAAAATCAACAAGTGGATATGTATTCACACTTGGTGAGGCGAGTAGTATCTTGGAAATCTATGAGTAAACTTGTATTGCTAGATCCACTATGGAATCGAATTTATTGCTTTGGATAAGCGGGTGAAGAAATAAGTGGCCGAAATTTCTTGGAAGATATTCTAATTGGCCTAAACCGGTGCCCATTTGTATGTATACATTGTGATAGTCAGCGGCAATAGGAAGGGCAAGAGAATGTATGTATAATGGTAAGTCTCGACACATACGTCGAAGACATGACAGATGGAATTAACTTCTTTCTAGTAGAATTATCAAGTGACTATGTAAAGTCAAAAGATAATGTGTGGATCCATTGACAAAAGGCACAACTAGAGATGATTGCGAAACATCAAGGAATGGGTTTAAGGCCTCTAAACAAGTAGTCATCATAGTGGACACCACACCTAGTGGTGGAGATCCCCGGAGGATCTGGTTCAAAGGATAGCCAAGTTATGAGACAGTGTGAAATCTTGTCTAATTTGTTTTACCCATTCTAGAGATAAAGAACGTATTAATATGAAGGTTAAGCAGCTTTTAATGATTATGGCTATATGTTCGCCGTCATCTATGTGGGGGTGTGAAGTGAGGGCGCTTACGTGAAAAGAAATTGTAAAAGTAGAGATGCAAAAAGCAATTTCGTAAGAAGGCAGACGTGTTCGTAGTAAATGAGCAGCGGTGAACGATTTTGTTAGAAATAGTTGTGTGATTTCTATTATGCAGGAGCTGCAACGAAGATTACAAGTTCAAGACATCGAAGTCTAACGATTGTGGAAGTAGTCAGATACCGACTGTAAGGAAAGTTGAAAGTCTCGGTACTTATCACGTGCAACGTTTCTCATGGAATGTCGCACTTTTGCATCGTAAATGCGGGAGTATTGATGTCGAGCTTTTATTCGTGTGGGGATTGTTGGGAATTTGGTATCGCAAATTCGCCGAATGAAGATGTGTCACTCATCCAGGCAACAACTTTGGTTCATGCCTTTGAAGGCAGAGCATGTACGTTCGTGGAACCTTCCCGAGGTTATACTCCTGTTTTCCCATTTTTAACAATATGAGAAAACTATTCTTCTCACGTCATCATCATTTTGGTGCGATTGAGTTGAGTTCGTCGAGTCGCCGTCGTCTTGGCTCGAAGGAGCGGGATTCGTTACATCGCGGGAGGCGATTGTCCATTATCGCCGATGCGAGTTGAAATTGAAATTAAATGCCCAGGGCAGCGTTATCGTTGGGCTCGGATTTGCTTCACAATGTTTGTTGTTTGCTGAGTTTGCTTCCTTAAATGTTTTTGTTTACGTTTTTAAGCGAGTAGGGAAGCTACAGTTATACGCAAAGCAACCTTAGGCCTTGGATTCCCTTTGTTTATGAGAACTCGCTGACCTTTGTATCTCTCTTATTCCGGATCGAAAATCATATAAGCGTCTGGCTTGATTAGCTCTCGAGAAGAGACCCCGGGAAGAAAACCAGCTAAAGAAGCGACGAAAAGTAAGGCGATCCAGCCAGTGCTAGTAATTCTATTTGAATACAATTAGTGAATTATACGGGCCAGTAAAAGAAGAAGAAATTTTATGAGGGCAAGCGATTATTGAAAGAGCAAGCGCGAGGAGGGAGGATGTGCAAGCGTTGGAGCGTGCTAGGCGTCTTGAAGATAGGATGCGGAAGGAAGCGAATGGGTTGCGGATGATCGTAGAATGTCTTGATTATGGAAAAGACATCGCATATGTCCGTTGAACAACAACGCTATTATCGGCTACGTAGAATGCGATTATGGCTTAGTAATAAGAAAATGCAAGTAGATCCGACTTTAATGTATAAATGATTCTTGGGCGTTTTATTTTCGATGTAATTTCAATTGTTATTCTCTTTGCCAAATGAAATGTCGAATTATCTTATGTCATTTAGTAGTAAAAATGATTCAAAGATGTAAGTAACTTAAATAAACGAAATCTTCATCATTTATCGGATATGATTTTACATTAATCTGACATATTTATTTTTAACTATATTTAACAAATTATTTATTTTCATTATTTTTATAAGAAGTACAGAATTTTTTAAAATTAATAAATATTTGTAACCAAAAAATTTTCAACTACAAAATTATTAATTAAATATTTATATTTATATTTATTGATTTAATTAAATATTTATGGCCATTTTATTTTTAATTGAATATTTATTTTATTTTAAATTTTAATTAAATATTTATTTATATTTTAAATCAAATTTATAGTGTATGGGTATTATAAATAGAATGAGGTATGCGTGATGCGATTATTAAGGAAGAGAAATGGTAAAATTGGAATAGATTTAGGATAGATGAAGCACAAATCTTCATTCTTGGAGATGTTGTATTAAGCTTTATTAAATTTAAATAGCTTTTTTTGGAATTAAAAAATAGGCTTTAGATGTTTTTTTCTTAGCCTAACGGAGATCTTACAGTAATTTGATTCATTTACACCCCTCGGCTCATTTACAAAAGCCCCTTTGTCCAAATTCAAAATTAATGGGTCGTAATAGTATAAATGGGCCCAACCTTGATTAGATTTTGGGCCAACCTAGGCTCATTTTGGGCCCAAATACACTTTGCTACGTTTAGGGTTTTGTATTACAGGATCATGGTGTAACATTAAAATAAATTTAATGTTAGAACTTCATCCATTTTTTATTTTTTGAAAGGAAAAATAATATTATTGATTCAAATTGGTAATAAATCGATATATCAAATATCTGAATAGCCAAAATCAAATACGTGATAGAAAGCTATGTCAGTGTAGGATAATAAATGGCGTAAAACATAAATTTGATAATATGGTAGTAGAATATCTATATTCCAGTTTTTTAATATAATGACGACCATAATTTGATATTTTCAACTAATCAAATCTGTCTCGCCAGTCTGAATCGCTCCCATAGACACTTCTTCTTTCTTCTTTAATAAAATATATCGATTAATGGGATAATAAATCGTATCAAAGAAAACATAAATTTGATATTATAATTATTAGAATATGCCATTCAGGTTTTTAATATAATGGCGGTAGTAATTTGATATTTTATTGTCGAATGTCTGTCACAGATAAATATGACAAAACGCGTATGAGGGATAGCGAGCAACGTGGCGTCGATAAAGCGATGTGTGACGTCGATAAACGGCAATAGCTAATATCGATAAAGCAATATTTAAAAACAAAATGAAACTTTAAATCTTGGTGGAAGAATCATTTTATTTAACGAAAATTAATTTTTTAGTTAGTGATTCCAGTGAAAATATCAAAATATCATGCTCCAATTTAGCGAGAAAATATAAATTTTATATTTTAAAAAATTAGATAAACATATGTTTTTGTCTGTAATGGAAATAAAAGATTTAAAAATAAAACAAATAAAAATTAAAACGACGGATATAATATATATATATATATATATATATATATATATATATATATATATATATATACTTTCTCGTCCCTACTTATCAGTAACTCTAAATAACAAAAAATTCAAACATTTTTTCATATACCCTTTGATCGGCTTGATCAAAGGGTGGAGACACGAGGATGTATGTTAGTAGGGTGGAGCACATAGCACCAGATTGAAGCTCAGCAATTAGGGTTTTTGTGGTTTCCCTCGTCGCCTATATAAAGACTGTGTTGTGTTCTCAAAAGTCCACCGCTCATAAATCTCAGATCCAAGCTCTGACGTTTTATCTTCTGTTTTTCCTCCGTTTTTTTCTGATTTTCTTTTCCGTTTTTGGGTGTTTGGTTGGTGGGATTTTGAATTTTGAGTTTTTCTTGTGGAGGATAGTTAGGAGAATGGGCAGATGATGAAGATACTAGTAATTGTTACTGATAAATCTCCATGAAGCTTCAAAATTTCGAGCTTTTTAAAACTGATGCCCATTTTCCTTTTTCCTGGTTGGATCGATTTTTCTTTTTTTAATTTTGGTTTCAGATTTTGGATTCGTGATTTAGGCAGACAGGGCTGTGTATGTATTTTTAGAATAAATAATGTTTATTTTAGTCGAATACTGTTCTTCTAAATAGTTTTTATTTTGTATGAAAAAATATTAAAGATATTTTAACGAGGAAACAGTGTTTGGTTAGCGAAAATTTTCATTCTATCAAAATTCGAATATGAAAATTTTGATGTATTACAATCTTTAGTTTCGTTTAAATACGTTTAAATCTTGAATTTGGTTGAAAATACGTTTTGATTTTCGGCCTGTTGGTTGAATTTAATTAGCAAAGGAAACTTGAGCTTTTCTTGTTTAAGTTAAGTATATAAAATGTTGAAAATAATTAGTCATTCTTTGTTTTGAAATTTGTTTAAATCTTTGTCCGTAATAGCGTTTCGCTTTGTTTCGAAAAGTTTGAATAGAAAAGCAATTTTCTCTTACAGGCGCTTAATTGTAGAAAGCTAAGGCTTTTCTAGAATAATGCGGGAATTTATTTGATCGATTTTTTTTTTCTTTTTTTCTTTTTTTCCAATGGAAAATTTTTTAAGGGGGTTTTCATAGTATAATTTTGGTTTGCATATCAATGGATGGTGCATAAATAATGGAACCAAAGTGCAGTTTATATATTTTTTAAAAAGGGGTAACAGTTTCTTTCAATTAAAAAAAAAAAAAGTAACAACTTAAAAAAAGACGAATCCATACAATATTTGTAAATCTAACATTTAACGTAAAATGTGGATGAAGTTGTTTTGTTTTAAAAGGAAAAATAATATTATTGATTGAATCAGTGATATAAATAGTTAAAAATTATATAGGATCAAAGAATAATATACAGATTAATAATCTTAGTATAATAAATGGGCCTATAAATTTAATATTTTGAGTTAATGGTATAATAAATTGATTCTAATTATAAATAATTTGATATATTCGATCAATCCCGAGTCTTTTTTATCTTAATCGTTCTTATATAGATAAAACGTTGTAATAAGATGATAATAGGTTATAAAAGAAAAAAATGAGAGAAAAAGTGTACAAAAAGACAAAACGTATAAAATTAGATCATTTAATCATGATTTTGTAATCAACAACATGTTTTAACAATTTTAATTAAAAAAAACTCACAAGTCATACTTTTTATATGTTTTGGTTTTGAGGAAAATGGAAAAAGTAAAAGCAACGGACAAAAGTGTGAAAAGCCATAACTCACGCCAAGTAAAGGAAACCGGTTTATATTTTACAATCAAAGAAATCGCTGAGGATTGATTATGACAAAGCGATAGATGATTAGTTTAACTGTTTGGTCAGTTTCATTTGTTTTTTGATGGATTGACTTATGGTTTTTTATTGCACCATAACACCTTATGGTTATGAGGTTGTTCTTGGAGAATTTTATGGGTATTTTTGTTCTATTTTCAAAGTTATCTTTTAATTTATGCTTTTTGGTAATTTACTCATAAAATATCAGAGCGGTATGTATGCAATATGGAATGTCTTTGTCATGTCGCACACAGTTTAAATTTAATCACAACAACTAGGAATGTTAATGAACGAGGTATTAGAGTCACGCCCACAATGGGAAGGGTTGAAAAGAGGTACAATCGAGTTTGAAATAGATATTAAAACCTCGATTCAGGTTTGGGGCGGGTTTGGATTCAATACCTCTTATACCCTCCTCGCCTTGATTAATATTTTAAAAATTACCCTTATACATCATTTAATACCCAAAATGACCTGACTATTTAAACCCCTTAAAGAAACTCTAAACACGTCGCCTCATTCTCCCCTTCTTCCTCGTGGGTTCCTCATCTTCCCCTTCTTCGTGACGGGATTCTTCTTCTTCTACCAATGATGATGGCTACGTTAGGTCGATCGACAACATCATCATCTTCTTCTTTTGGTACTAGTAATGGTGGCTACGATAGAGTCAATGACCTTAGGGTTCGACGTCTAACGCTTCTGGCTTCCATTTCTTCCAATGGTTGTGTTAGGGTGATGATATCATCATCATCATCTTCTGCCAATAATGGAGGTTTGCTATGAGGCCGATTATCTTAGGTTTGAATATGGCTTCTTCGTCAATCCATTTACTTGTTTTTTTTCCATAAATTTTCAATCATGTTACGATGGTTTTAGGATTGTTGATCGATATTTCAATTTTGATATCGCTTTTTGTTGTTTGGCATAAAGCAATTTTTGGATTTTTTGTTTAATGGAAATTTTGTTGATTGTTGTTAGGTATTATGTTGGTTTATTCGGGGCAGGGCGGTAATGGAATTGTTGAATTTTTTTTTATTTTTTAATAGGAATGGGAAAGATCAACCCCGACCAAACACGGGTTTTAGCTGGGGTTGGGATACAATGCAATAATCAGGAATGGGAATGGGATAAAAATAAGCTAGTCGGCCAGTAAATGTTAATAAATACTATGACAAGCTAAGTTGCACCTTTATTTATTCAACTTATAACAAAATATATACTATAAATAGAGTTATATTATGTTTTTTTTTTTAAATTAACATATGGCTAGGGAACGAGCCTGTGGGCATGCGGGCTGAGCTGGATGTTGGGCCTAAAATAAAGCCCGCTAGCTTGAACTCTAAAATAGGTTTGGGTTGGGTTTAGACTTTGAAGTGGACCTAAAGGGTTTTTGGAGTACAACTAAATATATAAAAATGAATTAAAAAAAAAGGATAAACGAAGGGCAAATTACAAAAGTATCTAATAATAAAGCTATTTTACAATATATTTTTTTAACACAAATTTAATGATTTTTCACCTATATATTAATATCATAGACACACAAGCAAAAATGATATATTTTGATGGGCTTTTGGTTGGGCTCATTTATTGGGTCTGCTAATTCTTTGTGGACTTCAAGTGTTGACCAGGTCTGTGGGCCCTGGCCCATTGGCCTATTTATCTTTTTAGTTCACTTTTACAGCCCTGGACTCATTGCCAATTGGGCTCTGTCCATACCCAATTGTCTCAAGAGCCCACTTAATTCTAATATCATTTTCAAAATTCTATAGAAATAAATCCCTTTATATATATATATATATATATATATATATATATATATATATATATATATATATATATATATATATATATATATGAGATAGTTGAATACCGTAAACATGATGATGCCGGTCGAGTTCACAGAACTTTCTTTATGTCTTTATAATCGCACCAAGTACAGTATGAAAATTAGTTTGGATATGGTCTAATTTAAAGACGTCTTCTATATGTGCACGAATTTCTTAAAAGACTGGGAATCAAAATGTCTAATGAATTTCACATGTCATATATACCATATAAGGTTTAAAAAATTTCAAACCCCATGAAAAGGAAGCTTCCTTGTTGGAAAAAGTATAATAAATTTGTGGTTCATTCAAACTTGGAAGGAAGCTTCCTTGTCATGGCATGGGTCGTCAGGATTGGGCAGGCGAAGAACATGTGCACTATCATATCTCATTATCATATTCATAAATGGAGACATTAGGAAGCAACCTATATATTTCTTTTTACTGTGTTGCCAACAAACCCCACATGGTTTAAATGTTCTTTTTCGACTTTATTTATTCTTATGGGAGGACTTGTTCAAAGTATTGAAAGTTGAATCATCGAATATGTAGATGAGATTATTATAGTCTTTTATAAGCTTGTCGATTGGTCTCCGGTCGAGTTTTGAGAATGTAATTTTGTTATGGTAAAAATTTTCTCTGTCTTGTGGTCTCTTGGAGCGTATGGGGATTAGTTTAGATGTGGGAGACTTTTAGGCTTGTCGATGGTCACCGAGGATTCGAATCTTGAATCTGATTGTGTTATATGGTAGGGTTTATCGTCGTAATAGTCGTCTCGGGTCGTGGAATTAGTTTAGGTGTGGTATGGTTTAAAGGCGTTGTCGTATGTCTGTGGCGATCAGACAGCTCATGATTCGACGAAAGAAAATATTAAAGTAGAGAGTTATAAATCTAATGTCTGCTCTGAGTCGAAGAAGATGTAAAAAGAGGCAATAATTTCTAATGAACGTAAATCTACGTTGTCGAACCGAGGCTGAGATGTAGATTAAGTTAGGAAAAATCGAGCAGTGTTTGAATTCGTATTAACATACGATTATCGTGAGTAGATTTTGTGAGTATGATATTTATATTAAATTCGAATCTTATGAGGCAAGTTTCTAAGAGGGTGGTCGTTCAAGCGTAATTATCGGCTTGGGTTTAATGAGAGGTCTTTAGGTTTAGGCAAAATCTCTTGATCACAATTTGAGAAGTCAGTGAGCTTTCTGTTTGTTTGTTTGGCTTCATTCTCTTCGCATCTGAGGAGGTAATTTTTCTTTTTCAAAAATTGTGAGACTTTTTTTTTTTTGTTTTTTACATTAATTTGCTTTGTATATTAGGTTGTAATAATTTGTTCTTATAAGAATTCAAACTTGAATCTCCCATAATTGGGGAAAGAAAAAAATACTAAGAAAAATTATTTTCTCATGCTTGATTTGACTGTAAAAAAATATAAAATAAGATAAAATATAATTAAAATTTTATATAATTTAAAATTTCTTAGTCCTTATATAAGAGATAAACAAATAAAATTTCTTAGTCCTTATATAAAAGATAAACAAATAAAATGAGTTTGAATAAACATATAAAATTAATGTATTAAGTGTAAACCTACTTTTTATTTTCCTCATATTTTTTTTTATTTTTTTTCCTTTAATACTTTATGAGTTCCAACCCGATCACGTTTGGAATGACATACTCCCGATTAGATTGGTAATTTAAACTTAACGCCTAGTACGTCCACTTTAAAATTGATGTCATTAGGTTGATAATTATTAGCTCGGCACGTGTGACTTAGCCCAACACTTGTCAATTTTTTTTGGTTTTATAAAACCAGTTCTTCAGGTCGTCAGTTAGGGTTTGATCGGTATTATATTTTTCTTTCGAAAAATCTGACAAAAATTCGCGATGACTCAGGCAATCGTTAGCGAAATGCCACATCTATACTCAACCCCTCTTTTCTTTATCCCCTTTTCTAGTCAGCCTACCAAGTATGAATTTGACCCAAACCTAACACTTCTCACCACACTCAATACAAGGAAGAATCAAATCACAACACACAATACAAAGAAGAATCAAGTCACCACAAATCCCTTAAAAAAAGGATTAAAAAAGTCACAGCCTCCCGGAATAAACAATGAAAACAAACCCTAAAAAAATGAATGGTAATAATAAAATTTATAACGGTGAAGTAGTTAATTGACGAAGAGATTCATTTTAAACACATCTCATAAAATAAAGAGAATAATTAATAGATTTTTAATTCATAAGAAGACACTAGGAAGTGCTAGCCATAATGGAGGGTGAATAATTCCAAACACCGTTAGACCCACCGCTAGCTGAAACTACTCTGCTTCTCTACTAAGTAAACCCAAAGAAATTTTGGTAACATCATTCTTTTACATCATTATTTTTTCTTATCGACTAAGATATTAATGAACATCAATTGGGAGGTTATCTTCTCCTCTCCGTAATATATTCCCTTTATGACAGGAAAAGCTCCTCTGAGGTCTTTTTCTGGTCCGAAACCGCGTAACGGATGTGAGTTGCATATGGGGATGCTGAAGTCAACCTGAAATTTTAGGCCAACTAATAGTTAGCTGTTTGTAGATTTGGTCGTTTATATAAACAATTCTATACAAACATGTAAAGAATAAAAAATTAACACTATTTATTTTCTTGGTAGGGAAAGAAACAGAGAGAGAGAGAGAGACAATATATTTAAAATTTCAATAGTCAACAAACTATACCAAATGTATGGGATTCTGTGTCCTTCAAATGTTTTATTTCTATTTATATTCAAAATATTTTCAAGAAGTAAGTAGCATATAATGCCTGTCTTTTTTTTCTTTTTTTTTTTTTTTCTATTTTTAAAATCTGTTTTCTATTCTTAAAAATAAAAAAAATAAGGCGGTCTTCAGAAAACACATTTTTATGTTTTGTGTTTTCATTCTTTACTCCTTTAGCAAGGAAAATATATCAGATTAGACAAACTTAAACGCTAACACTATCTTTGATTGCATAAAGAAGCAGGAAGGAAAACAAAATAAATGTTGTTAAAATTAATTAGAAATTTATATGTCCCAAAATAATCTCTTAAAAAATCAAAATATAAAATATCTGTAGTGATACTTTTAATCTGCCATTCCATTAGAAATTTTAGTTGATGGCTCTTATTTAAATTTTAAAAAAATTAAAATCGTAGTCGCCAACGTTTTAAAAATGATTAGGTTATAAAAAGCCCATTTACCGTATGAAAATAGTTTTCTGTCATTAAATGATGATTTTATCTCTTGAAATCTATGTATATTAAAATTTTATCTGAAAAAATACAGATCTCAAGAAATAAAATCATCGAATATATTATAAAGCTAGTTTTTATCGACAGCTGTTATATTGACTCATAAAAAATTAAAGCGAGATCGTGCTTAGTGATTTTAAGCTTTTAAATTTAAAATGTAGTTAATAGTATGGTTTTAATTTTTGAAACGAAACTAAAATTATAAGAATTTATAAACTACTGTTTTGATGATTCAGTGATAAGAGATTATGACATTATTTTAAAACATCAGTCAATTTGGCGATTTTTTTTTTAAATATTAATTTGGAACAAAGAACCATTTTCCCCATCAGGACAACACCGGATCCTGTATGGTCCCCCCCTCGTGCGACATACGAATAAAAATGCCAAACTGGAAGGATATCACGGATGGCAACCATCTGCCTAATTCTCCCCCAAAAAGAAAAAGGACAAAAGATTATCTATTTTCATATGAAACAAAAAGAAATTTAGAATTATACCTCTCCTTGCGTTTCTCCAGAAACCTGTGCAACGATTTCCTTCTTGCCAATGGCAGATCAGAAAAAAAAAAATAGAAAAGCAATATCTCTCAGTTTTTGTCTTTACTATAGTCGGAGAAAAAAAAAAAAAAATCGGTGGTATTGATGATTAATGCATTTGAAAACAAAGTCTAACCTCCGTTGTTGAGAGTTTCGAGGAGCTGCTGTTCCTCGTTTAGAGGAACTGCAGATTCCACGTTCTTAGTGCTGCCTTCCGAAGCGAGCTTCATGATGCTGTCCGCCTAAACCATTGAAAATAAAATATGAACAGAAGAAACACAAAAAACGCTTTATTTGTGAATAATATTTTTTTGAAATAAATGAAGCGAACCTGTTCTGGAGAGACGTCAGAAACGTAGACGGCGCCGTTGTAGAAAATGGTGATAGGAGTTGTTTCTTCGCCGCTCAAAGGCCTGGAAATATTGAAGCATTTTCACATAAATAAACTAATTTCAAAATTTTTTGTTATTTTTATTTTTCTCGTTCATAAGAGAACATTTCTGGTACCTGAGAACCGGACTGTAAACCGGCAACGCCGGGAGGCGATTCTGACCGGATTTCGGAGTCGACGGCACCGAAACAGGCTTCGCCGGAGCGAACGGCGGCGATACAGAGCCTGATGCGATCACGGTCTTGATAAGCTCCGGATTTATCTTCGAAATGACGTTTTGCATTCCTGCCGGAAGAAAAATCAAAGCAAAAGCCAAATCAAAACCGGAAAACGCCATGTTTTTCATATTTTCCAGGGAACCAAACAGATGACGAAATAAAAAAAAAAAAGGCAAACGCGGACCTAGAAAGCTTCTCTGGCGGCCCAGGAACCTCTGGAACTGCGATTTGGCGGCGGCCCCATCCTTCTCCATTCCGAAGAAATCGAGCTCTACTGCGGCTCTCGACATTTCCGAATCAACAATGGTTTCAGAGAGACAGAGGTGGATGGAGAGGTGAGAGGGATGAGTCTGTCTAAATGGAGGAAAAAACAAAGGGAAGGTGGGAGGGTAGAAATGGGAATTCAAATAATAAAAAAGGCACGAGGAGCGGGATGACTCATAGTCATATTAGCACGTCTTCCACGCGTTAGTTGGGGAAGGTGCCTGTGAAATGACGGAATTGACCCGTGACTGGCTTGACTCATGCGGTGTATGTGATTCTTGTTGAATGCGGCTAGTTAGCAACGGCCTCCTTCTACTTTTAATTCCTCTTTTAGAATAGTATTAAATTTAAAACACGTGGGATAATTCAAAAACTTTCGTATATAATAAATTCAAAATCTTAATTCAAAAAAATAAATAATTAGGTGAGATAGTATATGTCCTTGTACTTTAACCATTAATCTCGAATTGAATACTTTGAAAATATAACGGTGTTTTATGTTATATTTTTATTATCGATTTTTATGATTCATCTCGATTCATATAAGGATTAGCATGTATTTATGATATCTTTGACAAAATAGATAAATAAATTCAAAATCTTATTTTTCATATTTAAATTTCTGGATATAATTTTAGTTATGAACTAATGAAAAACTATTTTTAAAAATTATTAATATTGGAGCTATTTAAGTTTTGTTCTTAAGCATGTTTTTCATTATTTGATTTTGAAATACAAATTTTTAAAAGTTAAGTTGAGATATTACTATGAAATATGATATTTATATTAAACTAAAATCGTATCATGTCCTAATTTGGTGAAGGGTCTGATTTATTTGTTTATTTGATATTCGTCGTATTTAAGGGTGTAAGCGGTCAGTCTTCATTCCGGTTGGTAAAATATTTGAATTTGACTCGAGGTTAATCGAGTTGAACTCGAATAACTTGTTGAGTATAGTTTGTTATCGCGTCTGGCTGAGTACGTGCGGGTATAATTCTTCAGTTAGTGGTTCGGTATTTTGAATCGAAGTTTAAGCGTTTGAAAAAAAAAAAAAAAAAGAGCTTAAAACAAGATATTTATATTAAACCCGCTTTTAGGAAAGTTGATAAGCAAATATTTTTAATATTTAAAAAATAATTTAATTATTAAATGTAACTTTGTTTTCTAAAAACAATTTAATTTGATTTAAAGAACCATTATAGAAACATTATTTTTCATAATTGTTTTTTTGAAATGTTCTATTTGCCATCTCAGCCTTAGCATATTAAAGTATTTCTACTAATTAAGAAAAAGATGTTTTAATTACATTTTTTCTAAAATCGTTTCAAATAATTTTTTTGTTTGAAAAATAAATATAAAAACATATCATTCAAAAAATACTTAAAATGTGAGTTTCTGAAAAGAAAAAAAGAAAAAAAGAATTACTGACATATTTGCTATGAGGATAATTTCATGCTGTGTTGTCGTGAAATTATAAATTCACTCAAGAGAAAATAATATTGAAAAAATAGGTTTAAGAATAAAAAAATTAGCGATTTCATCTTCTTCTTTTTTTATAAAACCTTTTTAATTTACTCAAATCAAAATTTTATAATACTAAATAATTATAGTTTTCCAATAAAACCTAACTCAATTGCTTAAAAAAAAAAAAAGGTCCAAAATTCGAGTCCTAGTAAATAGTTGTCAAAAAAAAAATTACTGCTTTAAAATCGTAATTCACTTGTAAATTTAATATAACCTTAGAAAAAATGTGTGATCATAATTAACCAATAAAAAATAGTAATGATATATCTATATATAAAATAATCATAATATAATTTTTTTTTTCTCCGTCAATGATTAAATTATTTATTTCATATTTGGAAGAGGTGATAAATGGTAGTTGAAATTATTGTAGTAAAATTATTGGCAAGGACCACGACAAATAAAATAATTAGCCCACATTTAAGGTATCCAACAGGCTTTTTGGAAACTTTTCAAGAAAAAACAAAAAAAGAATTGAGGAAAAGGAAATAAAAGAAATAACACATGATAAATATTAAAAAAAAAAAGGAATTAGATTCTATCATTTAATAAAGCTTGAGTTATATAAAGTTTTAGAATTTTTTTTATTATGTTAAATTATTTTTTATTGAGATAAATGAAAATTAGCTATGTCACATCCAAATTAGACAAACAGAAAATGAGTTTCTGTTAATCATATAAATGCATTTTAAAATCGTAATATTATTACAAATATATCATAGCCCAATTCAAATCCAATAATATGTATTTATATTAAAAATATATAATCAAATTCACTAAAAATTATAAAAGATGAAACAGAGTCTCGGTTTATAACATAATAAATCAATTTAAAGGCTATATATTTAATAATTATATAATAACTATAATACATATGACTCAAATCCTATAATATATTGATGATCATGATTTGACTCGATGTCTTTATCAGATCGAATCTGTTTTATTATTCAAACTACCTATATACAAGAAAATGTTGTAACAAGAGATGGCCAATCTGATAGTTGTGAATATGAGCAATTATCTGCATATGAATACTTGAAAAAACGAAAAAAATAAAATTAAAAATACAGAGTTTTAAATTGGAATGTCAGCTTTATTTAAAAAAAAGGTGAAATAAAAGTAAAGGTGGGACGATTGAAAAACATTAAATTATATTTTTATGAAGACTTTATTCGTATCTTTTTATAATTATGTTGGTTTCACGTGGTCTTCCATTTTGATCCTTCGTATCTTTTCATTTATTATTGGTATTAATAATAATAATAATAATATTCTTTCAAAAAAATAATATAATAATAATATTATTATTATTATTTATATTATTATTATTTATAGGGTAATGTTTTATAATGACTGTGTAAACTTGCTGTCGGAATTATTATCACGTTTGGATATGCCGACGGTGGGACCCACATGGGTCCCATTAAATTTGTTCGCATTTAAACATACGTAGCAATTGCTATAGATGGAGTTTAAAAAAGTAATAAACAAAATTTACTAGTTAAAAAAATAATAAAAATAAAAATATGTCAAAATAAAAAAAATAAAAGAAAAAGACATTGTGCCATTTTATTTATTGGTATAATAACTGATTAAAAATAGTTAATTGAAAGTTAATTTATTTATATAAACATGATCCACCGTGAATAACCTTATACATAAACAAGGAGGTGCATAAAAAAATAATTTTGATATTTTAATAAGAGTATATCAAAATAAGTTATGAGTTTACAATCCGTAATTTTTTCCAATTATTAAATGTTTAGCCCTAATCAATTATTAATAAACTGATTATGAATATTCATCGAGCAGCTTATAAGAGCTGATTAAGAGTAAGATCGTGTTTGGGTGAAACGGTTTTAATTAATGACGGCATAAAAACATTAAATGAATTTATATTATAAGTACTTTATTCAATAAGTTATTTATGTTTTGATGCATATTTTAAAAAGTATTTATATATTATTTTAAGGTATTTGGATGCGTTCTTATTAGCTGTTTTATAATAAGTAAGTCTTGAAAATATCATTATAAACCTCTGATGAAGTGTTTGGATAAATAAACATTTGTCATAAATTTTTTTTTTTAAAACTAAAGAAATATATATATATATATATATATATCATGACAAAACATTTATCATTCACATGTAATCTTTAGTATAAAAAATAACTAAAAAAAATCATACTTTCCTCTTCGATTTTGTCTCATATGTATCAAAGAGATTATAAAAACTAAAATATTTTATATTTTTTTTTCTTCATTTAAATATTTAATTTAGATGTTTTATATAAATTAGAGTGATGTCACAGTAGGCTCGCATAGTTGTATTTAAGGCGTAAGGCGTTCGAGGTCTGCTATTGAGGCCTTGAGGTGGAAGGCATCTTGAGGCAATCTTTTTAAGTGATGCTGTATGTCTTACCAACTATAAATAAAAATTATATATCTCGCTAAATATTATTTATAGTTTTTTATATAATAATAAAATCTGATAAAGAAAAGGCATTAAACATCAACGAATTGTTTCCTACCATCAACATTTGAAACAAAATATGGCAAATAACAAAGCTTAATATGGAGTCTTTTAAATACATCATAAAAAATTATAAGTTTGAAACAAAATAATGGCTCGTGGATTTACGTAGTGCAAATAAATAAAATAAATAAATCGATATCATTATTCTTATCATCGATATATATATCATATATATATATATATATAATATATATGTATATATATATATATATATATATATATATATATATATATATATATATATATATATATATTTTTTCTATTTTTTTTTTTAATTATATGTCATATTTAAAAAAAAAAATTCAAAAATTTCTATTTTTAAATAAATTTTTGAAAGTTGTTTTATATTTTTCATAATTTTTTTAAAAATTTTTGAACCTATTAAGATGACTAATTTTAGTCTTTCGTATAAGGTGTTTTGAGTTTTTTTTATAAGGTTCTCCATGAAACTTATTGAAATAAGTTAAAAATTGTTTATAAGATGGTCTTAAACTATTTATATAAGCTCTTTCAAACATTTATAATTTTTATAATATTTATATAAAAGATAGCATTAATAAAGTAAATAAGACTTTTCCTAACGCTAAGATATATTGTAAGGAAATAGCCAATGAGACTGACTTGGCTCAAGGGTGAGAAAGGTTACAAGGGATCCATATTCGAAAAAAAGAATAAAAATATTTATAATCAAAATATGTTTAATAAAAATATAATGTAATTCCATTTTATTATTTTACCATATAGTCAGGCCTCAAGAGCTATTTAAAAATATTTATAATCAAAATATGTTTAATAATGAAGTATACTAAAATTGAAATCATTTTTACCATAATCATCTTTAAAAATATTATCTAACATCTTTAAAAAAATTATCTAACATATAGGTGAGATGGTTGAAGTCTCATTTAGATTAACGAGTGATATAGAGTTCGAGTCATAGAAATACAACTCTGTTTTATGATAGAGTTTTATCATCCCGGTTTATATGAGGATTAGTCTCGGTCTAGTATGACTTAAAGACATCTTACGTGTATGCACGGACTTGTTCATAACACCTTATAGTTTGACATAAAAAAAATAAAAGTTACCTTCAAAATAAACCTTGAGGATCTCTAATGATCAACAGTCCTATTTCCCTTAGGGAACACGTGATATTTTTTTTTTATTGTTAAATTCAGGGCTAAATGTGATTAGTCTATATGATTATCAAAAAAATAAAGGATAATCACCTTCAAAAGGGCATTAAAGTAAATCGAGTTTTCATGAAAACTAGAGGTGGTAATTTTGGTAGACGGATTGGGTTGGATCGGGCCAAATTCGACTCCATTTTTTTGGACAAAAAATATAACAGCCTGACCCGATCGAGCTAAATTGTCTTATAAAGCCAAAAAATTTGACGGTTGGGTAGAGCCAAATTTGTTTTGATTTTTTTGGCTATCGTTCACAGTCAATATGTTTTAATTTGGTGAATGGGTTATGACGAAATTTAGACTTAAATTATCAGGTGAGATTAAGTTGGGGTCTCATTTAGACAATAGGTGGTGTCAGTTCGAATCAAAGGAATCTATTTGTGTTTATGATAAAGTTTAAAATGCCTGATTCTCACGAAACATGAGGATTAGTTTCAATCTAATATAACTTGAAAGCGTCTTACGTATATGTACGAACTTGTTCATGACACTTTATGATTTGATAAAAAAATAATAATTACCTTCAAAATAAACTTTGTGGGTCTCTAATAATCACGGATTTCCCTTACGAGTCTATGACCACATGATATAATTTTTTTTATTGTTAACTTTAGGGCTAAATCCTAAATGTGATTAGTCTGTAAACACACATGATTATCAAAAAATAAATTATAACCACCCTCAAAAGGGCATTAAAGTAAATTGAGTTCTTCACGAAAAAAGGGGAGAAGATATTTTGATTATTTTGCATTTAAGAAAATCACGGGAAGGGGGAAACATGATATAAGCCTATAACATTAAACCAAGATGGCAAACACGTGACACAACAACAACGGCAGACGTCTTCATTATTATCACGTGATCATATAATAAAATATAAATATAATGCGGCGGAGAGCGGCGGACCGTCGACCACCACCGTCAACCACCAGAGACAAGAACAACGTGGGATAATTCCCTAGATCCCACCCACAATTTGGTAGCTACCTACTAACTTAAATTTTGAACCCATTTTTGTTTTCAAAAATTGTTTTTTTAAGAACAAGAAAAAATAGAGATAACACATTTTGTTTTTTCTTTTTGTTAATTAAATACTTCAATATAATATAATAAATTATTCGATATTCCCACTAAAACTCGAACTTAATGCATTTTATTTCCTTCAATGCTTAATTGTCATCAACCAAGTTTTAAACTTTGTACTACTTAGAAAAACACAAAAAAACAATAACAGTTTTTAAAAAATATCCAAATTAATGTTTTCCAAATTTACAAAAACTATTTTAAAAAACATAAACAAAACAAACCCTTTATATCAACCTAATGATTTATAAATAATTATAAAAATATATAAATAATAAAAAATTCAAGTAAATGATAATACCTATAATTGTTAAAGTAGTATCTCCATTTAGATATGTAGTACCTTAAAAACCATAAGTACTATCTTAATAGTCTTAATTATCATAATTAACAACATCATAAGGTTTTATTGATTTGATCATATGGACATTTTCATATTTAAAATACAATTAATTTTTATTATAATTTTCATCTTTATACAATTTTTTACTAATGGATGGGCTGGCCAGGGTGTCGAACGGGTTGGAGTTGGGTTAAGCGGGTGTGAATTGAAAGCATTATAGCGTCTGCGGCAGCGTTCAATAAGCAGATGCAAATCGAAACACGAACCACGAGCGGATTGCTCGCGAGTAGCAGCGGCGGCTTCGTTCTGCGTCTAATTTTAAGCGGGTTGGGTTGGTCGGGTCGAGTCTGCGTCGCGTTCGTTTGGCCGTTTATCTGTTTCATTTCACGTTTGGCGTTCTGCGTCATGGCAGTTTGCCGTTTCTTGTTATTTTAAAAATGATTGTTTTTTAAAAAATATTAATTTATTAATTTTTATTTAAGCGGGTAGCGGGTTATAAGCGGGTTAGCGTCATCTCGGCCGACAACGTCAGTTTATTAAGCGTGTTAAGCGGTTGACTAATTTATGTGCCCGGCGGTTAGATTAACGGCAGTTTAATGTTGATTAATCGTGTCGTTTGTCGTGTCGTGTTGAATTTTGGCCATTTTCATTGGCGTAAGTTTTATATAATTTATTATCCTTAAATTATAATATATATATATATATGCTCTGTTTATCACATTTATATTAAAATCCGGATAACCGTACCACGTTAATATTATTGTATTGTCAGACAGAGACTGATCTGATCGGTCAAAAGAAAAACACAACGTTGGATTTCGCAATTGCAACGTGTTTTAAAAAAAGGTCTAAACGGTGGGAGTGCGATTCCGCCGTTCCGCCGTTCGTCCACCGAACTGGAAGGAAGGAGAAATTGATACGAAGTGGACGAAAACGACAAAACTCATCATGATTTGTGCCCTCCAGGTTCTTTGAACTCAAGTTTTTTACGGGGTTATAATGTTTTTGAATAAATAATTTATAAAATTCATAATATTTTTATTTTTTATGAAATATATTAATTTTAATATAATTCAAAAAACAAATATAAAAAAAAATAATCAAATACAAACGCAAAAGAAACGAGTCAAAACTTACACAAAATATAATCATAATATTTCTAGAATATTTAAGATTTTAGATTTTATAGAGCGTATTATGACAGCTGATTTGATGTGATTTGCTCTACATTTGATGAAGAAATGACTAGCTGCATAAAAATGTAAATCTGAAAAAGCAGAGTAAGTAAGCAGCGCGTCGTATGAGTTGGTGACAAAAAGAAAATAAAAGAAAATCAAATAAAAATTTATATCGGATGGAAAATACTACTTTATTGATGGAGAGAGCCTAGATATTAGTAGACGAAACAATACGAGGGGTGATTTCAGGGCAAGAAATGCCAAAAAACCACCCCTCATTTTCTATCAAATGTAAGTAATAATCAAAAGTTAGGTTTTCTAACCCTTTTATTATTATGTTAATTAATATTTAATTTGGATTAGTAATTATATACATTATTTATATTAAGATTGATGAATTAATTACAATTTATATCATTTGAAATTATTAAGAATTAATAAATGAGTTACCGTGTTGTATCGTGTTCTGTGATCTTAATTGGAGTTGTATTTAATTTGTTATTTATAAGCTGTTTTTCTTATTCTTTATAATTTTTCGTGACTTTGATAAGTTAAAGGCAGATTTGCTAAAATTAACTAGTAGTTTTGAGTTTGAGCATTGAGAATATAGCTGTGTTATGTGGTAAAGTTTTACCGTCCTTGTAATCCTTATTGACTCATGTGAATAAGTTAAAAGTGGTCTCTTATAACTTAACCAACGGTTTCGAGTTCAAGCCCTAAGAATATAGATGTATCTTAGTAGAGTTTTTTATCGTCTGTGGGTGATTCTTGACTTTCGTATGTGAATAAGTTAAAGGCAATTTCTCTGTGCTTAACGATGATTTCGAGTTAGTCTTGAAAATATAAGCGTATTTATGTGGTAGAGAGTTTCTGTCCTTTGTGATTCTTGCTCATATATGGAATAAGTTAAAGATTATCTCTTATAAAGCAGTGCGGTTTGAGTTCGAAGAGCATGTTGTGTGATAAGTGATCTCTCATAAGCTTGTCAGGCTTGAGTTTGAAGCTGAAATATATTGTATTTATATATATATATATATATATATATATATATATATATATATATATATATATATTTATTGTATATATATAAATTTAATGTTTATAACTTTTGGGGACAAACAAAAGCATAGTTGGTGATGTTTGGAATACAATTCTTTGACTTTGCTTGTGGGAGTGAAATTACTTTAATGGAAAGGGTGGTGAGAAAATCACATTCCACATGTGGGAAGAGAAGGATGCCTTTTCCTATTTGAAAGTATTATCCCAGCATAATTATGTAAAGATCAAGAAAAAAGAAAAAGGAAATATTTTTTTAAAATATCTATTGAATTGATTTAGTACTTTTCTTGGATGTTGTAGAACCCACGTTTTTTTTTTTTTTAATTATGTGAAATCATTGTCACTTTGAGTAGAAAATTAAAACCATGACCATTTATATATATACTATTGTTATAAACATACAATTAATGGGGAGATAAAAAAATAGATGGCACAGAGGGCCTGTGTGTCACCCTTCGAAGGAACAGTAAAATATTATAAATAATATGAGAGTATATAATAATATGTATATAACATATATTTAAATTTAAATAAAATAAATATTTTTAAATAGAAATAAACAAAATCCTATTTCTGAATTCTAATTCATTTTTTATTCGAACCAAATAGGATTTTTGGGATAAGGAATAAACAAACCATGAATAAATCCAAGCGACCCTTTTTTAAATCCAAGCGATCTTTTTGCATGCGTTTGCCCCCGATCGAATCGGGGGATCAAATTGATTATAGAAACATATATATATATATAAGTTTTTTTTTTTAACAATGATATATGTATAATTTTTTTGATAATCATGGGTATCGGGTTAGCTACCGTGGATCTCGATTAATTTTAAGTTAATTATGGATAATAATAGTAGTGTTGAAGGACACAGAATTAATTACATTAAAAGCATTAGCTTGAAATAAACTTGAAGCTACCTTGGGGTTGAACAATGATAAATGTGAAAACACATTTCATTTTCTATTATAATTAAAAATAAAGTAAAAAATATTCCAAGTTCTACAATAATTTTTTATCTAGCAATTTAATCTTGGAAAACATAAAGGTTTTATTTTGTAGTTATTTAATTTTATAAAATAGTTCTGAAAAATAATTTTGTAAGAATTAAACATTTATTTAGAAATTTTGAAATATTTTTAACATGTGTTTAAATATATTTCTTATAATGACTTATATTAAGCTACTGCACTTGTATAATTATTTATTAAAATAATTAAAAATAACTAAAAATTGTTATTTAAAAATACTTTATCTTATGCTTTAAGACATAGCATAAAATAATCTTATATTTATCAAACATATTTTTCTTTTTTATATAATTTAAATAGAAAAATATTTTTTGAAATTAGTTGCAAAACAAATCCGTAAATATTCTACACATCAAGGAGAAAGAAGTTTGGCTTTGAAATGCTAACAAGTTTGTAGCTTGGTGTTTTCCAAACCTCTTAGTATTCCTCTCTTTTTGTTTTCTTTTCTTTGCTTTTGTTTTGTCAAAAAAGTTCCTCACATTATCCTTTTGTTTTTGCTTTTTGCATTTTTGTTTTTGTTTTTGTTTTGGTCAAAGTGGCTGAATAAGAATATAATGTATTTTTTTTGGTATGATCATTGGTATTTTTAATTAGCTACTTCTGTGCTGAAATGCGTTTTTAAGTAAATCGCATCTTAAATTAATCTGCTACAAGCCGAGATAGATCGCGAAGAAGATAGCTACTGTCATATAATCTGGCTACGTTTTTGAAGTTAGAGCTACCGAGAAATCATTAGTTAAAGTATTAGAGACTCTAATCATCTTATGGGAAAATATAGTGATTTGAAATAAGCTTATGTTTTATTTGTTTTTGTTTATTTTTTATTTATTGACATGTGAAAAAAATTGTTGAATGATGATTGATTGGATATTTAGATGTAAATGAAATGAAACGGGGATAAATTTGCGTGGAAAGAAAACAACTTTTATATTACTTCAGGATGCTAATCTTCATAGAAATCCACCACGCCTCCATATATTTTTCCATTTTTTAATATTTTTATTTTGCTTTTTATTAAAAAGTATCTCTAATTATCAAAGTATTTTTGTGATGCTTGATGATTAAATATATTTTCATTTTATTATAATTAAATATTAATAGTTTTTGTCTATTTTCTTAATTTTGTTTTAGTTGTCAGTAAAGACTTTGACTTGACTCAAATGTTAAAGGGTGAGATGGGGCCACCGGTAATTCCAAACTCGAGTCCTTATAAAGTGAATAAAAGTTAAAAAAAGAAAATAGTTTTATTTATATATATATATATATATATATATATATATAAAGAAAGGAAGAGGGAGCCATAGTGGGGATAAAATTGTTAGGAATAGAATGCTACAAAGTTGTAATAGAGTGAATAAATGTTAAAAAAAAAAATGAAAACGTATTAGGATATCACTAGTAATGTTTTTTGAAAAAAAAATAAAATAATAATATAGTGAATTTAGAAAATAATTTTAGTTAAAAAAGTGTTTTTGTAAAAATGATCCATGTAAAATGTCAATAATAATTTATAGATAAATTAATGATTTTTTTAAAGAGAAAATGACTTTTGAAAAAACATTTTGAGCAAAATTACTACAAAACACATTTTAATATATGATTTTCCTAAAGCCATTTATGGGAAAAAAAAAAGTTGCTATTTTTTTTTTTTTTTGAATAAACACATTGTTAAATATATGTAAGTGATTTTTCATATTTTAAAAAGCGTTTCACAAATTTGATCTAATATGTAATTTTTCTTTTTCTTTTTTATAAGAAAAAAAGAAAGAAAAAGTAATTACATCATAATATACTAATTAAATAGATATAAATAAAAAATAAATTTATATAAAATATTGTTGGAAAATGTTAATAAAATTAATAATAGGTTCGGCATTCCATGAATGAAATTAAATTATTATTTAAATTCCAATTAAGAAGTTTATTTGAAACACATATGACATTCCACAGTTTAAGAGTATGAGTATCTATACGTATATAAGGGTTTGCGAGTGTATTAACATGTCAGAAGACTATAAGTTTTGTGAGTCTTGAGTTTCCTTAATTCGGTGATAAAGAGAACACATTTTTAGTTAGATATAATGACAACAAAATTCGTTTTACCGACACTTTTCGACAATCGTTTAAATCACCAGAGAAACAGACAGCCTTAAAAATCTGCTGTTGTGAAAAGACAAATTTGTCTCAAAGTACCCTTTTATCCTCGGGATTTTTCCACTTTGGTTTTCTTTCTCCTTCGTTCTATATTATTTCGGTTTTTGTATTTTATTTATTATGTGTTGTTTTTCTAACAAAAATGGGCTTTTCTAGGCCAATTTAAATGGGCTTCTCAACTGGAGAAAAGTTTAATGCGGGTCTCATATATTAAATGTTGGATTTTCTTATGAACTGTGAAAAAAAAAAAAAAACACAGATTTATTCGATCATTAAATAAAAATTCTATTGGATAATAAAATTTTGAACTGGCTATTATAAGTTTGTTTGGTCGGTCATATGATTTTAAAAAAAGTTTCTGCTTTTAAAAGGAGAAACTATTTTTAAAATAAAGATCATCTTTTAATTGTTTTTAACTTTCCTTAATTTATTTTGGCTGTTGTGAAATATTATTCCTCTATCATGGGCTTCACTCAGCATGGAGTGAATTTGAGTGTTGGGCTTTGGATGGAGGAGGAGGCTTCCAGACGAAGTGAACAAAGAAACGTTAATGAGATGAATGAAACTCGTCTTAAGGCGACTTAAGTCATCTGAATGCAGAGCGTTTTAATCATAAAGTGTTTTGGTACAATTCTTTACGTACACAAAAGTCATTTTAAGTCGCGTCACAATATATAAATTAATCTGTCTTTCTGGTAGGATGGATCACTTTGAAGAAGATAAAAGCTACTACTATTCTCTTATTTGTATTCAGAATTCGAACTCGAAATCATTAGTTAAAGTATCAGAGACTCCAACCATCTTTTGGGAAAATGTAGTGATTTGAACTAAGCTTATGTTTAATTTGTTTTTGTTTATTTTTTATTTATTGACATGTGAAAAAAATTGTTGAATGATGATTGATTGGATGTTTAGATGTAAATGAAATGAAAAACAACTTTTATATAACTTAGGATGCTAATCTTCATAGGCAATCCACCACGCCTCCATATCTTTTTCCATTTTTTAATTTTTTTATTAAAAAGTATCTCTAACTATTAAAGTATTTTTGTGATGCTTGATGATTAAAAATATTTTCATTTTATCATAATTAAATATTAATCGTTTTTTATCTATTTTTTTTAATTTTGTTTTATTTGTCTTTGAAGGTTGTGACTTGACTCAAATGGTGAAAAGTGGGATGAGATTCACGGGTGGTTGGATTAAACTAAATTATATAAGATCATATTATAATGATGTGTTATATATATATATATATATATATATATGCTTTATTATTGAAATTAGAATAACGTTGATGTATTTTTGGTTATGATTTTAATTTGACCTAATACAAAAAGAGGTTGGGCCGACATAGAGAGAAAGGGCACAATGGGGACAGAATTTGTGAGAAACGAGGAATCTTTATAAAGTTGTGTCGAATGAATAGATGTTAAAAAAAATGAAAATGTATTAGGATATCACTAGTAATGTTTTTTGAAAAAAAATAATAATTTAGTGAAGTTAGAATAAAGGTTAGTTTAAGAAGTGTTTTTGTAAAAATGCTGCAGGTAAAATGTCAAAAATCATTTATAATATTTTGTAGAGAAATTAATGATTATTCTAAAGAGAAAGTGATTTTTTAAAAAACAATTTGAGCAAAATTACTATATAATAGATTATTTTCCTAAAGCCATTTATGGAAAAAAAAACATTTTTGCTAAAAATATTTTGAATAAAAACAATGTTAAATTATTATATAGTATACTATCCATTTATCCTCTCCTTGTTTGTGGCGGTTCTCTCCCTAGGTGAGAGTTTGTATCTTGCTCGATTATTTCTTACAAGCAGTCTTATCCTTTTAAACAAATTTTTGAGTCGAATGAGTTCGAGATTGAAGGCGTTTATTTCAAGAATATTTGTTTTTACTACAGAAGTTTAGTTTCTTTCCGAATTTTTGAATTCGCTCAATTTGGATGAATGATGGCCAGATTGGTCAAAACAACTAGAACTCTCACAATGTGGCAATATGGGTTGTGTCATGTATTTTCTTACTAAATGAATTTAAAGAAAGTTGTAGGATTAAATTGCATACACATATATTTCAAGGATTTGTTATAGCAGAAATTAAGTTATCAGAATTTTGAATAAACTCAGTGGATAAGTATTTACGACTTATGGCACAAGCATCAAGGGACCATTGTGTCAAAACGAGAACCCATTTGTGTCATGCAACTTAGCTCCCATTTGATGAATTCCCCAGGTCTTATTTGGGGTCAAAATTTCTTTATTTCAAGGAGATTTGTTTCGCAAGTACAGTTCACAGGAATTTAATCATTCATTTGGATGAGTGATTGCCAATTATGGCCAACCGCCAGTATTATTCTTTACAATGTCAACTTGAGCCAGGTTGTGTCGTGTAGCACGAAAAGCTCCTTTTACATGAATTTATATATGGGTCTGGCTGAATTTACAAATTTTTTTCATATACTTATACCTATGTCGAGGATTTTCTCTCTGTAAATTACAATTTGCCAAGGTGCAGAATTAACTAAATATATAGATGAGTGATGAAAGCAAAATAGGTTTAAAAAAGAACGGACGACAAGCCAAAGCCGAAGCAGCGTTTGTAAGTTATAGGGTTTTCACAACCTATATATATAGAAAAAGAAAAAGGTTGGAAAATGCCCCTTTGCACATGAATTCATTCAAATCTATGTTTACATATGCCGTACAATTAAGCCCCCTTGAATGTCAATGCATTTAAAAACTTTTTATTTCCTTCATTTCTTATTGTACTTATATTCTTCCCCCTCTTTTCTCTACAGGTAAATGTACTGATCTTAGTAAAATGGAATATGTTTAGACAGTGTTTGGCTTATCCATTACAGACTATTTCATTTTTGTTAATTGATCGCCGTTTTTATTATTCTGTCCAACATTAACGTATTACTCTTGCAATATAATCTCTTTTAAATGTATAATTTTAAGTCTTGGATTAGTAAATTATTAATTTACAATTTACCTTTAAGTTATTCTGAGTTTTACTTATTTTATTTTATTATTATTTTATTCTAAAATATATATATATATATATATATATATATATATATATATATATATATATATATATATATATATATATTTATTATACCCTAAATATATTATAAAACTTTGATGATATAATTTGAGGTATTATAAGTTCTCTCATAGGTTAGTTTTTCTTAGTTCTTTCGTCATATGCAATCACGTCGTGGGAAAATCACGTGATTATTTTGTATTTAAGAAAATCACGTCGTGGGAAGGGGGAAACAGGCTATAACATTAAACCAAGATGACAAACACGTGGCACAACAACAACGCGACGATGTCTTTATTATTCATCATGATCGCATAACAATACCTGCAAATATATCACCCACGATTTGGTGGCTGCCTGCTCGTTGAAATTTTGAATCGTTTCTGTTTTTAAAGACAAAAATAAAGATAACGTTTTGTATAGCATTTTATTTTTTGTAAATTAATGCCGCTATTATAATATAATAGTGTTCAGATATTACACTAAAATTCAGAAACTTAATGCCTTTTTCTGATAGCCAAGTATATTCGACCCAACATTACGACATGTGGTGGTTTACTTTATTTTCTTGAAAAATTACAAAAATATTAATATGGTTTTAAAAATTATCAAAGTAGTGTTTTGAGGTTCATAAACTTCTTTAAAAACATGAACTTAGCCAAGAACAAATCTTAGTATTAAAATATAGTGGTATTTTGGTTTTATATGAACTCATAGGAAATATAGTGAATGTTTTATGTAAAAAATATTGATGGCAAAATTAATAAAAATCTTTTTGAAATTAAACAGAAAATACTTTGTTGAATTATAAAAGATAAATAAATGATATCAGTTTATTAAAGCGATATTGAACCCCATAGTTTATTAGAAATTCATTAAGAAAGTATTAATTTAAATAAATACAAGCGATTGTTGTTAATTAAATTGTTTGATGAGATATTTTATTACTGTTGAATATCAATATTGTAATAAGATCTTCAGAAAATAATTTGTAGACAATTTTGAAATTCTGTATTAATGCGTGAGTTAACGGTGAGCGTTTTTTAGAAAAATAAAAATCAACGAAAAATCAATGATTTTTTCATTTATAGCGATTTATCTGCCATTTTTGGTAAAAAACAACATTGAGCGCGTGCTCGATTCTTCATTTGATTGGAAAAATCGGTATTTTCGATTTTTGTGAAAAATCATTTGCGATTTTTTGACAAGATTATCTTTTGCAAAATCTTTTCCACATCGAAATGATTTTTAATTGATATTTCGACGAAAATGGAGTTTTTGTCATAAACAAAACAATGCTTATTTTCAACCTAATGATTTATATAATAATTGTAAAAAATATATAGTAATAAAAAATTCAACAATGATAATACCTATAATTGTTAAAGTATTACCTCTTAGATATCTTTAAGGTGATTATCTTAACACAATTAGGTAGTATAAAAACCTCTACATAGGTAGTGTCTTAATAGTCCTAATTATCATAATTAACAACATCATAAAGTTTTATTGATTTGATCATATGGATATTTTCATATTTGAAATACAATTAATTTTATTTTAATTTTCATTCTTTATACTGTTTTTGACAAATGGATGAGCTGAAACATAAGTTTTATCTAATTTATTATCCTTAAATTTTAATATATATATTTATCACCGTTTATATTAAAATCCGGATAACCGTACACGTTAATATTATTGTTTTGTTAGACAGAGACTGATCTGATCGGTCAAAAGAAAAACACAACGTTGGATTTCGCCATTTCAACGTGTTTTACTGTACAACAAAAAAGTCCAAACGGAGGGATTGTGATTCCGCCGTTCGTCCACCGACCCGGAAGGAAGGAGAATTTGGTACGGAAGTCGAGGAAAATGACAAAATTCATCCTGATTTGTGCCCGTAACGTTCGGTCACGATTTTTACGGGTTTTAATGGAAAATAATCTTATTCAGATCAAATTCGTATTAACGTGTAAAACCTGTTTAATAAACAGTTTATGTTATTGTCAATAAAACGATGTGGGCCCTGTATTTTATTTGTGCTCATTTCATACAAGTAAGCGTCTTCGTTTTTATTAAAAAAGCGATTTTAAAAAACGGTTTGGAGTCATAAACTTATTTTTATTTTTATTTTAAAGGAAAACGAAATAAAATGAAAGCGCACAATATGACTCGATAGAAAAAGGCATGTCACGAGAGAAAGCCAGAATTACAGGTCAGGGGTCGGGTTCTTATCGAGGAGATCAAGATCAGAGCTTGTCATGCCACTCTAGTGCAAATCGGGTCTATACTAAATAAGCCCAAAGAAAATATGGGCTTTTGTCATTAATGAATCTAGAGATATAAATAATAATCTGGCTTGTCTGAAGGCATGCTATAAATAAATAATGATGAGAAAAATGTGTCTTGCCGAGCGGCGTATTTAGGCCTAAATTTGGGAGGCTTGATGTTAGTGTAATAACAAATCTATTCTTCACATTGATTAGAAATTTGTTATAAATCATATGTCAAATTATTTATTAAAATGGAATCTCGAGACCCCCTGAAGCCCATTTATATGTTGCAGAGTGTTCATGAATTCCATTTATTAGGTGTAGAATTAACCGTGTGTTTGAGATTTTTGAAAGGCAGGTTTGAAATTGGGGATTTGAAGTGGAAGTTTGAAGTTGAAATTTGAAATTTGAGATTTTTTTTTATGGGACTTGAAATTTAAGAGTTATGTTTCAAAACTTAAGAATGAACAAGTGAATCTTAAATTGAGATTTGAAATTTAGAGTGATCGACTTGAATTTTAAAAATTTGAAATTGATCGCTTAGTTTTAAAAATTATGAATTTGTAAATTTGAAATCATAAACTTTAAAAATTGGAAATTAGAAATTGTGGCACTTGAATTTTGAAGTGTGTTGATTTTTGAGAAATTAAATTTCTGAATTTTAAGTGAAGCTTGATGAAAAATTTGAAATTGAAATTTGAGATTTGGAAGGGCTTGAATTTAAAAATTGAAAAATTTAGATTTTTAGAAAATGAAGATTTGAAATTTGGGCCTTAAAATTGAGAAATGAAAATTGAAAAAATTTGGGATTTTATTAAATTAAGGGTGGGTGATGTCCAGCTATGTTAAAGGAAAGAAAACATGATATTAATGAGGAAAATAAAATAATAAGGTATAAATTAAATTACTAATATATATACAAGACAATTAAAATAAATAAATAAAATAAAATTAACTATATAAAGAAAGAATAAAAAAGTAAGAAAAACATACCCGTAGACGGGTAGTTCCCTGATCGAACCGCCTTAGGTTGAAATTGCCTCCAAAGCTGGGATCGCTCTCCCAAAATCACTCACCTAAATTTCCTCTTCAAGCGCACTCAAACTTTTAAATCCTCAGACCACTCAGGATCTCCACTCAATGTGAGAAGACCCATACCTCCTGCAAGCAAAATAAATTTACGAACTACTTAATCTAAATTATATAGACCAATGTCAAAAAATATTTAATCAAGTTTCGACCTTTTGGGTTGAGAAGCGGCTATGATTTCGCTTCTCTCGAAATCAAAGGGAGAGGTCCCTTTTATAGGGAAGGGGAGAGGAACTCTCTTTTTTTGTAATTTACTCGATGTGGGATTACTCGCGAGAAAAAAGCTTAAGCACCTCAAAATGTGGGGTCCACACCTCTCTGCTTTATAATTTTCGTGTGGGATTGCTTCCATGAAAGAAAAAAAAATCTGGCGCCAAAATTTGGGGTCTACACACGAATTTGGTCATATTAGCTTGTTTTCTTTTTACAATGAAAAGTGAAATTTCATCGATTATGAATGATAATACATTGAGGTGACGTTTGTTTTTGAACATTTAATAGTGATTAGGGATGATAACGGAGCTCATTATTTTGGATTCTTATCTCACCCCATCCTTAATAGGATGCGTTTGATTTAATTATAATCAGATTTTTATCGGGTTCGAATTTATTTTCTCAAACCTATGACGAATTCAGGTATTGTTATTCCTGTCTCATCTCTCCCTTCCTTGTCCTGGTTAAATTTTAAAAATAATTTTTTATTGTTTTATTTTATAATTTAATATAAATAATAATAATTATTATATATTAATTTTAATATATATCTTATATATATATATATATATATATAGCATATATATATATATATAATCAAGTAGTAAATAGGACGAATGGAATAAGCGAGTCAGAGAGCTTATATAAAAGATAATCGTAACATTCCTATAATATTTAAGATTTTTAGAAGAAGCGTATTGATGAGCATTGGATTTGATGTGGCTTAACTTTGCTCCCAATTGAAAGCGACGTTGAGTATGAATCGCCGGATACAAAAACCAGCAATGTTGTGTATAACGAAGTGTAACAAAAACGTAAGAAAAATTAAAAATCAGAAATAAAAAATTCATATCATATGGATAATCTCACCGAAACTTTATTGAGAGAAAAACGTATATGAGTAAAGGCGAAGCGATGAGAGGGGGAGTGATTTCAAGCGAAATGCCAAAAACTACGTCATTTCTACTTGAAGATAATAAATAATGAAAAGTTAAGGGTTTCCAACCCTTTTAATTATTATGTTAATTAATATTTAATTTGGATTAATCAATTATATATATTATTTCTATTAAATATTGATGAATTAATTACAATTTATATCATTTTAAATTACTAAATTAATAAATGGGTTACACGTGTTGTATTGTGTTACACAATTACTAATTGTGTCGTATTTGAATTTGTTATTTATCACCGTTTATTATTTATATCGTGTTCAGATTGGCGAATATAGTAAAAACTGTGTCTGCTCTGACACAATGAACCGCAGTGCCACCACGTATAATATGAATATAGAATTTTGATTTATATGGAAAATAATAAGACATATAAGTTTAGTATGACATCGAAAATGTATTATAAAATGGATAGTATGAATCTTAAATGGATCTTGATTTAGTAACTATCTCTAATATTGAATAAGGAAGACTATCGAATATGTTGGTGAGATAGTTGGGTATCTCTTAACTTAATCAGTAGTCTCGAGGTCGAGCTTTAGGAGTATAGCTATGTTATGTGGTAGAATTTTCTTGTCATATTATCCATAGTGATTAAGATGAAGTTAAGGTGATGTCGTAAAATTAGTAGTAGTTTGAGTTTGAGCGCGAGAATATGGTTGTGTTATGTAGTGCTTTTTTGACTACGTATGAATAAGTTAAAGAGCGATCTCTTATAACCAATCGGTATTTGAGTTATTTTTTGAGAATATAGATGTGTTATGTGATAGAGGCTTTTCTTGTCTTTTATAGTCATTCGGCACCATATGTGAATAAGTTAAGCGATGTCTCAAAGCTTACTTGAGTGATGGTTTCGAGTTTAGTGCGAGAATATAGTTTCTTGTGTGATAGAGTGTTATTGTCCTTGTGATCGAGTTTGACTAATTTGTGAATGAGTTAAAAGCTGTCTCTTATAACTTAATTAGCAGTTTTGAGTTCGAGCTTGTGTTATGTGATAGGCGATCTCTCATAACTTAATCAATGATTTTAAGTATGAGCCCTTGGAATATAACGATATTATATAATATAATTTTATCGTACTTGTGATCCTTGCCTATATATATATATAAATTTATTGTTTATAACTTTTGGGGAACAAACAAAAGCATAGTGGGTGATGTTTGGAATACAATTCTTTGACTTTGCTTGTGGGAGTGAAATTACTTTAATGGAAAAGTGGTGAGAAAAATCACATTCCATGTGGGAAAGAGAAGGATGCCTTTTCCTATTTTGAAAGTATCCCAGCATAGTATGTAAAGATCAGAAAAAAGAAAAAGGAAATATTTTTTTAAAATATCTATTGAATTGATTTAGTACTTTTCTTGGATGTTGTAGAACCCACGTTTTTTTTTTTTTTAATTATGTGAAATCATTGTCACTTTAAGTAGAAAATTAAAACCTTGTCATTTATATATATATATATATATATATATATATATATGCCTATATATATATATATATATATATATATATATATATACACTATTGTTATAAATATAATTCATGGGAGATAAAAAAATAGATGTGCGAGGGCTTGTGTATCACCCTTCCGAGGAACAGTAAAAATAATATAAATAATATAGTATATAATAATATGTATATAACATATATTTAAATTTAAATAAAATAAATATATTTAAATAGAAATAAACAAAATCCTATTTCTTAATTCTAATTCATTTTTTATTCCAACGAAATAGGATTTTTGGGATAAGGAATAAACAAACCATGGATAAATCCAGGCGACCCTTTCTTAAATCCAAACGATCTTTTCGCAGGCGTTTACCCCCGATATATATATAAGTTTTTTTTTTTAACAATGATATATGTATAATTTTGTTGATAATCATGGGTACGTGGATCTCGATTAATTTTTAAGTTAATGGTCAAATAAATCCTCTAGTGGTTTTAAAGGGACTCAAATTAATGACCATTAGAAAGCAAACCAAAAAGCAAGATAAACTGAGTTACCCCTTAGGGTTAAATAATGATAAATGTGAAACACACATTTCATTTTCTATTATAATTAAAAATAAAGTAAAAAATATTCCAAGTTCTACAATAATTTTTTATCTAACTTAATTTAATCTTAAGAAAACGTTAAGGTTTTATTTGTAGATTATTTAATTTTATAAAATAGTTCCTGAAAAATGTTTTGTGAATCAAACATTTATTTAGAAATTTTGAAATATTTTTTAACATGTGTTTAAATATAATTTCCATACATAATGAAACATATTAGCTATTCTACTTACTTGTATAATTATTTATTAAAATAATTAAAATAACTAAAGTATTATTTAAAAATATTTTTATCTTATGCTTTAAGACACTTAACATAAAATAATCTTATATTTATCAAACATATTTTTCTTTTTATATAATTTTTAAATAAAGAAAAAATATTTTGAAGTGGATTGCCAAACAAATCCATCAGTATTCTACATAAAGGGAAAAGAGTTTGGCTTTGAGATGCTAACAAGTTGTAAGCTTGAAAATTGTTTTCCAAAAACTCTTAGTATTCCTCTCTTTTGTTTTTCTTTTCTTTGCTTTTGTTTTTGTCAAAAAGAAGTACTCACATTTATCCTTTTGTGTTTGCTTTTTGCATTTTTGTTTTTTTTGTTTTTGTTTTGGTCAAAGTGGCTGAATAAGAATATAATGATCTTTTAATGGTATGATCATTAAGTGTTTTGAAATGCTTCTTTACATCTAGCGAAGAGCCATTTTAAGTCGTATAATATTAAATTAATCTTTCTATTTAGGGATAGATCACGAAGAAGATAAAACTCTATTATATAATACAATTACATTCCTAGGATTTGAACTCGAAATCATTAGTTAAAGTATTAGAGACTCCAACCATCTTATGGGATAATATAGTGATTTGAAATAAACTTATGTTTTATTTGTTTTTGTTTATTTTTTATTTATTGACATGTGAAAAAAATTGTTGAATGATTATTGATTGGATGTTTAGATGCAAATGAAATGAAAAACAACTTTTATATAACTGAGGATGCTAATCTTAATAGGTTATCCACCACGCCTCCATTTCTTTTTCCATTTTTTAATATTTTTATTATGCTTTTTTTTTAAAGGTATCTATAATTATTAAAGTATTTTTGTGATGCTTGATGATTAAAAATATTTTTAATTTTATCATATAATTAAATATTAATCGTTTTATTTATTTTTTTAATTTTATTTTTGTTGTTGTCCTTGAAGGCTGTGACTTGACTTAAATGAGTGAAAAGATGGGACGAGTCACGGGTAATTGGTTCCAAACTCAGAGCCCCTTATAAGATCATATTACAATGATGTTATAATATATATATATATATATATATATATATATATATATATATATATATATACTTATATATATACTGCTATATATATATATGCTTTATTATTGAAAGTAAGAATATGTGCTTTACTTGATGTATTTTGGTTATGATTTTAACAATTTTGACCTAATACAAAAAAAAAGGTTAGCGGCGCCTTAGAGGGAGAAGGGGCAAAAATGGGGACAAATTTGTGAGAAGCAGAATGCTATAAAGTTGTAATCGAAAGTTAATAGATGTTTAAAAAAAATGAAAATGTAATGCAGGCATTAATACTAGTAATGTTTTTGGAAAAAAAAAAAAAATTAGTGAAGTTAGATTAAAGGTTAGTTTAAAAAGTGTTTTTGTAAAAATGCTGCAGGTAAAATGTCAAAAATCATTTATAATATTTTGAAGAGAAATTAATGATTATTTTAAAGAGAAAGTGATTTTTTTTAAAAACAATTTGAGCAAAATTACTATAGAATAGATGATTCTCTAAAGCCATTTTATGGAAAAAAAAAAAACATTTTTGCTAAAATATTTTGAATAAACACAATGTTAAATATGTGTAAGTGATTATCCTCTCCTTGTTTGAGATCAGTTCTCTCCTAGGTTGAGAGTTTCCATATACTATCAATTATTTCTTACAAACAAAGCTCACTTTTAGATAAATTTTATGAGTCCAATGAGTTCCAAATTTGAAGACACCTATTTCAAGGAGATTTATTTTTCTAGAAGTCACAGTTTATCAATTTTGAATCATTTGATTTGGATAGTAATCTTAAAGTGCGTTCAAAGCGACGAGGGACTACTCTAATGTCGAAAGCGAAGACTAGTTGTGTCATGCTCCCAGCTCGCTTTGATGAATTTTGGGTGCCTTTGGGGTCCAAATTTTCATACATATATTTGAAGGAAATTTGTTATGCTAGTAGTTTAGTTTACCCAGAACTTTCAATCACTCAAATTGGATGAGTGAAACTCAACTTATGGCCTAAACACCTAGGATCACTCTAATGTCAAAACATAACCAATTGTGTCATGCAACCTAGCTCCCCTTTGATGAATTTCTGGGTGTACTGGGGTCCAAATTTGCATACATATATTATTTCAAGGAATTTGTTACTCTAGAAGTGCAGTTTACTCGAGTACGAATCACTTGAATTGAATGAGTGAAACTCAACTTACTTAGCCTTAAATCCGGGACCACTCTAATGTCAAAACATAATAATTGTGTCATGCAACCTAGCTCCCTTTGATAATTTACGGGTGCATTGGGGTCAAAATTTGCTTGGCACTTTGTTTCAGGATATTTGTTTTCTGGGAGTGCAGTTTCACTTTTTGAGAATTTTGAATAAACTCAATTTTGATAAGTTAGCAGTGAGATTATGGTCAAAACAATCGAACCGCTCTAATGTCAAAATATAACAGCGTGTTATGCGGCACAACTCCCCTTTTGAAAAATTTATGGGTGGCGAGATTGAATTTACCGTCACATATTTCAAGGATATTTATTATCCTAGAAGTGGAGTTTACCCATAATTTTGAATCACTCAATTTGGATGAGTGATGACCAAAACAACAAAGACTACTCTAATGTCAACAGAGCCGGTGTATTAAATGCGGCTACATCTCTATCTTTGACGAATTTATGGAGTGCGGCTGGGGTCTAAATTTTCATACATTTTTTTTTTTTATTTCAAGGATGTTTGTTCTCCTATAAATTGTAGTTTATCCATGATTTTGAATCACTCAATTTAGCGGATGAGTGATGGCGTTTATGGTCGAAAACAACCACAGGGACCTCTTTCTGATGTCGAACGAGGAGCCCAGGTTGTGTCGTGCGGCGCATCTCACGCTGAAGGAATTTATGGAGGTGCCTTTGATTACAGAATTTCGTATCACCGATGTCGGAAGTTTTCGCAGAAGTCTAGTTTACGAGAATTTTGAATAAGCTTCCGATTTGAATGAGTGATGGCCACGGCAAGCTATGGGTTAAGCGACCGTATGTCCCACAAATCCCAACGTTTCTTTTATCTGAGGGTACTATAAGATTTGAGGGCCAGCAACCAAATCAAACACATTTGTAAGTTAGGGTTTTTCTTAACCTATATTGACAAAGAGGTTGGAAAATTCTTAACTATATGGTCACAGTCTGAGCTCCCCTGTCTGTATCTAAGTACAATTCCTTAAGTAGTATATATACATTAAAAGCTTATTCTCTCCTTCATTTCTTCCTTCTTCTTCTTCTCTTCTTCTCTTATTCTCTTCTCTTTTCTCTTTCTTCTCTCTTCTTTTATACTGTATGTAAATCTTAATTAAGACAAAATGGAATATGTTTAAGACCATGTTTGGTCTTATCCATTTTTGAACCAAAATTTTCATTTTTTGCTAATTGGTTCTTTATTTTTCTATTATTTGCAATCAACTTATTTCATATTCCTATTTAGCATATAATATTTTCATCTTATAACCTTTTAAGTCTTGGATTAGTAAATTACTAATTTACCCTTGATCTTTATATTAATTACGAGTTTTGTTTATTTTATTTTTAGTATTATTTTATTATAAAAAAAAATATATCTACTTTTATTACACCCTAAAAATATTATAAAACTGTCACGATATAATTTGAGATATTACAAATCCCGTCCGAGGTTGGTTTTTCTTAGTTCTTTCGTCATATGCAATCACGTCGTGGGAAAATCACGTGATTATTTTGATTATTTTGTATTTAAGAAAATCACGTCGTGGGAAGGGGGAAACATGCTATAACATTAAACCAAGATGACAAACACGTGGCACAACAACAACGGCAGATGTCTTCATTATTATCACACATGATCATATAACAATATATAGAAATATATCCCACCTGATTTGGTGGCTACCTACTCATTTAGGAAATTTTGAATCAATTTATTTTTAAAAACTGTTTTTAAAGAATAAAAAAAATAAAGATAACACGTTTTATTTTTGTAAATTAAATATTTCTTATAATATAATAAATTATTCATTCCCACTAAAATTCAAACTTAATACCTTTTTTCTCCCTGAATGCTTAATTATCAATGTGGACAGTTTTAAACTTTGTACTATTTAGAAAAATACAAAAAATAATAAATCAAGAAAATAATAACAGTTTTCAAAAAATATCAAAATGATATTTTGAGTTTACTCAGTATTTTAAGCATGGAAACAATAGGAAACAAAATATTAGTAGTCTGGAATATATTAGTATTTGGATTTATGAATATATTGGAAATATGAATGCGAGATATTTTGACAAAATATCGATAAAGCGAAAATGAATAAAAATCACTTTTTCAAAATTCGGGGAAATACTTTTTATTGAATTATAAAAGAGCGTAAATAAATGAAATATCGGCTTATTGAAAGCAGTATTAAATTTATAATTTATCAATAGAATTATCTTCTCCCGATATTAATTTAAAGCCGAAATGAAGGCAGAATTTAGTTTAATTATATTATTTGATGAAGGGATCACGTCTTGATGAAGATAATATTAATAATAAAATCTTGAAAATATTTCTGGAATGTTGCTCGATATTTCTGCGTATTTTTACCGTAAATTACGTAGCGTCTGCGTGAATAAAGGTGAGACATTTTTTTTCCGAAAAAATGCCAAAAAAATCGCCGAAAAATTAATGCTTTTTTCATTTTATCGGTGATTTGATGTAGATTTTTGACAACGTGCACGTGGTAGCGTCTTTCGCATGATTGCGATTTTAGGTGGAAAAATCGGTATTTTTCAATTTTTCGGCGAAAAGTCGGCTATTGTACCAAATTTTCTCCAATTTTTTGACTTCCGATTATCTTTTGCAAAAATCTTTTCCATATGGTACAGCAGATTTTTAGGTGATATTTTGACCGAAAATCCAATTTTTGTCCTTGAACAAACAAACCTTATATTTCAACTAATGATTTATATAAATAATTGTAAAAAAATATAAATAATAAAAAAATTCAACTTAATGATAATACCTATAATTGTTAAAGAAGTACCTCAACTTAGATATCTTTAAGGTGAGGAATTATCTTAACACAATTAAGGTAGCACCTTAAAAACCATAGGTAGTATCTTAATAGTCCTAATTACCATAATTAACAACATCATAAAGTTTTATTGATTTGATCATATGGATATTTTCATATTTGAAATACAATTAATTTTTATTTTCATTTTCATTCTTTATACTGTTTTTGACAAATGGATGAGCTGAAACATAAGTTTTATCTAATTTATTATCCTTAAATTATATATATATATATATATATATATTTATTTATCACCGTTTATATTAAAATCCGGATAACAGTACACGTTAATATGATTGTTTTGTCAGACAGAGAGTGATCTGATCGGTCAAAAGAAAAACACAACGTTGGATTTCGCCATTTCAATGTGTTTTACTGTGCAAAAAAAAAAGTCCAAACGGGTGGGATTGCGATTCAGCCGTTCGTTCGTCCACCGAACTGGAAGGAAGGAGAAATTGGTACGGAAGTCGAGGAAAACGACAAAATTCATCCTGATTTGTGCCCGTAACATTCAAAGAATTGGCCACGATTTTTACGGGGGTTTTGATTGAAAATAATTTTATTCAGATCAAATTCGTGTTAACGTGTATAACCTGCTTAATAAACAGTTTATGTTCATATTAATTCATAAAACAAGAATTTGACCATATTAGCTTGTTTTTTATTTTACATAATGAAAAGTGAAATTTCGTTGATTATAAATGGTAATACATTTCGATAATGTTAATTTGTTTTTTAATATTTAATAGTGATTAGGATATAATGTTTGTATTTTGGGTTTTTTATCTCACCTCTTGTGTCGACGGATAATTAAGCATAATCGAGGGTTTTATTGGGTTCGAATATGTTTTTTATGACACATGGTGGTCGGATATTGTTATTAAAGTGCAAATCTCTCCCTTCCTTGTCCCAGTTATATTTTAAAAATATTTTTTTATTGTTTTATTTTATAATTTAATATAAATAATAATAATAATAAATATGTTTTTAATAAATAATTTTATTTTATATGAAATATATTAGTTTTAATAATATATATATATATATATATAATTAAAAAAATCGAATATAAACGGGACCAAACGAAAGAACGAGTCGAGAACTGCAAGCAGATAATCGTAACATTATAGAATATTTCACGATTTTAGATATGATGAAGAGATCGAGAGCATGGGTTTGATGTGAGCACCTGTCTGTCGAAATAAGCGTTGCCGTATGAATCGCCAATACAAAAACCAACGAACAAACACACGTCGTAACAAGTTGGTGACAAAAACATAAGAAAATAAAGGAAAATAAAATAAAAATTCATATCGGATGGAAAATACCACTTTATTGAGGGAGAAAACCCATATATGAGTAGACGAAACAATGGGAGGGGTGATTTCAAGCCAAAAAATGCCAAAAAACCACATCTCATTTCTAACGAAGATGAAAATAAATAATGAAAGAAGTTAGGGTTTCCAACCCTTTTAATTATTATGTTAATTAATATTTAATTTGGATTAATCAATTATATATCATTTTAAATTACTAAATTAATAAATGGGTTACACGTGTTGTATTGTGTTACACAATTACTAATTGTGTCGTATTTGAATTTGTTATTTATCACCGTTTATTATTTATAGGTATTTGATTATTGAATATAATAAGCATATTGATAATACGTATGAGCAGAAATTGCCACTTTGTATAATATGAATCTAGGATTTTAATTTATATGGAAAATAATAAGACATATAAGTTTAGTATGACATCGAAAATGTATTATAATATGGATAGTATGAATCTTAAATGGATTTGATTTAGTAACTATCTCTAATATTGAATAAAGAAGACTATCGAACATGTTGGTAAGATGGTTGGGTATCTCCTAATTTAATCAGTAGTCTCGAGTTTGAGATCTAAGAGTATAACTGTGTTATGTGGTAGGATTTTACTATCTTTATGGTCTCTCGTGATTCTTATAAGTTAAAGGTGGTCTATCCTAAATTAACTAGTGGTTTTGAGTTTGAGCTTTGAGAATATAGTTGTGTTATGTGGTAGAGTTTTATCGTCTTTGTAGTTCTTCTTGACTCATATGTGAATAAGTTAAAGGCAGTCTCTTATAAAACTTGTCGGTATTCAGTTAATGCGAATATAGATGTGTTATGTGATAGAGCTTTCTTGTCGTGGTCAGCCTACGTCGTATGTGAATAAGTTAAGAGAATAGGTTTCGTAAAAAACAGCAGGTGGTTTCGGAGTTTTGATGAATATGGTTATCTTATATGATATTTTACGTCGCTTATGATCATGCCTTTCGTATGAATAAGTTAAGGCGTCTCTTATAGCAGTGCGGAGTTTTGAGTTACGAGCATGTTATGTGATGGCGATCTCTCGTAGCAATCAATATTTTAAGTATGAGCACTTGGAATATAACAATATTATATAATATAATTTTATCGTCCTTGTGATCCTTGCCTATATATATATATATATATATATATATATAAATTTATTGTTTATAACTTTTGGGGAACAAACCAAAAGCATAATTGGGTGATGTTTGAATACAATTCTTTTGACTTTGCTTGTGGAGTAGAGTACTTTAATGGAAAGGGTGGTGTGAAAATCACACATTCCATGTAGGAAGAGAAGGATGCCTTTTCTATTTGAAGAAGTATTATCCCAGCATAATTATATAAAGATCCAGAAAAATAAAAGGAAAAGATTTTTAAAATATATATTGAATTGATTTAGTACTTTTCTTGGATGTTTGTAGGGCAAAGTTTTTTTATTTATTTTTAATTATGTGAAATCATTGTCACTTTGAGTGAAAATTAAAACCATGACCATTTGAAGCCACATGAACGATTATATATATAATTTTGTTGATAATCATGGGTATTAGATTTAGCTACTATGGATTTCGATTAATTTTAAAGTTAATAGTCAAATAAATATTTTAGTGATTTTAAGGGGACTCGAATTAATGACCATTAAGAAACAAATCAAAGGGCAAGACAAACCGAGCTACCCCTTAGGGTTGGACAATGATAAATGTGAAAACACATTTCATTTTCTATTATAATTAAAAAAAAAGTAAAAAATATTCCAAGTTCTACAATAATTTTTAATCTAGCAATTTAATCTTGGAAAACGTTAAGGTTTTATTTTGTAGTTATTTCATTTTATAAAATAGTTCTGAAAAATAATTTTTGTGAATCAAACATTTATTTAGAAATTTTGAAATATTTTTAACATGTGTTTAAATATAATTTTCATACATAATGACTTATATTAGCTATTCTACTTACTTGTATAATTATTTATTAAAATAATTAAAAATAACTAAAAATTATTATTTAAAAATACTTTATCTTATGCTTTAAGACATAACATAAAATAATCTTATATTTATCAAACATATTTTTCTTTTTTATATAATTTTAAATAAAAGAAAAAATATTTTTGAAATTAGTTGCCAAACAAATCCATCAGTATTCTACACATCATGAGATGCTAACAAGTTGTAGCTTGAAAATTGTTTTCCAAAATCTCTTAGGCCTTGTTTAGTAGGTAGAAAATTTTATGTTTCTACTAATTAGCTTTAAACAAAGGAAAAGCAGCGTTTAATTCACGAGTGAAACAACAATCTTGAAAGCAAAGAAAATGGGTCGCTATTTTGACATTTTATATATGAATCGAGAAAGCGTATGTCTTCATTTTTCGCACATTTCAGTGTCGAAAACACCGAGATTTGATTGATTAGGATAAAGCAACACGAGATTGTGGTTATTTTAGCATTTTAACCACTTTTGTCTTCTCGCCGTTTCTTCTCATTAGGCTCTTTGGCTGGGATTGTGAATAATAGCACGCGTTCCATAGCGTTTTTAAATTTGTTTCGTTAACCGTTTTGAGAAAATGGTTACAAAGCGGATTTTCTTGTCTTTTATTTTTGACCGAGTGTCTGAAACGTATTTTTGAAAATATTAGATGATTAAGAATACGTTGAAAATTTTCGTGATACGAATTTTGGATAATGTTAAAAATTTTTCGTGATGAAATGTGAATGCTGGTATTCCTCTCTTTTGTTTTCTTTTTCACTTTGCTTTTGTTTTTATCAAAAGAAGTACTCACATTTATCCTTTTGTTTTTGCTTTTTGCGTTTTTGTTTCTTTTGTTTTTGTTTTTGGTCAAAGTGGTGAATAAGAGTACTATAATGATCTTGGAAAAAAAAAAAAAAGAAAAGAAAAAAAAAAAAAAAAAAAAAAAAAAAAAAAAAAACTTTTGGTATGATCATTAAGTGTTTGAGCTAACTCTTCGTACGAAGACGAACTTGAGTCGTCTAGTATTTAAATTGAGAAAAATCTCTTTGCAAGCCGAGATAGATCACGAAGAAGATAAAACTCTATTATATAATACAATTACATTCGTTGGATTCGAACTCGAAATCATTAGTTAAAGTATTAGAGACTCCAACCATCTTATTGGAAAATATAGTGGTTTGAACTAAGCTTATGTTTTGTTTGTTTTTGTTTATTTTTTATTTATTGACATGTGAAAAAAATTTGTTTGTTTTTGTTTAATTTTTATTTATTGACATGTGAAAAATTTGGTGAATAATGATTGATCGGATATTTAAATGTAAGTAACTTAGGATGCTAATCTTCAGAGATCCACCACCCCTCCATATCTTTTTCCATTTTTTAATATTTTTATTATGCTTTTTATTAAAAAGTATCTCTAATTATTAAAGTATTTTTTTGATGCTTGATGATTAAAAATATTTTAATTTTATCATAATTAAATATTAATAGCTTTTATCTATTTTCTCAATTTTGTTTTTGTTGTTCTTGAAGGTTTTGACTTGACTCAAGTAATAAAAGACAGGATGAAGTCAAGGGTGATTCCAGAGTCAAGTCATTATAAGAGCATGTTATAATGATATGTTATAAAGTGAATAAAAGTAAAAAAAGAAAAGATTTATTAATATATATATATATATATATATATATATATATATGCTATATATATATATATATATACTATATATATCTTTATTATTGAAATTAAGAATATGTTCAATGATATTTCTACTTTAGGCATTTTAGTTGATGTATTTTGGTTATGATTTTAGCAATTTTGACCTAATACAAAAAATAGCTAGGACTGGTATAGGGAAGGAAGGGGTATAGTGGGAATAAATTTGTGAGGAATATAATGCTACAAAGTTGTAATAGGAAGTGAATAGATGTTAAAAAAATTAAAATGTATTAGGATATCACTAATAATGTTTAAAAATAAATAAATAATAAAAAATAAATTACCAAAACATTTTTAATATATGATTTTCTAGCCATTTATGGGGAAGAAAATTTTTGCTAATTTTTTTGAATAAACACATTGTTAAATATATGCTTAGTGATTTTCATATTTTAAAAGCGTTTTACACAAATTTGATCTAATAAGTAATTTTTCTTTTTTTTTAATATAAGAAAAAAGTAGTACATGCATAATATACTAATTAAATAGATATAAATAAAAAAGAAATTTACATAAAATGTAGTTGGAAAATGTTAATGAAATTAATAAAAGGTTCGTCTTGGGCTTTTACTCAGCATGAGTGGGCTGGTCTTGGGCTTTAGATAAGGCTTTTAACTAAGGCCCTAATAAAAGAACATTCACGAATGTATGAAACTCATCTTAGACATGCTCGAGTAGTTTGGATAGTTTATCGAGTTGAGTTCGAGTATTACAACACCCGATTCGAGCTGCTTGCGAGCTTTATCGAGCTTTAATATTTTATTAATCGAGTTGAATTCGAGTAGTTCAACTATTTTTTGAGTCAATTTTCGAACATTTGAGAAAAAGCCCGATCAAGTTTGAGTTGAGTTTGAACTTTTGGGTTTTTTAATCGATTATAGCTTGGCTCTGTGTTGACTCGATTACACCTCTAGGTGGACCTGCAGTGTTCATACATCATTATCGAGCTGAGTTCATTCACAATCTGGGGCTCAGGCCTAACTACATGAAGCTTGTCGAGCTTTCTTATTTTATTAATTAGTCGGGTCGAGTTGATTTCAAGTATAATTATTTATTAATTTTTAATTGATTAAAGCTTTTGTCGAGTCGTGTTCGAGTTGCTTGACTATTTTTTGTGTCGAGTTTCGAACATTTGAAAAAAAGCTCGATCAAATTTGAGTTTCAAGTTTTTTAATTAAGTTTGTGTCGAGTTTCAAGTTTGAAAAAAAGCTCGACCTTGGCTCTGCATCGACTCCATTACACCTCTAGGCGGACTTCAAGTGTTCATGAATCATTATCGAGCCAAGTTTGAGTATCACAACACTCGACTTGAGTTGCTTGCGAGGTTTAATGTCGAGCTTTTACTATTTTATTAATTGTGTGAATTTGAGTCGATTTCAAGTATAATCATTTATTAATTTTTAATTGATTTAAGCTTTTGTTGAATCGAGGTTAAGGTAATTCAAGTATTTTTCAAAAACCACAAAAAAAAGCTAAATAAAGTTTGAGTCGAGTTTGAACTTCGAGTTTTTTAATTGAGTCGAGCTCGAACTTGACTCTATATCGACTCGATTACACCTCTAGGTGGACCTCTTGTGTTCATGAATCATTATTGAGTTGAGTTCGAGTATCACAACACCTGACTCGAGTTGCTCGTGAGCTTAATTGAACTTTAATATTTTATTAATCGAGTCAAACTCGAGTTGGTTTGAAGCTATAATTATTTTACATTAGTGTTAATTACCGTCTTTGTCGGTCGAGTTAGAACCAGAGGTTTTTAAATCGGTCGAGTTGAACTGGCTGTATCAACTTCGATTACACGTTTAGGTGGACTTGCGTGCGTGAGAAAACACTTATTTACACAAGACGGCGATACAAAAATACGCACAAGATGACCACGCCAACTTAGTATTTATGAGGCATGACGATAAAAACGCGAAAAAGCAGGTCAAAATCCAAATTTACTACGAAAAACCAAATTTTATTGACAAAATAAAAAGAGTGAAAGAAGATAAAATAAGTGATTTCAAGTCAATAATGATAAAAAAAACAACCCTTTATTAGTTAAGGAAAAAGAGACTAGAAAGAACAAGATGAAAGAAAAAATAAAATTTTCACAATTTGATATCATGAAATATATAAGAAATAAAGGCTGAGAATTTGAAAGATTTCTCTCATTTCTGCTTGAAAAAGGATTGGAGGAATGTTCAAAAAAAATATAATTTGAAATAATATATATATATATATATATATATATATATATATATATATATATATATATATATATACTGCTATATATATATATATATATATAATTTCAAATTTTTTTTACATAATATAAAAATTTCTCTCTTTTGACTCATGCATAGCCTTCATGCAAATGGTATGTAGCATTTAATCCAAATTTGACGTTTGACTGGTTTGGAAAATCATTTCATTGATTTTTACTCGGCCGGTAAATAATAAATATCAATTATCAATATAATCTTATATTTATCAAACATATTTTCTTTTTTATATAATTTAAATAAAAGAAAAAGGATTTTTGAAATTAGTTGCCAAACAAATCCATCAGTATTTTACACATCAAGGGGAAAAGAGTTTGGCTTTGAAATGCTAACAAGTTGTAGCTTGAAAATTGTTGTCCAAAACCTCTTAGTATTCATCTCTTTTGTTTTTCTTTTCTTTGTTTTTGTTTTGGTCAAAGTGGATGGATGAGAATATAATGTGAATTTTTGAGAGGTGACCTGTGACAAAACGTTTTCAGTTATCTGACATAAAATGTTGAATTCGCTTTACAAATCGGGATAAATCACAAAAGAGCAGTAAAGTTAAGCCTCTTGTCATCGTAAAATTCAAATTCGAAATTATTAATTAAGATATGAGAGACTCCAATTATCTGACTGCACCTCGCCATGTTTGTTTATTTTTTATTTATTGACATGTGAAAAAAATTGATGAATTATGATTGATTGGATATTTAGAAGTAAATGAAATGAAATTGGGATAAGTTGCGTGAGAAAGAAAAACATTTGGATGCTAATCTTCATAGGGAATCCACCACTTCTCCATATCTTTTTCCATTTTTTAATATTTTTCTGATGCTTTTTATTAAAAAGTATCTCTAATTAATAAAATATTTTTGTGATGTAGTGATTAAAAATATTTTCATTTATCATAATTAAATATTAATAGTTTTTATTTTATTTATTTTTTTAATTTTGTTTTTGTTGCCGTTAAAGGCTGTGACTTGACTTAAATGATAAAAAATGGGATGAGGTCATGGATGGTTGGTTCCAAACTCGAACCCTTATAAGATCTTATTACAATGATAGTATTTATATATATATATATATATATATATATATGTATGCTCTGCTATATATATATACTCTTTGTGTGAAATTAAGATTATGCTTTGAATTGATGTATTTGATTATGATTTTAACAATTTTGACAATTCAAAATAGAGGTTGGTGGCATAGGGAGGATAAGGCACGGTGGGGATAAATTTATGAGAGCCAGAAATCTTCTGAAGTTATGTCGAAAGTGAAAAGATGTTAAAAAAATAAATAAAAATGTATTAGGATATCACTAGTAATGTTTTTTGAAAAAAAAAATATAAATTTAGTGAAGTTAGAAAATAATTTTAGTTTGCAAAAGTGTTTTTGTAAGAAAATGCTCAGAGTAAAATGTTAAAAATCATTTATAATATTTTATAGAAGTAATGATTATTTTAAAGAAAATAATGATTTTTAAAACAATTTGAGAGCAAAATTACTACAGAATAGATGATTTTTCTAAAGCCACATTTATGGGAAAAAAAACATTTTTGCTAAAAAATGATACGAATAAACCACGATGTTAAATATGTATGAAGTGATTATCCTCTCCTTGTTTGATTGCGGAGTTCTCTCACATGTTGAGAGTTTCTATCACTATATTATTTTACAAATAGAGTTTTTTTAGACAATTTTTGGGTGTAGAATTAAATTTGAAAACCAGCTGACTGAGGAGATTTGTTCTCTTTAGAAGTCACAGTTTTATCAATTTTGAATCACTCAAATTGAATGAGTGAAACTCAACTTATGGCCTAAAGAACCAGGACCAGTCTAATGTCAAAATAGAACCAGCTATGTCATGCAACCTAGCTCCTCTTTGACGAATTTCTGGGTCCATTGGGGTCCAAATTTGAATACACATATTTGAAAAAGATTTGTTATCTGGGTCCCGGATTTATCCAGGAGTTTTTAATCATTTCCAGATTTGGATGAGTGATGGCGAGTTATCGACAAAACAGCGGGATTTACTGTGTCAAAAAAGAACGGTATGTGATACGGCTGGCTCCCTTTGACGAGGAATTTAAGGTGCGATGGTGTCCCGAATTTGCATATCACATTTGAGGATGTTGTTACCCTGGAGTTGAGAGTCTTGTTTTTAAGTGGTTTTCTTGGATTCTTCGTCTTTGTATACGAAATCATGAATCTTTCTCTAGTTGCTTTGTCTCTTTCCTAAGGGGAAACTGATTTTTTGTCTCTTGAGGGGGTGGAAGATGTAGGAGGCGATGACAACTTTGAATTGAGTATGGTAGGAAGGTTTCTAACAGATTGTTCCATCAACTTTAATTTCATCTTGGAGGATTGGTGTCTCATATGTGGAGATTGGGAAGGGAGTATGTATTTCTGAACTAGACAACTGAGTATATCTTCAAGTTTTCCGTAATAGTGAATTTAAAAAGAGTTATTGCGGGAGGACCATGGACATATGACAACCATTTGTTGATCTTACATTGGATTCAACCTAGTGAAGGCCCTAACCAGATTCCATTGAATTCCATAGACATATGGGTTCAAATTTTTTATCTACCTTCTAGCTATATGTCGGAATCAATGGGCAAACAATTGGGAAATTATATTGGTTTTTTTCTTGCATATGATTCCTATGACACGTGGGAAAGTAAGGTTATATGCGACTACGTGTTTCCATGGATGTTCGACCTCCATTGAAGTGTGGAAAACGAATAAGGACACCCAAAGGTGACTGGTTCTTTGTTTCCTTTAAATATGAAAGACTTAGTCTTTTATGTTTCATATGTGGTTGCTTAGGGCCTCGGATCGTTTTGTCCAAGTTGTTCATTGTTCTAGAAGAAGAGATTACTGCGTGGTGGGAGTATGGCTCCACCACAGCCTTGATTAAAGTGTAAAGCTGAGAATTCCCAATCCTTGTTACATAATCCCAAGGCCTACATTTGGAGCATTTGTCCAGTGGGTATACAACTTCTGAAAATGGGAGAGTTGGAGTTGTGATGGCATAAGAAACTTGGCCAATTCCTACAGATTAGGGACTCAAACAACAGTTGGCAACTGCGAATCAGATATGGAAGATGTGGATGAGGGCGGGAAAATATTACATTTCAGTGTGGTGGATGAGGAGGTCGGCCTCGAATTAACTGCAGATAGGAAAAGAAGGAAAGCTGGGCCAGGCTTGGAGGCCCAAGTTGATATCATGACTACAAACGAATCCCAATTTTTGCAAACTGGATATACCCCAAAATTCTCCCCACACATAACTAACCACAAAGAGACTTTTTATTGGCAGGACCTGCGGGACAGGCCTGCCTATCCCAATGATCTGCCTTAGCTAAAATTGCAAGGGATTGGGTCAGGCCTGTGCAGTTCAAGCCCTTAGTGAGTTGGTGAAAACTCATGAGCCATGGTTTGTGTTTGGCTTGTTGGGGTTGTGTAATAAAATAGAAAGTTTAAGGTAAAATTGGGTTTTAATAATGCTCTGGTAGTAGACAAATTAGGTCGAGGCGGTGGTGTGGCTGTTCTTTGGAATGATATGGAGAAAACCATTGTTTTGAGCTTCTCTCACCATCATATTAACTTAGAGATTGCGTAGACATAGAAGCTACAGGGGTACATGGAGAGATCGGGATCGATTCTATAATGCCGTGGAAGGGAAAGCCGCCTTCGAAAGATCAGTGTGTGTGGAATTTACTTCATGATCCCTTCAATCTCGCTTTGTCGCCCCTATGTGTGATAGGCGGAGCATGGAACCATCTACAGGAGTAAGATAAAAGGGGAATGTAGAGCATTTGTTTACAATCCGAGAGAGTACTTCAGAGTAGTCGCATTGATCAGGGTTTAATGGATATCCCTTCTCAAGGTTGCCCTTTCTTCACACGGGAAAGAGGTGTGGTGGATGCCAATATGGGTGAGGAAAACTAGTCACTGCTTATTTCAGTGTTTCGTTGAATCTCTTTCCACAAGTAAAGCTTCGCACTCGATTGCCCTCAGACTGACACTACCACTCCCTCTTGTAGACATATCGATTAAGGTTAAAAAATAGAAGATATTAGAATTAGAAATTCCAAATGAAAATAGCGGTTGTCCTAATACATCAATCGCTTCTGCAGGCTAGGTTTCAATCGTTTAGTGTGTTAGTGAGAAATCGAATTCTCAGGCACCTCTGCTCATTGTGGAAAGGAACTAGATCTCATATTCAGAAAGGAAATTGATAATTGCAAAAAGGAGTTAGAGTTTGTTAGGTTTAAAACTGATGAGGCATCTATTAGGCAATTCAAAGAGCTAAAAGCCACTTTGTTCCAGATTGAATCAATAGTTACATAATCGAGGCAACGACGACTTCTATTAGCTCAAAGACTAAGTGACTCCAATAACGCTTTCTTTCACACGCAAGTGTTTTTAGCGCTCGAAAAGAAGAATCCAGATTATTGATTTGATCAATGCGTCGGGAGATTGGGTTCAAACAGATGAAGAGATTCAACGAGTCGCCTATTTTGAAGATATGTTTTCTGCTAGTCCTGGTAAGTATGATGAAGTGTTGGATTGTGTTGATAGTAGAATGTGTACGGCAAGCAATGTCAAGGTTGTTGTTACCTTTCTGGGTGTATTGCATTTGGGAGGTTGAAAGAGGTGACGCACCTTGATAAATCACCTGTTCACGACACTCGCTATCACCTGGGTTTTGGGATCTTGTGTGGTAACGATGTTCATCTGATAGTCTAGATGGTTGAATACTTGCGTTTTCCTCCACAAGAAATGGAATACCAACATATGCTTTGACTAAGCTGAGGCTTTCAAATCACTGAAGTATCACAGCCGCGCTCTCACAGAGCCGAACTATAAATTTGGCTGCTTAATGTAAACCGAATTAGTTAGCTACCTCGATTATCTCTCATGACCAATCTGCATTTGTTTCAAGAAGGTCAATTACGGATAATGTTTTAGTGGCATTTGAAATCATTCATCATATGAAGAGGAAGAGCAAAGGTAAAAAGGGGGATGTGGCCTTTAAAATTGACATCAGTAAAGCCTATGACAAAATAGATTGAGGTTTTCTCAAAGTGATTATGTTGAAGTTGGGTTTTAATAGTAGATGGGTCGATCTTACGTCAGGTGTTTCTACACATTGAGATATATAATATTATACCGGTGAATGGTATGTGAGGTAGGGCCAATTACAAGTGGCAGTGATTGCCACAAGGATCCACCGTCCCCCTACCTTTATGTTATGTGCCGAGGGGTTATCCGGTTGATCAAAAGGGCAGTAGAACTGGGGCTTCATGTGGTGTCAAAAGTAGAAATAATTTAGTACATCTTCAGAGAAGACATTTTTTTCTTTCTCGAGCTTCGTAGATTGAGTGTGTAATGTGGATGAAGAACTTCTCTCTCCAATATGAGGAAGGTGGGCAAGGGGTAAATTCTTATCAAATCCGCATCAATGTTCGGGCCGAATCGTTGACTAACTTTGCAACTCATTTGTCCTTTGTTATGGGTGTATCACAACCCCTCAATATTGGAAGGTACTTGGGGCTCCCATCGTTGATTGGAAAGAAGAAGAAGATGATATTCACTCACATTAAAGAACGTGTGTGGCAAAGGGTCCCATACCGAGAAATGACTCTATCCTAAGTCAGGAAGTGTCGTATCAAGTCATCACATCTAATCCATTCCAACGATTATATATGAGTACCTTTCATGCTACTCTAACATTCTTGATGAAATCCAAAAGGATCCTTAATTCCTTATGGCGTGATCACTTAAAAGATGGAAAAGATGCATAAAATGGTTACCGTGGATAAACTAGGTGAAGAAAGCAAGTGGCGATATGGGGATTTGCAACCTTCATTGCTTAATATTACATATGTTATGGAAGAAGCTTTGTTTTGCTTTTATACTCTTGTTTAAGATTTTTCAAAGCCAAATACTTTCCTAGAGGGGTTTTTTAAAAGGCCACTTTGGGGTTTAATCAAAGTTTTACTTCCTACGAGTATCTTCCAGCTTACCATTGTCAAGTATAGGGTATTCAATAGAATAGGTAATGGTACACATTGATGTTTGGACCGATCCTCGGGTTGAGAGATGATAGGAATTTTTGGGTACAAACGACTCACAGTGCAGAGTTAGAAGGCTTGAGAGTCAGTGATTTACTCATCCCAAAGTGCATTCTTGAATGGGATGTGGAGATGCCAGAAACAGGGCAAGAGATGTTGCCGAAATAAAAATGCATTTTGTTCAATCCTTTGGCCGCATATCGACACTGCCCGGAATTTTACAAACCTCTGTGCGTAAAGCAATACTGTGTCAGTGGCATCGCAATTACTCATTTGTTATGTTCATAGCCACCAAAGGAAGGAGAATGGTAGAAATATAGGACCCGAAGAATCCTCCCTCGTGATCGTGAATTTTTTATAGAATGTAGAGGGGTTCTCCTACCAAGTTACATAACAAATAAGGTATAGTCAAGCATCGCGATGTTTTTTTTTTTCGTGAGAACGGGCCTTTCGAGAATGCTGCATATATTTTATTTTCGTCTTTTGCTATATCTTGCTGGTCGTTGAATGTAACACCGATTGATTTACACTCGCGCTAATGCTTCTGAAAGTCTTGTGTTGAATACACAAAAGAGCAACAACAATTATAATGTAATTTAGTACCTGGGGTCACTTCTTGCCTTCACACGGTATAAGAATAGGTACCTGATTGTTTTCATGTTTCGACTTGTACGTTTTTCGGTTTCATATGAAGTTGTTACAAGAGTTGTGACCAGAAAGCGAATATGGATCATCGAGATGATGGCGTACCTGCCAGGTGGTTTTGGAAGTGTAATGATGCTGGGGAATAAGTGCAGAGGCAGTGGTATTGGTACTAGGCAACCGCACGGCATCCCAAAGCAGAAATCAACATGGTTAACCGGCACGGCATCACTCAAACCGGTACGGCATTCCAAACGTAAAAGCAGACTGCAGGCAATCGTACCGTGTACTCATACACTAAATCACACTGTACCACACATGTAATATTTTCGGAACATTGAGCAGATTACATTCCAATGCAAGGGCAATATCTTCGCCCTTTTGACCACCAACTCGAGATTACAATGGAAAAGGCGGTATAGTAAAAGCCAAAGGAAAAGGGAGAAGGCACTTTTGATTTTCAGTGGTTTTGTGGTTTCATAAAAAGAGTGTTCTTTCTCATAGTTTTTCTAGGCCTAAGAGAGTAGGGAGACTTCACTTTTCTCGTGTATTTTGATTTCAAGTTCATGTAACCTTTCGCTAGATTCTACACAACCTGCTAGTTTTCTCTTTCAAAGAGTTTGTTTGTGTTTTTTATTCTTTGGTTTTACAAATTAAAGTTTGATTTTCTCAAGTTTCTTTACGAATAGTTTCTATCAATTATGATTCGCTTATGTAATTTCAATGAAGTTCTAAACTCTTATGCTGGGGTTCTAATGGTAGAAACTCACCCTTATCAAGATAATAACCCTCAATTCCTTTTTGTATTTTAATGGGATTGTATGATGTTACACTGTAGAGAACTTTATAAAACCTTAGTTAAGTATCTTTCTGACAACGCGTGTGACCGCTTAATGCAAAATCTTGGTCAAGACCATTCATCAATGGCTCTAGATTGTGAACCAAGAGGTGGGAATTACTCCGATCAATAGTGAAGGGAAACCTAAGAACCCCATCAATCATCTTCTTTGTTTTAAAATAGTCTATTTAATATCAGCTCAATCAACCAACCACAACCCCATAAATTCCTTTTAAATACACATTCTTTGGAGAATAATAGCTCCTATGATCACCTAGAAGACCACTCTCTTTATGGAGAGATGACTCCCACAAGATTACAATGTTAGATGACCTTAATTCCCTAATAAATTCAGCATACAAATAAGACGGTTATCTTGTAGAGTGTTCTTAAATGATAAATACCGTGGACAAGGGAGACATGTGAAAATTAGTGCTATTTCTTGGGCTATGGCTTAACGCACAATCAATATTAAAAATGGTTCATGAATCAATAGAGAGAATGGTTTACTTGGTGGAATAGATCTGCTTGGATTGATTTCATTCACGAAATCACTAAAATCGCAACCGTGTCATATCATTCTCCTGCTTAGCAACCGGCAACGGCACTCCCCCAATAAGTTTTGTAAAATGCACATGATGTGGGTCAGATGATGATTTAAGGCACCCAGTCAATTGTGGTTCACCACGCTTATTCTTCTCACGCTCTCACTAGTGGATGATATATTTCAAGTTAGAGAGTTGGAAGCTTTGGGCTTGAGGGAAGCATTGTCTTGGATCAAGAATCTGGGTTTCAACCGAGTGATATTTGAATTAGATTTGCTAAAAGTTGTTCATGCATTGCAGAAAAGAGTTGCCACGCAATGAAGTTTAAGAGCGTTTGATTAAAAGATTGCTTATCCCTTACTATGATAACTTATTTTTCGTACTTTTTACTAAAGGCAAAAAACAGTAGTTACCCATATTTGCCAAAAGCATTTATATTTCGCTTAAGGTTTGGAATGACCCCTGTTTTCAAACCACGATGTACTCGACGTCACTTGCATAATGCAAAGTTTCATCTGATATTAAAAAAAAAAAAGACATTTGTACAAGCCTCTTGAGATTTGACACACACGAGTGGTAAAAATGAAATATAGTTATGAGATCTTGCTTTATTTATACAGAAAAGGTAGTACACACACAATACATATAAATAAAAAATAAATCTATATAAAAAATTGTTGGAAAAGTGAACGGTAAATTAATAAAGCGCTCGAATTCCGTGAATGAAATAAGGCGTCAAACTTTTGGCATTCCAAAAGTTCGGGAGGCGGTCTCTAACGCATCGCAGGTGTCGTGTCTTTATAATCGAAGATCGTTCATAATCTCGAGTTTCCTTAATCGGGCGATGTATAACACATTTTTAGTTAGATGGAATAACAACAAAGTCATTTTACCGTTCATTCGATAACTGTTTCATCCTAGGAGATGATGCTCGGAACTTCAAAGACCAGCCGGTGCCGCTGTGTAGAACTGCCTCAAAGCAATCTTATCCTCTCAGGCTTTTCCACTTCTGGTTTTTTTTTTCCTTCATCATTATTTCAGTTTTTATTTTAATAATTATGTGTGTTGTTTTTACTAACTATTGATTTGATAGTACTATGTATGCTGCTTTGAATGTCCGATTACCAATTTTTATATGGTACCGGGTTCCTACATAAAGAAGAGACGTCTTTCTCAGGTTTATATAGAAAGAGACAATATTTTTCTCACAAAAATGGGCCGACCAATTTAAATGGGCTTCGCTGACCCATTTAGATGGGCTTCTCAACCGAGAAAGTTTAATATGGGTTCATATATATTAAATGTTAAATTTCTAATGAACTGTTAAAAAAACTTTGAGGTTGATTTGATCATTAAATAAAAATTCTATTGGATAATGAAATTTTGAACTGGCGGCTAAGTTTGTTTGTAAATGGTCATATGATTTTCAAAACAATTTTCTGCTTTTAAAAGCAGAAACTATTTTTAAAATAAAGATCATCTTTTAGAGAATAAATAGCTATTATTTTTACAAATTTCTAAATTAATTTAAAACTCGAATACATTATTAACCAAAAAAAAGTCTTTTTGTCTTATATTGAACTAGCTTTTGATTAATTTTAATTGTTTCTAACTTTCCCTTAATTTATTTTCTTGAAAAACATTGTGAAATATTATTCACTCCTATCATGGGCTTTTACTCAGCATGACTCATGAGTGGGCTGGTCTTGGGCTTTAGATAAGGCTTTTAACTAAGGCCCTAATAAAAGAACATTCACGAATGAATGAAACTATCTGTGATATGCCTGGCAAGTGAAGCCATCCAAACCGTTCAACTCGTAAAATGCCGTAAATTTGATCAGTTAACGTCGCACTGCTCAATAGTTCGAAAGAGCTTATCATGTCGAAGTTCGAGTAATTCCAACACCGATTCGAGCAAAATGCGCCACGAGCTTAATTGAGCTTCTTTACATTTTATTAATTGAGTCAATTCAAGTAAATAACCATTTTTCTCGGTACTAAGCTTTCAATATTTCCGCAGTGCCGATCGTCAATATTTGAGAAAAAGCTCAACGTTTTTAATGAAGCTCAACTTCGGCTTTAACGACAGAACTCGGTTCGTGGTCGACCGACAGACTTTCAGTGGACTTTGGCAGTAAAGGTTTTCATAACATCATTATCGAATCGAAGCTTGAGTATTACAACATCCGACTTTGAGTTCACAAGCTTAACAGCTTCAAGTTACTTTTATTGGGCAATTTCAATAGCCCACTGAAAGAAGCTCAATCATTTGTCGAGTCAAGTTTCCAAATATTTGAGAAAAACTGGATCGATTATAACTGAGTATTTTGATCGATTATAACTTGAGTATTTAATCGGATTATAACTGCTCTATGCTCTAATTCGACACACCCTCTAAGTGGACATGTCGTGTTCATACATCATTATTGAGTCGAGTTCGAGTATCACAACAACGAACTTGAGTTTCTTGCGAGCTTAATCGAGCTTTAATATTTTATTAATTAAGTCAAATTCTAGTTGATTTCAAGTATAATAATTTATTAATTTTTTAATTGATTCAAGCTTTGCTCTAGTCGACTGTAATTGCTTTTGACTATTTTCGCATCGTTTCCAAACATCCGAAAAGCTCGATTAAGTTTGAGTTTCAAGTTTTTTAATCTAGTCGAAACCATGCTTGACTCTATATCCCACCACGATTTACACCCCCATTCACTCCGCCGTATTCATGAATCATTATTGAGTCGAGTTCGAGTAGTATAACACCTGACTTAAGCTGTTTGCGAACTTAATCGAACTTTATTATTTTATTAATTGTGTCGAATTCGAGTTGATTTTAAGTATAATTATTATTAATTTTTTAGCTGATTTAAGCTTTGTTGAATCGAGTTCGAGTAGCTTAACTATTTTTCAAGTTTTGAATATTTGAGAAAAAGGCTTAATCTAAGTTTGAGTTGAGTTTGAACTTTGAGTTTTTTAATTGAGTCGAACTTGAGCTTGACTCTACATCGACTCGATTACACCTCTAGGTGGACTTCTATGCCTATGAATCATTACTGAAGTTCGAAATAGTCGAAGGAGTCTGAGTATATTACACCCGACTCAGCCGCTTCGTGGAGATGCAGAATTGCTTTATAGACATGCATTACTTGAGTCGAACTCACAGTTGATTTTATATACTATTTATTATTTTTTTAATTAATTCAAACTTGTCAAGTCAAATTTCCTCTTAACATCCGAAAAAAGGTCAATCTAATTTGAGTCAAGTTGGAACTTCAAGTTTTTAAATCGAGTCGAGTTCGTGTTTGGCTTTGTATCGACTCGATTACATCTCTAGAAAGAACAATAAGAGAGAAAAGATAATTTTTTCACAATTTGATATCATGAAATATATAAGAAAATAAAGGCTAAGAAGTGAAAAAAAATGCCAAAAGATTTCCTCTCATTTCTGCTTGAAAAAATTTGGAGGATGTTCAAAAAATATAATTTGAAATAATATATATATATATATATATATATATATATATGGTATATATTATTATTTCAAATTTATTTTACATAATTTTCTTAGTAAGATAAAAAAAAATATAATTTGAAAATTCATAAATTTTTATTTCAAAATTTTCCTAATGAAATGAAAATTGGAAAATATTTTTTAAAATTTTCTCTTGATCAAGGCATAGCCTTCATGCAATGGTATGTAGCATTTAATCGAAGTTTGATTTTTTCGGTTTAGGTAAATCATTTATTGATTTTAATCCTTGCCGGTAAATAATACAAATATCGATTATCAATATAATCTTATATTTATCAAATATATTTTTCTTTTTTATATAATTTAAAATAAAGAAAAAGATTTTTGAAATTAGTTGTAAACAAATCCAACAGTATTCTACACAAATAGGGAAAAGAGTTTGGCTTTGAGATGCTAACAAGTTAGAAGCTTGAAAATTGTTTTCCAAAACCTCCTCTTAGTATTCCTCTCTTTGCTTTTCTTTTCTTTGCTTTGTTTTCGTTATTGCAAAAAAGCAGTTCTCATTTATCCTTTTGTTTTTGTTATGTTTTTGTTTCTTTTGTTTTTGTTTGGCCAAAGTGGGTGAATGAGAATATAAGGATTTTTTTTTTCGGTCCGACCATCAATGTTTCAGCTGACTCACATAAAACTGCTGTCATATCAATATATCTAAACTATTCTTTCACAAGTCGATGAATCATAAAAGATTTATAAACTTACCATATAACACTTCTCAGATTCATTCCTGCTGATTCGAACTCAAGATAACTGTTAAACTTTTATAAATGATTCAACTAAGCCTATGTTTTATTTGTTTTTGCTTATTTTATTTATTGACATGTAAAAAAATGTTGAATGATGATTGATTGATAGATCTCCAAAAGTTCTTGGGCTCGAAATGCCCGCTGGGGTTCGCATCACTAATGGGCTTTAGCCCGGCCCAAGCCCGAGAGGCCCAAGCCCGCCCAGCCTCCGCAAAGGGCGGCCGAGCCGCTGCTTCATTTCTGCTTCTCCCCTGCCACTCGGCGGTCTAACACGGCTTTGTGCCCGCCTGTGAGGCCTCGCCCCAAAGCCCCATCCAAAGCCTCGCCCCAAGGTGTTCCCCTCTACTTCGGCGCTAGGAGGCCCGCCCCTGCAGGCCTGCCTAAAAGCCCGTCGGTCCCATGTCTCGCCTAAAAGCCCCGTCAGCCTACTGCTCCCCTCCGCCTAAAGCCCAATCCCTCCACGCAGTTTTTTATTTAAATCAGATTCAAGCTAAATGGGGAAAGAAAGCCTTAAAAATAATTCAAAAATAAAAAAATACATCATTTTAAATTTTATTAATCAAATATAATTACATTTAAACGTATTTAAAAGTTTACATCACTACAAAATAGTATATCCTGCACCAGTTGACACCTACTTGCATTTGTCAATAATCATTTGTATTTCAACCATGTGCTAAAATAAAAATACAATATACATTTGCAATAAAAATATTTTAATCATTATTTTCTCAGCGATGTAACTATCTTGATCCATTCATGTTCGATATTTTTAAGTTCTTTGTATCACCCACTAGTTCGCCTTCTTCGAACACGATCACGCAATAATAAATCCACGTGAAGTTGGATAATATCATAATACACCATAAAAAATATTCGTCAAGATCAAAATTTCAAAAAGATCTCTAGATCCGTGAAGCACCATAACTGTCATTTAATACATCAACATCTACATCAATATTATTATTATAATCGTGATTATAATCATCACTTTTTATATTTTGTAATACATTTTGTAAAATCTTATGTGTTATAATTCATCTGGGCCTGCAGATGTCTAAACCTATATTTTTCTTGTCATTTACAAATTTTGTAACAATAAAAAATAATTCATGTTTTGCTTGGGAACAATATTATATGCAATGTCTCTAATTTTTTCTAATGTGCTATCAACTTGTTTTAATCCATCTTTTACAATCAAATTTAAATACGCTTAATAACAACATACGAAATACCTTTACGATCATCTTTATTTTCCTGCCAAAATTTTTTAATCTTTTGTATCAAGTACATCATTATTTGAAGCATTATCTAATGTTGTAAATATTTTATCACGGTAATACCCAAATCTATAATTTCTCATCATTTATTAAAGTCGCTATTTTTACCATTACGAAAGATTTATCGTTTTTCTTTAAATGAAATTATTCTTTTATTTAACATCCATTCACTATCTATAACAAAAAGAATAATAATACATAAAAGCCTCTACGCATTAAAGATGTCCAAATATCGACAACAAATTTTTCCTTCAAAATTTGCAAAATATTGTTTTAAATTTTCTCGCTCTCTATTTGAAATTTTTTCATAATATCTTTTAATAAAGATTTTACCAACCAATTGGTGATTAATAATCAATGCTTGAATTCGCTTGAATAATCATCAGCTTCATCATATTAGTGCCATTGCTCACTCTTATTACGTAATCAATAATTCCTTCACGACAAGCGTATTCATCATAAGAAAATGCGTTTTAAATCACATTCATCTTTACTTAATCGTGATATAATTTCTAATATCTACATTATGCTTAATATCAGCTCATCATAATATTTTTAAATGACTTGTGCCCTAATTTGATCCACACCACTAAGAAATTTGCCACAAATTTTACATTTGCTTTTATTTCTTTTTATTATTTTCAAATATTTATATTCTATCAAAAAAATTCCATATATTTGAACTAAGTTTTTTTGGTTTTTAATGATGCATGGACTAGAAGATGCTTGCACATGCAATTCATCCATATTAAAATTATTAATAAAATATTATAATACTAAAAATATTTTGCAACACCGTGTTTGACATTTAAACAATCGCTCATACAACACTCGAACCTAGATACTTTTCTTTTAATACTCAGATTGCTGCAAACACTTCAATACTTTTCATTACGAAATGAGGTCTCAATGAAAATGCAAATAACATAAATTAATTATAAATATAATAATAGTTTTCTTTAAGCTTTCAAAAATAATAGTTTTTATTTTTATAAGAAAATATTTTGTTGTAAAAATAATATATGGATTACTTTATTTTAAAATATTTATATATTGGCAAAATTAATATTTTAAATGACTTTTCTTATTTTAAAATTACTTTTGCATAATTTGTAGAAAAAAATATATTTCATATATTATTGAAACCGCTTGTCAAAAATTTTAAAATATTAAAACCCCCTTTCTAAGAATTTTTTTACATATTTGTATAATATTTTTATTTTAATATATCAATTTTTTTTCTTTAAAAAAAGTGGGGATTGTGAGGAGAGAACACCAGCTGGGGGAAGGGGGAGGGGCAGGGGAAGGGGGAAGGCAGGGCAGGGGCAGGGGGAAGGTGGGGAAGGAGAGGAGGAAAGGAGACGGTGAGAGTGGGGGCCTGGCAGGAAGGAGGAGGGCCTGTGGTCTCGCAGGGGCCCGGCCCGTCGCCACCAGTCTCACACAAGCACTCCCTTCGGCCCTCACTCTCGTCGCCATTCTACCACATCCCTGTGTTCCGTCCGACCAATATCTCACCCCTCAGCCATAGTCATGGCGGCTTTAAAATTCGGCCGCCTCGCCCGCCGATCACATCCAGCCCATAAACGGTCACCGGGTCGCGGCCTAACTTGATCTGGGCAGTGTTCGTCGTCACGGATCCGATCGCCAGCCCGCCCTGGTCCCTACCGTTGAGAGATCCCCTAATTGGATGTTTGTTTAGATGTAAATGAAATGAAAAACAACTTTTATATAACTTAGATGCTAATCTTTAATAGAATCCACCACGCCCATATCTTTTCCATTTTTAATATTTTATTATGCTTTTTATTAAATGTATCTCTAATTATTAAAGTCTTTAGATGCTTGATGATTAAAAATAATTTTTATTTTATTATAATTAAATATTAATAGTTTTGATCTATTTTTTTTGAATTTTGTTTTTGTTGCCCTTGAAGGCTATGACTTCACTAAAGTGATAAACGGTAGGATGAAGTCGTGGCGATTCCACTCGAGCCCTTATAAAAATATGTCATAATTAACGCAAGAATTGGACGCCGGTCGGGGCCAAATTGGTTTGGTTTTTTTGGGCCTAAAATCCAGTAGCCCAGTCTACCATAAAATTTGAGTAGGTCGGGTCAAATTGCCTTGCAAAGGCAAAATTTTGGTGGCCAAATTTGGCTCGGTTTTTTTTTGCCAATAATTTAACGGCCTAGTCTAGCCCTAATTAAGGCAACACTTACAGTCTACCTGTCGGCTAAAATTGTCACCTATAATTACAATGATATGTTAAAAAGTGAATAAAAGTAAAAAAAAAATTGTTTTTATTATATATATATATGCTTTATTATTGAAATTAAGAATATGTTCAATGATATTTCTACTTTAGGTATTTTAGTTGATGTATTTTGGTTATGATTTTAACAGTTTTAACCTAATACAAAAAAGAGCTTGGGCTGGCATAAAGAGGGGAGGGGTCTAATGGGAACAAATTTGGGAGGAATTGCATCGCTACAACGCCAGAATTCCAAAGTTCTGATGTATTAAAAATGAAAATGTATTAGGATATCACCGCTATGTTTTTTGAAAATAATTAGTGAAGTTATAAAATAATTTTAGTTTAAAAGTGTTTTTGTAAAACGTTCCAGGTAAATGTCAAAAATCATTTATAATATTTTATAGAGAAATTAATGATTATTTTAAAGAGAAAATATATATTTTTAAACAATTTGAGCAAAATTACTACAGAACATTTTATGATTTTCCTAAAGTCATGGGAAACATTTTTTGCTAAAAAATATTTTTGAATAAACACAATGTTGGAGGCAAGTGATTATCCTCTCATTGTTTGAGAGCAGTTCTCTCCTAGGTTGGAGAGCTTTCTATGTGGTTTTTCTTGGCTCACTGTACTATGTAATCATGGATCTTTCTCTTAGCTGTTGTCTCTCTTCCTCAAGGGGAGCTGAATTTGTCTCTTGAGAGGGTGGGAAGAAGTAGAGGCGAGGACAACTTTGAATTGAGTCTGGATAGAAGGTTTCTAACAGATCGTCCCATCAATTGTAATTTCATGTGATGATTGTCTCATCTGCGAGACGGTAAGTGGTGAGAGCATTTATTTCCAGACAAAATCAAAGGTATATCTTTGTTTTTTCCACGTATAGATTAAGAGTTCATAGCGCAGCTTACTTAAAATATCTGGCTGACGATATATCTAGCATTTCATCCTTACTTGATATATTCTGATATATTCGGAGAGATAAGACATCTAGCGATATTTTTAATGAATATCGATATTATCGTAAATTAATAAAAATACTGGTAATCACTCAAACACTTTATAAAAAGTCATAAAACGACACATTAATAACGGTAAATATGCATATCGATATTACATCGCATGGTCTTTCTCACCACCAAAACAAGATCGACGCTACCCATCGTAATAACATTTGACGGGGCGGATCCCATCTTAGCCAAAACAATAATATGCACAAAGATACTGTCTGAGCACATTGGCAAGATCGAACATGCCACGTATAAATGTCTCGACCAGACCACAACCTCTCCATGGATAAATTTGTGTTCACCCACGCTCGCTGCCAAACTTTGCATTTGATACGAACGGAATGACATTTGTTCAAGATGAGGATACTTATCATTCCATATTCTTCATCAATGGAAGCCGAAGAATTTGAAGAAGGCCACCATAAGTCATTGTGTGTGATAGGAAAAATGTTACCGCCATCGATGAATCATCAGACTGAGTGTCAATGCTCATAGATTCAAAAATTCACAATGAATCCTCATCATGGATGTTCTTCGTCGTCGACCTCTATACTTCCAATGCCTCAATACTCCTGATCACTCTCCTCCTGCACCAGCCTTCTCTTGTGTAAAGATGTGTGAAATCATCTTCACCAAATAATCTTTACTCAACAGACATATTGACTTATTTGTCCATCCAATATCTCCACCATTATTTCCAAGAGATCAATTTCACCATCATTGGTCCCCTCTCCTCTTGAGCCATCATTGCCCCGTAGTCAAGTAGATCGGCAAAATCCAAATCTACTACTATGTTCAACACTTGAATCAATGAGGTCGAATTGTCACGGCTGAAATGCCACCGTGGTCTCTCGACCGGAACCACTATTAACTTCTTCGTGATAAACAATAACATCACCTCACCAACATGCAATTCGTGGATCGATTTCCATCTTCATCATCCAAATTGAGAGGTCTAACTCCATCGAATAATTCGATTATCCTCTCTTCTCACCAAACTGCAATAAATGTCGAGCAACAAGGTAATTCCTTTTCAAGAATCCTTTATCCTGACTTTGCTTGCATCACGATCTTTAGTTTCATGTTATAGTAACAAAAAACTAATTGTTGGAGTCTAGGGTAAGCAAGCCGATTTATTTGTTTTGTATGTATTAGAGCAAATGTCTAATTTCTCTCACATGTCAGTTAAGATTTTAGTCAGGAAAGAACTTTAATGGCCAAATTAATGTGGAGTGTGTGGTTTCACATGAACCACCATTCAAATTAATAAAAATAAGTAACATTCAAAATCTAATAATAACATAATAATAGGCTTTTTACTTTTAATGTTTTAATGAGAAATAACACTAACTTGAACCATTAAATCTCTTTGAGGTATTATTGTCGTTTATCAATCGTAATCCTCTTTTCGCATCTCTAAACACATTATAAGCTGTGAATTGAAATATACATGTCAACCGTATAAGTGTAAGTGTAACCAATTAAATTGAATCAATTAATTAGATTTTGTAACTAATTGATGTGTACCTCATTTCCAAAATTACTACAATGCCTTTAGTAGTAGAAGATAATCTTGCAAATAGGAATGTACTTGAGTAATCAGGTCACTACTAACTCCGCAGTCTACATTGAAATCTTCGATTCAAATAATATGCTACAAAGGGATTTAGAATTAGTATGTCATAAAAGGAAAATAATATACATTAAGTGTGATTAAGATATCTTTTAGTTACCCACAAAAGATGAAGAGGATGTTTGAGGGTTTTATCCCAACGTATCTCGGCGGGACATGAGATTGTTCGACCTAATTCGCATTGAGTTGATGTAAATTTTGCCTTCATTACCCGAATCATGCACAAATGGCGTTGTTGGGATTCACTTTGAACAATGCGAAGAACTTTATATAGTGGCTCATAGATTGATACTAGCTTAGAGACCTTCTCCTAATATGTATGATCAACATGAGCACTTCAACTTCATGTCCAATGGTCGACCACTAAGCTTCTCAGAGAAGCCCATTCATCATACTAATAAAGATCTCTTCCAACAGCCCTCTTTTTTAGAAGACTTGCTAGGGCGATGTAATTTGTTGCAAATCTTGTTACCCCCGGACGCACAATATCTCCACCACATACCTTTCTCACTTTCAGCAACCACCCACATGATCAGATGAAGTCAGGATTTCATGCGGGCATTGGTAATTAATTCAAATCTTTTACCAATGTCTTCAAACAGGTCAATGCAAAGTAGGCCGCATTACGGAGTCTAATATAAATTGTACTTTCATTAACTTTCCCGCCTTCACAATGTTGATCCATTGTTCAGAACACGGTACGTTTCACCAACTTCATCAATGCCCTTCAACAAATCAGAATGTATTTGTTGTCTTTATCTTGGTCGGATGCATCAACGTGACTCGAGGAATATTGTGTTTTCGGTTATACCATGAAATTAATATGCTCAATTTTGTGGGCCCGGTCCATCGACATGTAATCGTACCTATAAGTCTCCATTTCTCCCTTGATGTTCATAATCTTCCAGAAGTCTTACTCCATATCCAAGTATTTGCTTTTAGATTTCATATGAGATACGGCTCTATCTCATGCCTACAAGTAGAATTAATGAAATTAATTATCTTCAGTTTTCAATTATAATAAGAGATAATAATTTATTAGAAACTCGAAAAGAGATTGTCACATACCAAATTATGTGCACCAATAATCATGTTCTCCCAAGTGGCAGAGTTCATGAGGCAAATTCCTCATATATGAAGAATTTGCCGATTACCGCCCACTTTCTTCTTTCATCGGGAACCACTCAAAGATTTTAATGTTCTTTGTCTTCACGCCAAGATTTGTATAACGATGGAGCAAGAGGTGGTGATGTCCGCTGTCTCACACTTCGAGATCTTGTTAGCCTGGCGATTGCGGGGCGCCACCGCTGCATTCACTGTAAATCGAAGAAATTGCTTATTTTATATAAATTAATTTAATTTAAATATTTACCCATTTTTCTTTTGCCTCATAAATTTTCTTCGGCTGGGTTGGTCAGGTTCCATTCATAGCTTTTTGATGCACGACATGCCGCTCGAAAATCAGCTCTTTCATCAGGGGTCATATCACCCGATACATATATATACATCTTCCTCTTCTTCCTCATCCCTTCATCATTAATGAGATGTCTATCGCGCCCCAGCCTCCTCCTTCGTAGTCACTAATTTTTCTATATCGCCCAAGGTTTTCTTTGCTTTCCTCCTTTATTTTTCCTCGACCTAAAAGTCGCGCTTCATTTCTTGTTTCACTCCGGTAATACATTTGGACACACTTTTTTGTATTGGGAGCTGGGATCCTAATGTGATAAAAGTGATATTTAAAGCGTAGTGATCCCACTCAATTCTTATCACCAAAGCACATGCATCTATATACATACTTACTCATTTCACTCCCTCCATATGTGTGCAATATTTCCATGCCTGATCTCTACCCAAGACATATTTCCACTCGCCATCCTATTATTATTCAATTCAAAAATGAATTTATTTTCTTATAAAACTACGATGACATATATATATACACATTATTAACTAATATATAACTTACTTTAAAATATTAACTAACATGAAAGATTAATTAATTTTATTAATATGCATACATAATAACTAATATATAACTTCAATCTCAAATATTAACTAATATATATTTGTATTTTTTATGAAATTTATAATCTAATGAAATTATAAAAAAAAAAACTAATGTATAGTTATTTAAAGAATACACACATAAATTATATTATATAAAAAACCATAGTATTATATGATATTTACCTTAAACTATATATATTTTATTTTTATGAAATTTATAATCTAATGTGAAATTATAAAAACTAATGTATAGTTATTTAGAATACACATTATTAAATTTATTATACTATATAAAACCATATAGTAGCAGTAGTAATAGAAGTTTATTTTTTGCCCCCACACTCAAACACTATACTAATATCAACATTACAAAGCTGGTGCGATATTTACTCAATATATTTGTATTTGCGAAATTTATAATCTAATGTGAAATTATATAAAAACTAATATATAGTTATTTTATTAAATACATTACTATTAAATTTATTATACTATATAAACCATAAGGTTTTATATGATATTTACCTTAAACTAATATATATATTTGTATTTTATGAAATTTATAATTCAATGAGAAATTATAAAAAACTAATGTATAGTTATTTTAAATAATACATTACTATTAAATTTATTATACTATATAAACCATAGTATTATATGATACTTACCTTAAACTAATATATATTTGTATTTGGTGAAATTTATAATTTAATGTGAAATTATAAAAACTAATGTATAGTTATTTTTAAAGAATACATTACTATTAAATTTATTATACTATATAAAACCATAGTATTATATGATATTTACCTTAAACTAATATATATTTGTATTTTTTATGAAATTTATAATCTAATGTGAAATTATAAAAAAACTAATGTATAGTTATTTTAAAGAATACATTACTATTAAATTTATTTATACTATACAAACCATAGTATTATATGATATTTACTCAAAACTAATATATATTTGTATTTTATGAAATTTTTATAATCTAATGTGAAATTATAAAAAAACTAATGTATAGTTATTTTAAAGAATACATTACTATTAAATTTATTATACTATATAAAACCATAGTATTATATGATATTTACCTTAAATCAATATATATATTTGTATTTTATGAAATTTATATCTAATGTGAAATTATAAAAAAAAAAAAAACTTAATGTATAGTTATTTTAAAGAAATACATTACTATTAAATTTATTATACTATAAAAACCATAGTATTATAAGGATATTTACCTTAAACTAATATATATTTGTATTTTATGAAATTTATAATCTAATGTGAAATTATAAAAAAACTAATGTATAGTTATTTTAAAGAATACATTACTATTAAATTTATTATACTATATAAACCATAAGTATTATATGATATTTAATTTTAACCTAATATATATATTTGTATTTTATGAAATTTATAGTCTAATGTGAAATTATAAAAAAAAACTAATGTATAGTTATTTTAGTAAGAATACATTACTATTAAATTTATTATACTATATAAACTATAGTAGTATATGATATTTATCTTAGGCTAATATATATTTGTATTTTATTAAATTTATAATATAATATGAAATTATAAAAACAAACTAATATATAATTAACATAAATACAAAAATAAATGTAAAACTATTAAGTACACAAACATAAATACAGTACATAATACCTTAATTAATCTTGTTGAAATTTGAAACTTCAACCCTTAAACACCAAAATTTTACATTTTTTGGGAGATATATAACAAAGAAAATAAATTTGAGATGAAATGAAGATTGATGGGTAGAGAGAGTTTGTGAGAAAATGTAGTGATTTTGAGAGGTATTTATAGAATTTTTTTTGGGTCAAAAAAGCTAGAGGATGGTCAAAATATAATTAAAATTTAATTCTAACCGTTGGATTTAATTTTGGTGAAAATCTGACCGTTAGATCTTCTTCAAACCGTTGGGATCAATCCACAGCCGTTGGATCAAGTTTAGATTTAAATTCTGGCCGTTGGATCAAAAATCTGACCGTTGGATGACATTTTAAACCGTGAAATCGGGTCATTGATCAAACCGTATCTCAACTGCCATCGATCGCCAAACTAGCCTGAAAAGGTTAAATCTCGACCGCTTGATCTTCTCGCGACAACCAATCTCAAATGACATCGCAGTAACGACCGATATATCGCCGGGAGCATCAATGAAAATGCCCAAAAATATCCCCACGTAGCGCGGTATCACTCAAAGGCCGATACAAGTTTTGGATCGGGATATTTCTACGTTGGATCGATATATCGGCGATATTTCACCGATATTTTCCGACTTTTTCCGATTTTTCCTCTAAACGATTTTCGATAGCAAAAATCGCTTCGATAAGGGCCGATATCCGATATATCGCCGATATATTGGAAATTTCAAACACTGCTTACAGGAGGACCATAGACGTATGACAACCATTTGTTGATCTTACATTGGATTCAACCTGGTGAAGGCCCTAAACTGTATCTCCATTGGAATTCCATAGACATATGCTCACCATCTACCTTTTACTATATGTCGGAATCAGTGGGCAAACAATTGGGAAATTATATTGGTTTTTTTCTTGCATATGATTCTAACAATAACGTGGGAAGTATTAAGGATTATATGCGACTACGTGTTTCCATGGATGTTCGACCTCCATTGAAGTGTGGAAAACGAATAAAGACACCCAAAGGTTACTGGTTCTTTGTTTCCTTTAAATATGAAAGACTTAGTCTTTGCGTTCATATGTGGTCGCTAGTGGCACCCGGGATCGATTCATTCCAATCTCACCTGCTCCGTAAGAAGAGATTACTAGTGGCTGGGGAGTATGGCTCAAAGCGCCAGTTTGTCATATTACAAAACCGGGACTCAATCCTTGGTTACATACAAATCAAGGCCACCAGTTGGACCATTTGTCCAGTGGGTATACAACTTCTGAAAGGGGGAGAGTTGGAGTTGTGATGGCATAAGAAACTCGACCAATTCCTATAGATTAGGGACTCAAAGAGAAGTTATGCATGCGAATCGATATGGAAGGTCCGATGAGGGGCTGGGAAAATATTACATTTCAAAGGTGATGGACGAGGGAGGTCACCCTCGAATTAACCGTATAGGAAAAAAAGGAAAGTCAGCCGCACTTGAGGCTCCAAGTTGATATCATGACTCTAGACAAATCCAATTTTTCAAATACAGATATGCAGAATTCTCCTACCTCAACAAATGAAGAGACTTTTTTATTGGCAGGACTTACGGAGAAGCGTGCCCATCCCAATGATCTGCCTTAGTTGGAATTGTAGGGGATTAGGTAAGATCTGTGCATTTTAAGACCTTAGTGAGTTGGTGAAAACTCACAAGCTCATGGTTGTGTTATTCTTTGAAACATTGGTTAATAGTAATGAAATAGAAAGTTTGAGGGTAAAATTGGGTTTTAGTAATGCTCTGGCAATAGACAGATTTGGTCGAGGTGATGGTGTGGCTGTTCTTTGGCATGATATGGAGCCATTGTTTTGAGCTTCTCGCACCATCATATTGACTTAGAGATTGCAAATGAAGCCAGGGGTACATGGAGACTGACTGGATTCTATGGTACGCTGGAGCGAAGTCGCTGTCGAGATTCGTGGAATTTACTATGATCCCTTCACTCTCGTTCGTTGCTTCCCTGGTGTGTGATAGGTGATATGAATGATCTACTTGAGGAGTCGGATAAAAGGAATGCAGAAAGCATCTCCGCTGCCTTCCTCGAGGCCTCGTAGAAGCCGTGATTGATTTGCGGGTTTTTAATGGATATCCCTCTTGAAGGTTACTCTTTCACGTGGGAAAGAGGTAAAGGGACGCCAGCATGGGTAGAGGAAAAACTAGATCGTTGTTTGGCTTCGGGTGCTTGGTTGAATCTCTTTCCACAAGTAAAGCTTCTTAATTTGATTGCCTCTGTATATGATCACTCACCAATTCTCTTGCAGACAGATGGGCTGATTGCTAAAAAGAGAAGAATTAGAAAATTCTAGTTTGAAAATAGCTGGTGGTCTGAACTAGATTTACATCAAATTATTTATGAGGCTTAGTTTGAATCGTTAGGTGCGTTCGTGAGCAAATTGACCTCTTGTGTCGATTCTCTATTTATTTGGGGAAAGGAACTAGCTCTCAGATTCAGAAAGGAAATCAATAATTGTAAAAAGGAGTTAGAGTTTGTTAGGTTTAAAATTGATGAGGCGTTATTAGGCAATTCAAAGAGCTGAAAGCCACTTTGTCTCATAGATGTAATTGCTACACCCGAGGCAACAATCGAAATTCTATTGGCTCAAAGATGGTGACTCCAACACCCATTTCTTTCACGCAAGTGCTTTCACTCGAAAAAAGAAGAATGAGATTACTGGTTTGATCAATGCAGCGAGAGATTAGGTTCAAACAGATGAAGAGATTCAACGAGTAGTAGTTGACTATTTTCAAGATTTGTTTTTTGCTAGTTCTAGTAAGTATGATGAAGTGTTGGATTGTGTTGATTGCAGAGTTATGCATTGCGAGAATGTTGCGTTGTTGTTACTTTTCTCTAAGGATGAATTTCAGGAGGCCGTTATGCAGATGCACCCTGATAAGTCACTAGGGTTCGACGGATTTAACCTTTCGTTTTATCAACGGTTCTAGGATCTTGTAGGTGACGATGTCTATCGGGATAGTCTGGAGTGGTTGAATACTTTGTGCTTTCCTCCATCGGTAAACAATACCAACATATGTTTGATTTCGAAGCGTGAGAAGCCAGAAACTATGAAGGATTACAGGCCAATTGCGCTTTGTAATGTGAATTATAAAATTTTGGCCAAGGTTTTGGAAAACCGAATGAAGAAGCTGTTACCTCGGATTATCTCTCCTGAGCAATCTGCATTTGTTTCAGGAAGGTCAATTACGGATAATGTTTTAGTGGCATTTGAAATCATTCATCATATTAAGAGGAAGAGTAAAGGTAAAAAGGGGGATGTGGCCTTTAAAATTGACATTAGTAAAGCTTATGACAAAATAGATTAGGGTTTTCTCAAAGGGATCATGTTGAAGTTGGGTTTTAATAGTAGATGGGTCGATCTTATGATGTCAGGTGGTTTCTACAAAGGAGATATAATATAATCGGTGGGAATGGTATGGGAGTGTAAATAATTATTCCTGCTTAGGATTACACAAGGGGATTCAATTGGCCCCCCCACCTCTTTATCTTAAGGTGGTCGAGGGTTATCCGTTGATCAAAAGGGTAGAATCTGGGGGGCTTCTACATGGGTGCTCTGCAGCAGGACTAGACCGAGGCTTCTCATCTTCCTTTTGGTATTAGTCATTTTGTTTTTTCTTGAGCTTCAGAGATTGAGTGTAATGATGAAGAAACTTCTCCTCCAATATGAGGAAGCTAGAGGGCAGGGGGTAAATTTTGCTAAATATGGCATCATGTTCAGTTCGAACGTTGACTAAACTTTTGCAACACATTTGTCCTCTGTTATGGGTGTATCACAACCCCTCAATACTGAAAGGTACTTGGGGCTCCCATCGTTGATTGGAAAGAAGAAGAAAATGATATTCACTCACATTAAAGAATTTTGTGTGGCAAAGGGTCTAAGGTTGGAGTAACATACCTCTATCCAAAGCTGGCAGGGAAGTGCTGATCAAGTCAGCTGCCCAATCCATTCTAATGTATTATATGAGTACCTTCATGCTACCTATCTCTATTCTTGATGAAATTCAAAGGATCCTTAATTCCTTCTGGTGGGGATCGTGAAAAGATGGAAAAGGTGGCATAAAATGGTTACCGTGGGATAAACTGAGTGTGAAGAAAGCAAATGGCGGTATGGGGTTTCGCAACCTTCATTGCTTCAATATTGCTATCTTAGGGAAGATTGATTGGAAGCTTTGTTTTGCTTTTGATACTCTTGTTTACAAGATTTTCAAAGCTAAATACTTTCCCAAAGGGGATTTTTTAAAGGCCACTTTGGGGTCTATTCCAAGTTTTACTTGGCGGAGTATCTTCTAGTCTTTACCATTGTTGAAGCAGGGTATTCGTTGGCGAATAAGTAATGGTACACAGATTGATGTTTGGACCGATCCTTGGTTAAGAGATGATAGGAATTTTTAGGTACAAACAACTCACAATGCAGAGTTAGAAGGCTTAAGAGTCAGTGATTTACTGATTCCAGGCAGACTTGAATGGGATGTGGAGATGCTAGAAGAGTTGTTTGTGGCAAGAGATGTTGTTGAAATAAAATGTATTCCTTTGTCTCAATCCTTTGTTGCAACCTAGACCGTCCTGAATTTTACAAACTCAAACAGTATACCTGCTAAAAATGTGGTATCATGCAATTACTTAATTGTTGGGTGTTCATAGCCAGCTTTCATAGGAAGGAGAATGGAGAAATATATGGGACCTGAAGACTCCTCAAATTAGGAATTTTTTATGGAGAATGTGTAGAGGGGTTCTCCCTACCAAGTTACAACTCCGGTCAAAAGGTATAGCTTCTAATTGCATGTTGTTGTCTTTTTTTCAGGAGAATGACCTGAGAATGCTTGGCATATATTTATTTATTGCCCTTTGCTATATCTTGTCAATAGTTAATGTCCGATTTAATTGACTTTATGGCTAATACCTCTGAAAGTCTTGTAGAGTGGTTCTTTAAATTGATAAATACTCAGGACAAGGAGACCATAGGAAAAATTAGTGTTGTTCTTTGGGCTATATGGCGCCAACGTAATAATCAATATTGGAATGGTTCTCATGAATCAGCAGAGAGAACGGTTTACTTGGCTCTTGAATATCTGTTTGATTGGATTTCTATTCACGAAAGCACTAAAACTAGCAACCAGGTCATACCAATCTCTGTTCAGCAACGTTGGCAATGACCCCTAATAGGTTTTGTAAAATGCAATATTGATGCGGCTATATTTTATGACGTAAGGTAAATCGAGTTGGAGGAATCTGTGGCTCTCGAATTTTGCTAGCTTATTTCGCATAAGCGCCCTACTTAGTGGATGGTATATTTCAAGTCGTAGAGTCGGGAAGCTTGGCTGAGGGTGCTTACTTGTCTTGATCAAGAATTTGGGTTTCAATCCAAATGACATTTGAATCGTATTCGCTTACAATTTTGTCTGCTTTACTGCGTAAAAGAGTTGTCGATGTTAGCGAGTTCAGGTTTTGATCAAAGATTGTTGTTTATTCTTTTGCAAGGAGCAACTTTATTTTTCCATGGCTTACTAAAAGGTAAACAATGTAGTTGCCCATATTCTTAAAATGCTATCATACATGCTGGCTTTAAGATTTGGAATGACCCCCTTACTATCATTCAAACCACGTATGTATTGACGCTGTTATTTCATAATGCAAAATTTCGTCTTGATATAAAAAAAAAGAAAAGAAAAAGACATTTATACAAGCCCTTGAGGCTTGACACGAGTGGTAAAAATGTGAAATAGAGTTATGAGAGATCTCATGCTTTATTTATAAGAAAAAGGTAGTACACAATAGATATAAATAAAAAATAAATTTATATAAAATATTGTTAGAAAGTGTGAATGAAATTAATAAAGGTTCGGAATTTCATGAATGAAATTATGAAGTTTAAAACCTTTGCATTCCAAAAGTTTAAGAGTATGGTTCTCTATCTATCTAAGGTGTCGGTCTTTATAATCGAAGATTGTAAGTTTTGCTAACTTTGTTTCCTTAATTCGGTGATAGAGAAAACACATTTTTAGTTAGATGGAATGGCAACAAAGTCATTTTACCGACCATTTGACAACCGTTTCATCCTAGGAGGCAGATGCCTTGGAAATTAAAGACCAAATACAAGCATAAATCTATCTCAAAGTAATCTCTTTTATCCTCTTGCTTTTCCACATTGGTTTTTTTCTCCTTCACTCTATATTATTTCGGTTTTTGTATTTTATTTATTATGTGTTGTTTTCGTACTGATCATTATTTGATAGTACTGTGTGTATGTTGCTTGGAATGTCCGATCACCCAATTTATATGGTACCGGGTTCCTACATAAAGAAGACGCTCTTCCTCGTTATAGGAAAGTTATAATAAACATTTTTCTAACAAAAATGGCCTTCTCTGGACCAATTTAAATGGGCTTCGCTGGACCAATTTAAATGGGCTTCTCAACCGGGGAAAAGTTTAATATGGGTCTCATATATTAAATGTTGGATTTTCTTATGAACTGTGAAAAAAAAATAAAAAAATTTGAGGTTTATTTTATCAGTAAATAAAAATTATATTGGATAATAAAATTTTTGAACTGGCTATTATGTTTGTTTGTCGTCATATGATTTCAAAAATTTTCTGCTTTTTAAAAGCAGAAACTATTTTTAAAATAAAATTCATCTTTTAGAGAATAAATAGCTATTATTTTTACGAATTTCTAAATTAATTTAAAAATCGAATACATTATAAACCAAAAAAAGTATTTTTGACTTATAATGAAAGAGCTCTTGATTAATTTTAATTGTTTTTAACTTTCCTGAATTTATTTTTCTTGAAAAAACATTACAAATATTATTCACTCCCATCATGGGCTTTTACTTAGCAAGAGTAGGCTGGTCTTGGGCTCTAGATAAGGCTTTGAACTAAGCCCCGAATAAAAGAACATTCAAGAATGAATGAAACTCATCTTAGACATGCTCGAGTAGTTCGAGAAGTTTATTGAGTCGAGTTCTACTATCACGACACTCGATTTGAGATGCTCGTGAGCTTAATCGAGTTTTACTATTTTATTAATCGAAATGAATTCAGAAATTTCAACCTGTTTTTTGATTCAAGTTTCAACATAAGGAGAAAAAAGCTCTGATCAAGCTCGAGTCAAGCTCAACTTTGAGTTTTTAACTATTCAGCTCGATTACACCCTGCGCACTTGTCGTGGTTCATACATCAATCATCATTACCGAGTCAAGTCTGGGGATCACAACATTAGACTCTCGAGTTGTCACAGCTTAATCGTAGCTTTAATATTTTATTAATCGAGTTGATTTCAAGATAATTATTTATTAATTTTTTGTAAATTGATTCAAACTTATAAAGAACATATTACAAATGATGTTATAGCTTAATAAGAAAGCTTTTATTAATATTATTAAAAATAATTTAATATATATATATATATATATATATATATATTAACAATTTTGACCTAATATAAAAAAGAGCTCGGACTAACATAGGGAGGGAAGGGGTCCAATGGGGACAAATTTGTGAGGAGCAAAATGCTATATCGTTGTAATAGAAAGTGAATACATGTTAAAAAAAAAAATTGTATTAGAATATCTATGTAATTCCCAAATTTGGGAGTGCTTAAGATTTCTTCCTCTCATGGCGCACGCACATCTAAGTGCACAAAGGAGAGAGGTCTCCCTTTCCTATAAAAGGGGTTTCTCCGATAAGATCCAAAGTCATATTTCAGCCCCATTATTATAGGCTTCGAAAGCACTTTGTATACTAATCAACCGAATTAACCCGATTTGCACATTAAGGTCCCGACTATTCTATTGATCGCATTTTGTGGCTAATTTTGTAGTTTTAGCAAGATAATCAGGTCAAAATTATCGAGTCAATTCAAACACGAAGAACCCGAGTTGAACTTATCGTTGCAGATCAAATCCCAAAAGAAAAGAAGAGCAAAAAGTGAAGAAAAATGAGCACGGCAGGAATGTTTTTCCTGCGCGCACTGTTCACCTATCAGCCACTATTCACTCATACAGCCACTGTTCACCTGCTTGTTGACGCTTGGATTTTTGGTACTTTTTTTGTTTTCTTCCAAACTCTGCCCCTCAAGTAAATGGCTTTTCAATTTGGTTTTTTTGTAATTTCCGGCTAAGACCGAGCACCTATTTAAGCCTCAAAGAGCTTCTCAGACAGGGAGCACTTAATCAATAAAAATTGATTCGAGAAGCTTTCACTTCCTCCAAACTGGGCTTTTTTTTTTTCGCTTTTCTATTTTTCTTCTTTCTCCCTTCTCTATCATTTTTCGACACTTTCAGAAGAAACACCCTCCGAGATGACAACTCGGGAGGATGAGCTCAAAACCTCTTTTTCCTTGGAGGAAGGCTATCGCAGGGATTGAAGGCACCGAGGGTTTTTCCATGTTTTAACAAGAGGTATTTTCTACCATTTATGGTTTCAGTCGAACGTAGGCTTTAATCCCTTTGGTTGCTTTGAATGATCAATATTTGATAAGCTTTTGGGTTCCTTAGATGCTTATCGTTAGATCCATTGACACCCGTTAGTTACCATCTATGGGTTATTGAAAGGCGATTCAAGGATATTTTTATTTTCTCCAAATTTTAGGTTTGATCCCTTCGGATCACTGTAAACGGCCAATACTTGGTAAGCTTTAGGGTTCATTGTATACTTATCGTTAGATACAGTGACATTCATTAGTTATCATTTATTAGTTGTTGGAAAGTGAATCAAGGTGATGTTATTCACTGTCCAAGACCATCAGTGGGAGGCAAATGCCAATTTTTCAAAGATAATTTACTCCTTAGGGTTAACTTTCATAAGCAAATGAAGAACTGGTTTGGGGAGACGACTATGTGGTCATCCTCCCTGTCCATGAAAGGACCCTAGAGAACCCCGCTGCCCTGACCCTGTGCCCACAACCTAACACTACAAGGAATTCTATCTTACAATTTTCTTATCATTTTATTTTTAATCAAGAATCATCCAACTCCCTTGTTTCGGCTAAACAAACCTTAAAATCCAAATTTAATTCACCATTTTGGCCTTCACTGTAAATCATTTGTGCAAAGAAAACCCATCCCTGTGTTCAACCCTAGACCATTATACTGGAGTAGCTCCGCTACGACAGTAGGATTTAGGATATAAATTTTGTTGATTCCGACACCCGTACTGTGGCTCGAATCACTCTCCCCCTTGATTTGAGAGGAAAAAAAGGGAAAACATAGGCCTTTCCCACCAAAAAAGTGGGAGACCCTAATGACCCTTAATTAATTTTTTTTGGAGAATAAATTAAGGCATAGACCTATATAATTTAAGCCCTATTAGTTCCTTAAATTTATTTTTTTAAGGAGACTATGGCTTCCCCACATTTAGCCGGAGGTCCCAGTGGTCTTAAAGTTTAAGTTTGACGGCCTCGTGGGAAATCTTGGCCTCTGAGGCAATTTCGAGATAACTCGGTTCTTGAGGCAATTTCAACTTGAGAGGCGACTCAGTCCGGGGAGCTGCCCGTCAACCAAACCAAAGAACTATTACCAAACCAAACCAAACCAAACCACTATTACCAAACCACTATTACCAAACCAAATAAAACTTGTTAACCAAACCAAAGCACACATATACAAATTTATGACACTATTACCAAAGGACTATTGTCTAATCTTAAGAACCCGCGCCTAAACCCGCAACCTGGACTAAAGAACTCGCATTAAATTTAAGTGACACTATTACCAAAGGACTATTGTCTAATCCCCGGCAACGGCGCCATAAAACTTGTTAACCAAACCAAAGCACACATATACAAATTTATGACACTATTACCAAAGGACTATTGTCTAATCCCCGGCAACGGCGCCAAAAACCTGTTAACCGGACCAAAGAACTCGTACAAATTTATGACACTATTACCAAAGGACTATTATTCATCCCCAAGAACGGGCGCCAAAAAACTTGTTATCCTTATACTATATAAACCACCAATCTTTAGAGTAAATCATTTTCAAAGCTCTGGTTTCGTCCGATATTCTCGTAAGTGCACAGTCGACAAGTAATAAATGGATTTAAGTCCGTGACATCGATCCCACAGAGATCTCAAGAATTTTAAATCAACCACCCCGACCACTCAATTTCCATACGTTTGGACCACAAAATGATATGATTCAAAGATAAGGTGCCGGAAAATTAAACGAACAAAAGGGAAATAAATCGAACTATCCAACATACCTAAAGATAAAGAATAAAGAATAAATTTTATCTCTAATAAAAGAACTGAATACCGAATAGCTATCTCGTAAGAACATCAATAGAAACAGCTTATAGTGAACTATCGATTCCGTAGTTACCCCGATAAAATTTCTTGATTATCTCCGCCAAATCTCGTCTGCGCTGTAAAGGTACCGATCTCTCCACACTCCACATTTCATTATCTAATATCCGACCATTCTCTCGAATACATGGAATTAGATAACTACTTTTACCGTGGACCCCCTTAACTGGTATTTTCTTTTGCAATACTTCATACCCATTTTACTGGACTCATAGAACCTTAGCTCCTAAGTTATCGGTCAAGGATATACAAACTCTCCGCATTGCTCTCCTCGAAATTAGAATAGATCAACCTTTCTTGATTAGATCTCAGCTAACACGGATTGGCCTTCACTATCCGACCGAGATGAACTCTCGTTAGGTTTAAACAGATAACCTCATTCAACTGCTCTGGATTTCAAGTGAGAAGAGGATTTATCTAAGGAACTTACAAAGCTCAAAAGATCCCTAATATGTTAGTATACCTTCAAATGTACATTACTCTCAGGAATGTCTTCCCGTGTCACCTAGACCTCCTTGAAATCGTAGCAATGACGCAAATCTTAACGGGTATAAGAACCGATATTCGATCCCAAGACAATAAACCCAAAACTGTAAGTAAAATTAATAACCTAAATTAACAAGTCAGAAACAATCCCATGTGAGCATAAATTCGACTATAACGCTCACTTAATGGAAGCCGGATTCCTCAATTAACAATTTACACGATACAACATTCCTCCGATCATAAGAATAACTCGCACTTGAAACCTAAAACAATCGACCTTAAATTTGTCTCAACTTCAAACATTCCGGTGTAGTAATTGAAAAGAAATTGAAATCGCATCTCGCCTTCAACTCAAACGATAACATCCGCATCCAAAATACAACGAAAAATAAAAATACGCGGTTTTAATCATTTAAAACGACTAAAATAAAAATTAAGAAAAAAATAAAAGAAAAAGAAAAGAAAATAAAGAAAATGAGCTTTCAGCCATCCGCACCTCTCGCCCTGCGGGCCGCCAAGTCGCTTTAATGAGCCGGATAGCCGCTAGATTTATAGGGTTCCCCAATTGGGCCCTAATCCTTACCGTAGCCTGCTGTGGATTTTAGAGTGTCTGCGCCCAAGTCATCGCTCAGTCGCTGGATTTCCGCCTTGTCGCGGATATCATCGATGTCGCGACATCAACTTCACGTCAGCACGTCAACTTACTCTATGTAGTACTGATTTGTCATTCTTGATGTCGCCACATCACTATCTTGTCGCTACATCTTCTCACGCCTTAAGTGTGTTTCAATTGTTCTTCCCGATGTCGCGACGCCGATATCTTGTCGCGACCTCGCCAGTTTCATCTCGCAGCCTTCACCGGGATGTTCTCTTGATGTCGCGACATCAATCTCTCATCGCTACATCATCTTAAAGAACCGTAGGCTTCAACTGGTTGTTCATGTTGTCGCGACTTCAATATCTTGTCGCGACATCTTTATGGTCGCATCATTGATTCGTCGTTTTCGATGTCAATGGCACATCGATATCTTGTCGCGAATTCTCAATTTCATGAAGCCTCACCCTTCAACCGGTATAAACCGTGTCGCGGACTTCGATCTCATGTCGCTACATCGCCATGGCTTGCGCTTTCTTGATGGTTTTGATGTCGTGATTCACTTTGTCGTGACATCATCGCATGTCGCGACATCAATCTCAATGCCACATCAACTTCTTAGCTCTCGGCTTTCTCGACCGGTCGCTTCGATGTCAATACTTCACTTCACGTCAGCGACTACCATTTCCTTGCGTTTTCTCAAGAGCAAATAAGTCGTGACTCAATATTTTGTTATCCATGTCGCGACCAATCGATTTCAATTTCGATGTCGCCGACTCTCATGACTGACTGGTGGTAAACTCTAAATCGTGATTACCGACGCAAATGCAAATTTCTTTCATTTCTCGCTCCGCCATTCGACGCACCTTTCCTCCAATTTATCAGATTTTCTACTTTCTTTCTCTCTTCCCCTAATAAAAATTTGGTGAGTTTCTTCATATTTCTGTATATTAATTATTCATTTCTAGATGAAAATCTAAATTAAAAATGGACTAAAAATGTATGACTTTTAAGCTCATCAAACTCCCCTCAAACTTAAAGTTTTGTTTTGTCCTCAAGCAAAGAAAAGAAGGGAATTGTTTATCCTCAAACAAGAAGGACATTTTTCTGCTTTTGTTTTTCATCCTTTTATCTGTTCACCTTTCTAATCTAGAACTAAAAGATATCACGTTAATTCAAGCTTCAGTTTTAGATGAAAGAATAAAGTAATGGTATACTTTATTACAAAATTTCTTGATAAACTAATGTATTTACACGCCTTTATTTATCAAGTCTTACTCAGGTGTGTGTGCATGTCACAATCCTTCCTAACTCTTCTTGGTTTTAGTAAATCTTCTCCGGGAGTTTTCTTAAATTGTTTATTCAAGTCCTATATGCTTCGTTTTCATTGATCTCCCCACTACCGTGTGATTCCAACCTTCAAAATCAATCGTCTTTGGCTCAGAATGTTAGGGTTTCGGGTAAAAAGGGTAGGGATGAATGGAATTTTAAGTTGAGATTACCCAAACTCTTTTCTTTTTCTCCCCAACTGCTATTTCCTCCTTAAAAAAAAAAAAAAAAAAAAAAAAAAAAAACTCCCCCAAACTTTATGTTTGGGATTCACCTGAATTTCTTCTTTCAAAGTCGTATGCTCCCCACTCTCTTCCTCAGAATTCAATTTTTGGGGATTTTTCCTTCTAATCGCCCTTAGAATTATAGCATGTTTTTGTCTTTTTTAAAGCTTTCTAACACTCTTAGCGAACTTTGTTAGCCCCCATACCGCATTTGTGATAGGGTACTAGGTGTTGAAACACCCCTAAGAACTTAATTGTTCAAGAGAGTTAGGCCACAAGACAAAAACTATTCTTTTTAGCTTTCTTTCCTTTTGTATTTTCCTGTCTTCGATCTCTCCTCCTTCACCTTCTCTGTACATCTCTTTTGCCTTTCCCTAATCAAACTCCCCCAAACTTCATCTCTTTCCTCTCCTTGAGTTCGTCATAGGTTCTTACTGGAAGTTTAGTGGATAAAGGATGGCTTGGGCTTTCTTTTCATTGGCTTATTTTGCTGACATGGAATATCGTGCTCAAATTGACTAAGGTGTATGCAAAGTATACATATGGTGGTCGGAAAAGCTCAAACTGCTCAATAATGGTCAGGATTATTTGCTTCATTGTTTTCAACTAGGATTCGCTCAATCAATATTCAAACAAGTTCTAGGACCTGTGGATTGACAAATTCGAATCTCTTAAATTTTTCCTAATTTCACCAAAGTTCAAGGGTGCTATTGACCGAGGTGCATTATTTCCTCAAGACTTGTGTTTATTCACCGTCTAATTACATTAGTTTACCCAAGTACTTTGTTATACGAATTAACTAATTTCGAGTTTTCAACCCAAACTCCGAACTTGAACAAAATGCATACTCTTAGTTTCAGTTTCATCATTCATGTTCTCCATTCTTTCGCATAAATTCGAACGTAACATAAAATGTTATTTTGATTCTAAATAAAAATAAACTAGTACAGAAACACAATCCACACATCATGATCAACCAATTTGTAAATCAACAGAATTTTATTCAAATATCAAAAGGACTTCAATATTGTTCGAGCTGTTTCAATTACAAACATTTTTCACTAAGTTCATCCTGCTCTAAAATCCTATCTTTTCTCCAGAAGTTTGCATCCCCCGCTTCAAAATTTGGTTCTCCAGACCTTGAGCTCCTAATGAGCGATTCGGCCATTAACAAAAGGCTCGTGGCAACAAATTGGGGCTGCTTCTACCTTTTCTTCTTTGGAGCTTGGTTGATGGATTCTAACTAATCCATATTCCCTTCTATCCACAAACTTCTCAGGAAACAATGTTTTATGGAACACGAGTGAATTGGTTTGTTTTCCGACCTAATTTATTCCATAAAAACAAATGAATTCATCCCTTGACTTTCCTTCACTCTCATTCTCCCTTTCCTTAATTATTTCTTGTTTCTAATTCCTCGTTCTCCCATCCTTTTATGTAGCCGAGCGCCTCTTGGGGCACAAAGCCATTTATAATTTCCTTCAATCTTTCTATGGGATTAAATGAGATTCACGATCAGTCTCCTTCTTATATTTCAACCCATTTTGGCTTTTCTAGAGAATGGATCGTTCTCTTTGAATCTCTTAATTTCCTCCGATTATGCTCTTTTGAAAACCGAGAATATTCCACAACCGATTAGATCAAGAGATGGATTAAGCCAGATGACACTATTTATTATCGCATAAATTGAAAAAATTGGGTGAATTGTATTCCATGGACCTTGAATGAAACTAGACATTGGGTTTAATGTTTTGACATTGCCTGTCAAGCATACATTAACTAATGGGCAATAAAGTCTATACATTAGCTACCGGAAATTACGTTATTAGTTTCAAGTTATGACAAGAGAATGTTCTTTATTTTTAAGTATGACTAAATTTCATCAATTCGCTTTCTTTTTTCCACTTATTATTCTTCATTCTCACATCCTTGGTCAACCCTCCTCAACCCGTGTTATGTCTCAAAACAAGAAACAATCCAACTTAGTGCAATATCACAATGTTCAATGTCACTCAAAACAAATCCACAACTCAATTTATTTTATCATGCAGAAATTGACAATTTCTATTATTTCTATATTCATAGTTACATTTCATGCAAGATAAAATAAATTCCCAAACTTGCAATCATGCTACTTCAAATATAAACTCTAACAATTATTTCAACTCAAATGCAACAAAAGATAGAGAAAGAATGAGACTCCTTTATTCCACCATGTTATATCACCAATTTTAATGTGATTTTAGAGATTCTTTTCTGTGCAATCTTCATTCTTTCCACAACTCGCTTCTGCTTTTAGCTTTTAGCCGACTTCTCATTCAACCAATGCAACATTGCATCCATTGGCTCTCTATGGCTGACAATCTGTCCAACACATCTTTTGCTCTCTTCAGCCGCCATTTCTTCCCCGAATTTCAAATGAGCTTTAATAAGTTAGATTCCAGCAAGATCTTTCCTATGCATACTTGTCCTCACTTTCCCCATGTTCGAATTAGTAATTTCCTCTTTTGTCCGTATGAAGGGATGGAGTAAAGAATTTGCTGAAATAAGCTCTCATTAGCTCCTTCCATGTGTTAACAGATTCATATGGTAGTGAGTTAAACCATGTTGCAGCCATATCTCGTAAAGAGAATGGGGAATAACCGGTAAATTAATAACTTCGTCTCCACACCATTCAACTTAACAAAGATTAGCCATCCCGAGGAATCTTCCAAGTGCTCGCTTGATCTTCGTGGATGACCAAAACCGATGCCGTTGGACCATGGTTACGCGCTTGGGTTCGAGTTCAAAATTATTAGCATTGATTGTCAGCCTGTTCTATTGCTAAATATTTATCGCGGGATGAATGAATTCCCATAAATTCTCCATAGTGTCATGCCTCAGGTCTTTTTGCTGCACATTCCTCGGGGTTGGCTACACCGTGCCTAACTTTATCCGCTATGGCCGTATGAGCCGTCTTCCTGAAATCAAAGTACACCGTATTAATAGGATTAAATTTAATCAACAAACATTTTCAATATAATATATGGTCAAGTATTACAAGAGTCACCGCTGGGAACGCTATTTCTTTGTTCTTTTCTTTAAAAATGTCCAAATTAGTATTTCCTTCTTTTCATCCGAATATTGATTTATAAAATTCTTTAGGATCATTTCCCTACAACGGCGCCATAAAATCTAACCAAAACCAAAGACACATATACACAAATTTACGACACTATTACCAAAGGACTATTGTCTAATCTTTAACGCTCAAAAAACTTGTTAACCCTGACCAAAGAACCCTGCACATAAAATTTATACACTATTAATACCAAAGGACTATTGTCTAATCCCCGGCAACGACGCCATAAAACTTGTTAACCAAACCAAAGCACACATATACAAATTTATGACACTACCAAAGGACTATCGTTTAATCCTAAGAATCGGCGCCAAAAACCCTAACCTAATTCCAAAGAACTCGTATTAAATTTATGACACTATTACCAAAGGACTACTTGTCTAACTTCACAACGCGCCAAAACTTGTTATCCTTATACTATATAAACCACCAATCTCTCTTAGGAGTAAATCATTTCAAAGTTTGGTTTTCTTGTCCCGATATTCTCGTAAGTGCACAGTGTCGACAAGTAATAAAAATGGATTTAAGTCTCGTATATCGATCCTACGTAGACTTCCAAGAATTTTAAATCAACTACCCTGACCACCAATTTCCATACCATTCTTTGACCACAAATGATAATAGGATCCAAAAGATTAAGGTGCTGGAAAATTGAAACGAACAAAGGGAAATAACCTAACTATCCAAATATACTCGAAAGATAAAGAATAAAGAATAATGAATTCTAATAAAAGAACTCAATCAATAGTTATCCTCTTAAGACACATCAATAGAAATGAAGTATAGTGAACTATCGATTCCCCAGAGTTACTCCCCTGACATTCCCGCCCAAAATCACCCAAGTCGCCAGAGTATAGTGGTAAGTATTCCCGCCTGTCACGTGGGTGACCCGGGTTCGATCCCCGGCAACGGCGCCATAAAACTTGTTAACCAAACCAAAGCACACATATACAAATTTATGACACTATTACCAGCGACTATCAGTTTCAACCGCAAGAACGGCGCCAAAAAAAAAAACCCGTTAACCGGACCAAAGAACTCAGATAAATCTCTTATGACACTATTACCAAAGGACTATTGTCTATCACGTGAATCTACGCGCCATAAACTTGTTAACCAAACCAGTTATCACATATACAAATTTATGACACTATTACCAAAGGATTCATTATCTAACCAAGAACGGCGCCTAAAACCCGTTAACTGGACCAAAGAACTCGCATAAATTTATGACAATTATTACCAAAGGACTATTGGTCTAACTCCCGCAACATACTAAAACTTGTTATCCTTATACTATATAAACCACCAATCTCTTAGAGTAAATCATTTTCAAAGTTTGGGTCTTTGGTCCGAAGATTCTCGTGAAGTGCACAGGTCGACAAGCAATAAAATGGATTTGTGTCCGCATATCGATCCCAATGTGAGATCTCAAGAATTTTAAATCAACTACTCCTCGACTACTAATTTCCATACTATTCGACCACAAAATGATAATAGGATCCAACATTAAGGTGCCGGAAAATTAAACGAACAAAAGGGAAATAATCGAACTATCCAACATAACAAAGATAAAGAATAAAGAATGAATTTCTAATAAAAGAACCGACATCGAATAGTTATCCTCGTAAGACATCAATAGAAACAAATATATGGAACTATCGGGACTCGTAGTTACTCCTGATAAAATTTCGGACATTCCGCTTTCAAAATCTGTCCAAGGCTGCCAGGCGTAACCGGATCTCTCCCACACTCCACATTTCATTATCTATCTCACCCGAGTCTTCGAATACAGGGAATTAGATAACTACTTTAACAGGACTTCCTTAACTGGGTATTTTTCTTGCATTACTCTCACCCATTTTATGGACTGTGAAACCTTGAAGTTCTGCTATTTGGCCAAGTAAGCATATACAACTTCCGCATTGCTCTCCTTCGAAAATTAGAATAGATCAACCTTTCCTTGATTAGATCTCGCCTAACACAGATTGGCCTCACTATCCGAATCGAGACAGAACTCTTTGTCATTAAATAGATAACCTTATTCAACTCGTTTTGATTTCAAAGGAGAAGAGGATTTATCTACAACTTACAAAGCTCAAAAGATCTCCTAATAGCGTTAGTATACCTTCGTAAAGAAATGTACATTACTCGTGGAATGTCTTCCCGTGTCACCGAGACCTCCTTGAAATCAGCAATGACGCAAATCTTAACTGTATAAGAACTGATATCTCGATCCCAAGACAATAAACCCAAAACCAGAAGTAAATTCATTAACGAAATTAACAAGTCGGGTCAGAACAATCTACGGTGAGCAATTCTAACTATAACGCTCACTTAATGGAAGTCGATTCCCACCATCGAATTACACGATACAAAGATTCTCCGATCATAAGAATAATCGCAATTTGAACCGAAATAATCGAATTCCGTAAATTTGTCCGAACTTCAAACATTCCGTGTAGTAATTTGAAAGAAATTGAAATCAGATTCACCTTCAAATTTCAAACGATAACATCCAGATTCGTAAAATACAACTAAAAATAAAAATACGGTGAAAGATAATCCGCTTCTAAACGACTAAATAAAAAAATTAAGAAAAAATAAAAGAAAAGAAAAGAAAATAAAGAAAATGAGCTTTCGCCTATCCGCATTCTCGTCTGCGGGTCGCCAAGTCGCTTTTAATGAGTCGGATAGTCGCTGCATTTATAGGTTCAATCAGCCCTAATCCCAATGTAGCCCGTCAGGGATTTTATGTCCGTGCCCAAGTCACCGCTCAAGTCGCGATCAGCTTCCTTGTCGCGACACATCATCGATGTCGCGACATCAACTTCACGTCGCGACGCCAACTTACTTATGCGTAGCATTGATTTGGTCATTCTTGATGTCGCGACATCACTATCTTGTCGCTACATCTTCTCACGCTCTCGCAGTGTTTCAATTGTTCTCTCCTGATGTCGCTGACGCCGATATCTTGCTGCGCACCTCGCCTCAAGTCATCTCAAGTAGCCTTCAACTGATGATGTTCCTCGGATGTTGCGATATCAATCTCTCGTCGCGACATCATCTTAAAGAACCGTAGGCTTCAACTCGGTTATCTGCGTTGTCACGACCAATATCTTGTCGCGACATCTCTTATGGCTCTCGCGATTATTGATCCGTCATTCCGATGTCACGGCATCATATCTTTGTCGCAATTTCACTTCATGAAGCCTCACCCTTCAATCGAAAGTGTGTCCGTGTCGGATTTCGATCTCTATGTCGCGACATCACCTTATGGTTTGCGCTTTCTCTTGATGGTTTTTGATGTCGGACTTCAAATTTCTCATGTCGCGGATTACCGATGTCGCGACATCAATCTCACGTCACGACATCAACTTAGTTCTCTTGGCTGACCGTCGCTTTTGATGTCACGACTTCACTCTCATCGGGCCGCTGACGCCGCCATTTCCTTGCGTTCTTCAAGAGCGTTTCAAGTCGTGGACCAATATTTTGTTATCCATGTCGCGACCGAATCGTGCATTTCCTTCAATTTCCCGGCGTCGCGACCTCATGACTGGACTGCAAACCCTAAAATCGCAGATCAATGACTCACAGCTTCTTTTCATATTTCGTCGCTTATCTGACCGTGACCTTTCCTCCACTTATTATCGTATTTTTCTACTTTCTTTTCTCTTCCTCGCTAATAAAATTTGTGAGTTTCTTCATATTTCTCGTATATTAATTATTCATTTCCTAGGGATGAAAAACGAACGTAAAACGGACTAAAATAGATGACTTTAAGCTCATCAAGGTCCTATGGTCTTAAAGTTTAAAAGTTGAGATGGCCTTGGGGGAAATCTGGTTCTGAGGCACTTGGGAGACAATCCTGCTCCCGAGGCAATTTCAACTCGAGAGGCGACTCGCTCCGGGAGCCGCCCCGCCTACCAGGTGAGTTTTCTCGAATTTCTTCTTTTATTCTTATTTATATAGTAATTTTTTTAAGTAATTGTCTTGTATATATATTTAATTTATTATTATATTTAATTAGTCATTTAATTTATAGTCTTATTATTTTATTTTCCTTTGTAAGTATATTATTACTTTTGTTTATTTAATTAAATTGTCATAATATTTTTTTAATAATTTACTTATTTTTCCCAACATATGAATCTATTACCCACTCTAATTTAATAAAATTCTGCATTTCAAAATTAAAGTTCTACCATTTCTCAATTTTTAAATTCAAATGTCCAAATTTCAAACTTCAAATTCTCAATTCTATTTTCTTAAAAATCTCACCTAAATCTCACTTCAAGATTCAGTTGTCCTAGTCTTAAATTTTGAAAATTCTCAATTTCTAAAATTCAAGTCCCCAAAAAAATCTCAAATTTCAAATTTCAAACTTCCAATTTTCAAAACTTTAATTTCAAACTGGTCTTCAAAAATTTCAAACACACGGTTAATTCTACAATTCCTATAAAATGGAATCTTAGGGAGTTAATTTGTGTAACATATAAATGGGCTTTGGTGGGGCCGAACATTCCATGTATCATTTTAATAAATAATTTGACATATGATTTAGTAACCACTTTTAATCGAATGCGAATACTAGATTTTGTTATTGCACTAACATTGTTTCCCAATTGGTAGCGCTTCTAACATGCCGTCCAGGTACACATCTTTCTCATATGACTTTGCTTGATTATTTATTTATATATGTCTTGCATGCTTTTGTATGGTTATTGCTTATTTGCGGTATTCATTAGTTGATTAGTCAAAAGCCATATTTTATTTAGTTTGTTTAGTAGACTACCCACTTTGAATAGAAAAAGGTTACGCTCATCGTACTTTCGAGCACTCCTAATTTTTAATTCCACTCGATTTTTCGCACTGCTTTTCTTAACAAGAGTCACATTTATGATTTTTTATTTCATATTTTGTTTTCCCTTTTAAATTAAAACAAAAATTAGCAATGACTCCAAACCATTTTCTAAAAATGGTTTTTCAAAATAAAAACGAGTCTCACCTTTTTTTAAGTGGGAAACGACAATGTAAAAAATGCTGGTCCACAAATGGTGACTCGCTTAATAACCGAAGGTCGTTTGAATACAAATTGGCGAAAATGTGTATTTGGTCAGTTGATTGATAGATAATTTCTTTTGTGTTTTTTGTGTATAGCACATTGAGATATTCACTACCATCAGATTCTTCATATGTCTAATTGCTTGCATCATCGTACCGGGTAGGTTGACTTCATCTACCGATTCTTCCTCGCTCATCTTGTTATGTCACTTGTTTCTCATTGTTGGTTATATACACATCATGCTCATCTTATACTCCTACTTAGATTATGTGTAGATATGGATGATACACATGTGCTTTGCATGACTGTCTATTGCATGACTACCTTTCTCCTGCATGATTTCTTGTCGCATGTCTATGTGGGACACACATTTATCCCCTTATCTCCTAATTTAGTCTCTAATGACTTTGTCCTTTATGTTGTTGTGTTTGATGTTTGATTGGAGACTTGTTGCTCCTTGTTGCTCCTTGTTTGATCTTCGACCTAGCTAATGATTGTGAGTAAGGTCCAAAAGAATGGGTTATATCTATGTTTGGGAGCATTCCAGAGGCGGCCACATATTGATGCCGAGAGGAGTCCATCTTTAAGTCTCAGATAGTTCGTAGATAGATTCTCGTGGATATTTGTATGACCAGTGTGCTCTACTTTGTGTTAGATTTGTTAGGTTTTTTTTCGGATGCACCCACACAGTCATTGTACACTTAGTTTAATCTTGAGCGTTGAGAGAGCGGTGAGCCTTTACCATGTTACCCCCTCGGGATGTCGAGAGTGCACAGTGGAGTTGATGACCACCTTGCATGGAGCGCCTGCCTCTTCTCGAGACGCATGAGGTTGTGTACCACTGAGGGTAAAATGTGCTTCCTACTAGTACTCTTTAAAAGCACTACCTACCCTTGTCTTTTTAGAGCCACCATTAACCCCAGTCAGTTTTAGATCCTACCGATTAGGGACTCCCATCCCACACGTGGCATAATGTGAGTCTTCGCTTTGTCATGATATGGATCCAGATTCCTCTATTTTGGTTTCCTGTCTAGGATATACAGAGATTGATCAGGGTATTGAGTTTCAGTGGGGTAGTTTTGTGCATAGTGATGGATTGCTTATATCGCCATTATAGTAATCAAGTTAAAGTTCGACATGACTCTACTTATTTGTTTCTACATAATTTCGTGGATTCATTGACAATGCACCGGACCATCTTTGTGGGTTAGGTTGAGGGTAGATTAGCACGTGCATCATATCATACAAAATATGATCCATTAAAATGGTTATTGAGCAAATTGTTGCGGTTATCGCTGCGGCTCTGCCATGCGAGATAATGGCCTCGCCAAAGGATCGATAGATGCAGGCCCCCATGTTTTCAGCACAAGAGGATACTCAGTATGACACAGGGGCACCACCTCCACCTCTACCTCCATCGATGACTCACATGGCACTACCGCCTATCCCTCAGGGCACTCCTATTGTCATCCAAAGGCCTATAGAGATGATCCCGCCACACTCGATTATTCTAATTCAGACTACTAGTGCTTTTGATGATCGCATATAGAGAGTAAAGCAGATGCTTAAACAGTTGAGAGTTGTAGAGGGTATGGATGTGTGGGATGGATTTGATAATGCACTTGTGACCCCACTGCCGCCTAAATTTCGGATGCCTGGCATGGACCTGTATACAAAAAGGTGAGGATGTCCACTGCACTCACTGAGGATACATGTCAACATGAGGGGCATGGGTCTGATGAGGCTTAGTTGATCATGTTGTTCCCTCACACCAAGTAGTGTGGCACGCAGCCGCTTTGCCACCCAGATGCTCTCTCACAGAGTGACTCGGAGTGATCTTTCTCCATGAGTTTATCCGACGTCTCAAGACTGGCCATAGATGTCACTAGCAGAGAGCTCGAGGCTATGAGGTAGGAAGTTCGTGAGATCACATCATTCATCTCCCCAGTTGAGGGAGAAGGTTATCTTATTTATTGATCGTCCATCGTGAGAGAGAGCGTGCGATTAGCATGATCATGAGGAGTTTGCAGCCCAGTTACGCTAGACATCTTAGCGGGGTGCACCGATCAGGATTATGAGCTTAGATGGGCATCAGATGGTATCGAGGATGGTATGGCGCGCGGCTTATGGGGATTCTTCCTTCCGATAGTAAGGGAAGAAGTCATCCGGATCATATAGACTAAGGAGGTAGGAGCCACATTCCTTTAGATATGGGGCACCTAGCCTCGCATGTGCATCTATACTGGCCGCATGACTTCCTAATACGCCAGTTCGGGCTTCCCCAAAGATAGACCTTCCATACCACCCCACCGCTAGGTTACTACCCATATACTCCACCACACCTGGGCCACAAATGCACAAGCTGGGCGTGAGAGATCACCTATTGCTCATCTTAGACCCCGATTCCTACACAGTAGCCTAGACATCTCAGACACTTTACGCCACTAGGCATGCCTTTGGGTGAGGTATTACAGACATTGATGACTTCTGGATTGCTTAGTCCATTAGCACCGAGGCCATTACCGCAGGTTTTTCACCCTCATTTTCGGATGGACCTACATTGCGCTTGTCATTAGGGACCTGGACATACTACAGATCGTTGCACTAAGTCAGACACGCCTCGGTCGTGACTCATCGACTTTCAGGTATCACAATCGGGGACAACCTAGCACAGTCCCAACCTCCCTTCTGACTTACTCTACACATGCGGTTCCTTCTCCAACGAGAGATATTCATTATATTGATTTTTCTAAGTCCGAGGATTGCATCCATATGTTGTCATGGGATGATTAGAGGTCGGAGCCCATAGCATTTGATAATGGTTATGGCTTATGACTCGTGGGTTCATGGAGGGTGCGCCGGGAGCCAAGATATTCACTACATGTCGCTGCCCAAGCATTACTCTAGTTTGGATCCCCACACCGAGGCCAGTGACTTTGCTTTGTTATAGTGTTCAGACTCCTTTTATTTTGACTCCACACCGAGGGACAGTTGAAACACCAAAGATTCAGTATGTTATCAGAGGAGGTAGAGTGGAAGGATAGCAACCTCGAATTCCATCTCGACCTATAGATCCTGATACTACTAGAGATGAGACAATGAGAAAGGATGATGAGATCATCAAGTAGCTACAGAGTACACATGCTCGTATCTCTATTTGGAGTTTGTTAGCCTCCTCTACCACCCATAGAGAGAATTTGATTGGTGGCTCGAGCCTGATTCTCGAGTCAGACACGGCACTAGCCATCGCTAGAGGGCTTGATACATATGCTCACAAACCGGTCGAGCCAACTTATACTTGTTTTCCGAGAGGATGACTTATTCCTTCGAGGGTTCAATTATACCGACCTTGCATATATCATTATTGCTTAGGGTCGTCGTGTTCCATCCTTCCTCTTAGACAATGGATCTGCTCTAAATGTCTGTTCACTTGCCACTGCTATTGCTTTAGGATATGGGCCCACAGATTTTGAGCCATCTACACAGACACTGAAAGCTTATGACAATACTGCAGAGGTGATGGCAACTTGACTCCTCGAGCCGATGATTGTGACCGCCTGCTTTTTCTCGGTGTTCTGCTTTCAGATTTTGAGGATCCCTGTATCCTTTAACCTACTCTTAGGCCGCCCATGGATTCATAGTGCTGGCGCTATCCCATCTTCCCTTCATTTGAAGGTGAAGTTCATTCATGATGGTCAAGTGATCACTATTTCATCTACAGGAGGGGCACATTTCACTTTATGAGCTAGCATTGAGATTGAAGCATTGGGGTGATGATTTTCATGATCACTCACTTTTGACGAGGTACAGACCATGAGCCGGGGATTTTATCGTGAGATTCGGCATTTAAGTGTCATTTGGATCGTGCGCAGCAGCACGTTGTTTCGACATGATGAAGAGCATGTCGTACATGCCTGGTTTGGGTTTAGGGTGTCGTCAGCATAGCCGTAGCGAATTTATCACAGTTTTGGACCACGACCCACCCTTTGGTTTAGGATTTGTACCCATAAAGGCAGATTTTCGATGCATGACACAAATCAGTAAGCCAATAGAGGGTTGGGGATTCGACTTCACTACATTCCATTTGACTATCCTCTTCGCCCCATAGCCAGGTTGGGATCGACCATTTTGGTGAGGGGCTTAGAGCCATTATCGTGATCCCGAAGGATCAATTGATTGCTTCCATGTGATATCCAAAGATGCTGAATTGCATCATCCTTTTTTCACAGCCTCGGGCCAGACGGTGGGCTCCCGACACTTCTCTACCACCTTGATCGCTCCTTCCCTCGGGCGGTTCAGTGTGCCCACTATGTGCTTTCCGATGAGATAGCCGATTACGTCATTGATTGGTTGCGTCATCCGATGATCGTGACGCAGGAGCCATCCTGATGGTTATTAGCCCACTTGTTTCTGCATTTTCCACTTAGTTATTTTCGTGGTGCTTACTTTGAGAGATGATGAGGATGCTCTTGCTCGTATGATGATGCGATTATGATGATGTCATTATTGATATTGGGTATCTCTTGGATATTCTAGGACATGTCGTGGGAGTAGTCCGATGTCGTGGACCCACCACTTTCTTTTGATGCTTTGTCGGGATTTGTCTCACGCTCCGATGATGTACTTGCTCATCTATGGATTTGAGCATTTTCTAGTATTCAATTGCTTCTTTATTGATGATATTTATGCATGGGCCCCCATTCACCACATCACGCATTCAAGGATATTGATGACGCAGCCTGCACTCCACTTCATGATGCCACCGGTCCGACTCCAATCATAACATCACGAGCCAGTTTCACCTCCTTTGATGACCTTGAGACAGTTGACCTTGGTACAGCAGACCAACTTAGAGAGATGAGGATCGGTACCACTTTGTCTGCAGATGAGAGGGATAGTTTGCCCGTGCCACTCGATCATACTGGATGTTTTCATAAGTGGTCACATGAGGGACATGCCAGCTCCCGAGCCTTCTATAGTTTAGCATCATCTACCACTTATGCCACATGCTAGACTGGCTAAGCAAAAATTGAGGCGATTACACTCCCGATGGAGTTTAAGGTGAAGGAGGAGATCTCAAGCAAACTTAAAGTGCTGGCTTCATATCGTTGGTCCAGCACTCCGAGTGGTCGTTAATGTCGTCCCGTTCCCAAAAAGGACTCAAGTAAGGTTAGAGCTCTGTGTGGACTTTGAAATCCCAACAAGGCTAGCCCCAAGGATGATTTTCTCCCACATACTGGACATGCACCTACTAATATGTGGTCATGCAAATAGTTGAAGAACGCAAGAGCTACCCATCGTGAGAGCAACTACTACACCGCTTCGACACGACGCACGCGAAGTCGAGGTCTATGTGATGATATGATCAGAAAGTCCCGTGATAGGGCATCACCGGCGTGCCTAGAGCGCTTTAGAGGATCATATGCTTTGGGATTGAGATCGAATCCCAAGAAGTGCACTCTTGGAGGACTTCGGGAAGCTCTTAGGCTAAGCATGATTAAAGTAGAGAGGTCGAGGCAAATCCCGATAAGATCGAGCTATCTCGACATGTTCCACCATAGACCGAGACTGAGATTCGGGGTTTCTTGGGTAGGCTGTAAATATATTAGCAAAAGCCATTGTTAATCTGACATACTGTGGAGCCCAGTATCTTCCGACTTCTATGAAAAAAAACAAATTCTAATGCCTGGGATGATCACGCCAAGCCGCTTCGAGCGACTAGAGAGCATTTGCTTTCCCTTCGTTTTGGTACCTCCCATGCCTAGACGACCTCTGTTATATTTGTCACCCCTGCATGTCGCTAGGGTGCATGCTAGCCTGTGCCTTGGATGATTCCTTAGAGCTAGCTATATATTATCCTCGAGGAGAATGTCGAGTATGAGACTGATAGCACATTATGATCAGCGCTTTATGCTTACCGCTCAATACCGTAGATTGAGACATTACATGACGTAGCATTTCTCGTGTAGCTTGTTTCTCGTTTAGATCCTTTGAGATATCTGTTTGACAAACCAGTTTTGACGAGCAGACTAATGAGATGGATTGTACTTTTGATAGAGTTTGATATTCAGTATGTCACTCAAAAGTCTATAAAAGGGAGTGTGTTAGCAGATCACTTGGCCTCACTTCCGATTACCAACAGTAGAGTGATTGATGATGATTTTCCGGATGAGGAGATCGTAGGGGTGACTAGTTCGTCTGGTCATGATGTACTTTGATGGTGCGTCTTAACCATTCCGATATGGGATGTCTTCTATTGATTTCTCCGCATGGCGATCATATCACGATCGCTCGTTTGGCTCATGGATCGTTATCCGGCCGCGAAACAACATTGTTGAGTATGAGGCATGTATCCTGCTTAGAGACTGCATTGAGCTCGTGGATTAGAAAGATGGAGATATTCTGGGTGATTCTAATCTAGTGATTATATCCTGTGGTGATCAGACCGTAGATGCTTAGGCCATATCATGCTTATTTAGAGTTACTAGTAGGGAGATTTGACGACTTGAGCTACACTCACCTACCTAGAGTGCAAAATCAGTTCGTCGATGCTCTGGCTACTTTGGCTTCCATGATTGACATTCCTGAAGGTGTGGTAGTTTGCCCCCCGCTAGTTGAGACTAGAAGTGTTCCCGCTTTATTTATTAATTGACGAAATGTGGCTTTGATAAATGGTCCGCCGTGGTATCGATATTTATCACTTTCTAGATATGGCATATAAATTCCCGAGGTCGTGATCTATGACAAAAGAGCTTATGCTTAGCCACCCGCTTGCGGATACATACACATGGAGAGACGTTATATAGACGTATAACTGATGGTGTGTTATTGTTGTGCTTAGATCGAGATTTAGCTAACCGAGTAATGAGAGAGGTCCATGTCGGAGTTTGTGGGCCCCACATGGGAGGACATATGTTAGCTCGTAAATTATGAGGACTGGCTATTTCTGGTTGACCATGGAGACAAATTGTTGTCAATTTTTTCGTGATGGCGCAGTGTCGATGCATGGGAGATCTCATACATCGCTCCACCATCGAGTTGCATGCATTGACCTCACTCGGCCGTTTTCAATTAAAGGCTAGATATTATTGGGAAGATTTCGTCAAGTCCCTCTAGTGGTCATGAGTTCATTCTAGTCACTCATTGATTATTTCACGATGGGTAGAGGCCGCTCTTATGCAAGCTAAATATTTACCAAGGTGGCCACCTTATCGACGCACATTATCCGTAGATACGGGGTTCCCCATGAGCTGATATCGGATAGAGGTGTGTGTATTTCAAGGGTGAGGTTGCACCTTTATTACGTAAATATGGCATCCAAAGATCACATACCGTCCGCACATAGGCTAGCGTATAAATGAAGAGGCCATCGAACGTAAGAATAATATTAAGAGGATTCCGCAAGATGATCGAGACTTCAAGATTGGTCCAAGAAGCTTCCTTTCGCATTATGGGCGTATCGCACCTCCTTTCGCACTTCTACAGGAGCCACACCTACTCTAGTTTATGGCACTTGGAGGCGCGGCCCGCTGGAGATGTAGGACGGGATCCCTGAGAATGTACCTCTAGATGTACAGATTTCGGGAGATGGAGTTGGTCTGGGCCACTCGGCTTGATTAGCTTAGTCTGTTAGGATGAGAAGAGATCGAGATGTCGACCATATTTAGGCTTACCAAAGGAAGATGGCCCCACGTTTCAAAGCTAAGCCTGCACCACTACAATGAGGCGATTTGGTTTTGAGAGTCCTGTAGATTAGTCACCACCCTCTAGAGGGAAGTTTAGACCCAACCGGAGGTAACCTTACACATTAGAGAGTCGACCCTTGCAGGAGCCGCATGGTTGATGGACTTAGATGGAAACCACTGAGCCAACCAATGTGGACTCAACCGAAAAAGTTCCACGCTTGAGACTCGGGTCACAGGATGGGTGACCATCATTTCGGCAATAAGGTACACCTTATCACTTGTTACTTACTTTTTTTTTTTACCTTTGCTAAACCCATTGAGCCTCACGAGTATTTTGGGTCATTTTTCTCTTATAGCCTCGTTTGTCTTTTCATACCTGGATAGGGGCCCTTGGTGTGGATGCCTTAGTTCAAAGTGGATCTTTTCGAAGTTATAGACACATTGACATATTCTCTACATCGCTCAACACATTCACTTTCATTGTATCCGCTCCATTTCATAGTTTCATGTTTTCTCAAATTAATTTTCTTTCTATCTAACCTCTCGTTCTATCTCATTCTTTCCCACTTAGATTGGTGATCTATTCATTTTACTGCATGGGGGTTTGTCATGTCATCCCTTCACTCATTCCATTGACATTTATTTAGAGACTTTTAGTTTGAGAGGCTTATGTCATTTCATTGGAGTTGTTTTATCAGACTCTTCGCATTGAGATATGTCTATTTATTGCCATATTGGTTTGTCTCTCATTGTTTCATTCAAATCTGGCGCGTTAAAAAAAAAAAACAAAAACAAAAACAAAAACAAAAACAAAAACAAAAGGAAGAAAAAGAGAGAGAAAATAAAAAATATAAATAAATAAATGCGCACGTATATGTATTCAGTATAAGTATTCCTTGAGTTCGTATGTGGATTTATGAGGATCATTGTCTTAAGTGTATGTATTACTTGTGGGAGTTTGTATGTGGGTTTCCCGGGATCCTAGTATCATGTGCTTACTTTGAGATTTTATTATTGGTATATGAGATGAACGATCCTCTCCTCAGGGCTCTGAGTCAGTGTCATATTCATCATCCAATTTGTCGACGACATATCTTCCCCATGTAGTGAGTTGGGTAGATTCATCATATCATCATCAGTTTTTTCCATACTGTTATTTATCTCCTTGACTTCATACTTCTCATTTTCACATTTATCACCCTCATATGTTTATTGATTTAGAGTTTGATGTTTCACTCTACATCCTTTTCCTCTTACCTATCTCACCACATGTTACACTTTTTGCATCACATCATTATTATTAGCACTTCCATTGGATGTTCTTGTGTTCATGGCTCATGAGACTTTTTATGCATGTGACATTCCACACACGAGGGCATGGGGTTGATTATTGGGTGTTTGAGCCTAGTTTCCCTTCATTTCTTTCCTACATTACGGTTCGTGTCATAAGAGCACCCTGAGACCATGGGATTTAGTGTTTTCTTTGACAGCATCTACTTTGATAGGTATTTGAGACTTGGTCAATATCTTGACATTATTATGTGGCTTTTTCTAGGAGATGCCTCATAGCGTTGGGATCCATTTCTAGTTGCGGTTCTAGATGACCCGAGGTTGCCTTTTGTTATTGGGGGATGCAGAGATTTAGACTGATTCCTCGACATGCCGTACTGGGGCATACCCCCTATATGTCGGGATCATTTGGATGTGTTTGTTTGTGTAGACAGATTCTTGCTGAGATGTCGAGCCATATTTTGATATTTGGGGGTTTCATCACATCTTTATTGGATGACATACATGTCATATTTGGGCACAACCCTTATCCGCCAAGATCATCAAGAACTTGTTTGTTTGTGCATACAATTGTTATCGAGAGGATGAGTCTTGTTATGAAATTTTTAGGATTTCATCATGTTTTGATAGATGCCACATTGGGGCATATCCCTTATCTTTCGGGATCATTTGGAGGTGGTCGGTTTGCCCATACAGTTCTTATCGAGGATACGAGCCATTGTTGCGACATTTTGGATCACCATGTTTATGTTGGATGTCATACTAGGGCATACGCCTTAACGCTTTACTATCTTCGGGACACGTTCGCATTTCGCCTCTGCATTTAGGCGTTCGACTTCGCCTTCATATGAATCGGGATGTTCAGATTATCCGTGATCACATTCGCAAAGACAAATAGATCCGGCTACTTAGACTCTCAAGGCCTTTCCGTGATATCAGTGTTCCTCGACTTCGCCTTTATATGGATCATATGTTCGTGACTTCATCTGTATCACATCGGTTAGCACAACAGACGACGCTCGTGACTTCTCTTCCGTGATATCGCATTCATCGCTTTATATGATCGATGTTCGCATCATCCGTATCACATTTGCTAGCACATCGACCGACGTTCGCACTTCCTCTCTTCTCGTGTATCATGCTCGTGACTTCGCTTTCATATGGATAAGATGTTCAGACTTCATCTGTATCACATTTGCTAGCACCGTAGATCAGACGTTCTGTAACACCCCGAAATATACTCTAGTCGTTTTCGATATGTTTAGGGTATTTTGTAGGCATAATTTGAACGTTTCATGATTTAAATGCGAAACATGGAAATTGAGAAACCCGGAAATTTTATAAGACATAAGGACAAAATTGTAATTGTCGTGCAAGGTTAAAAGTTATGAGTTGATAAGATTAGAGGCCAAAGTGGAAATAACATAAATATTAATGCAACAATGGAAATCAAGGAGGACAAAAAGGTAAATAAAATAAAGTTGGATTATGGGGAGGAGACAAAAATAACTCATTTTTGTTCTCAAACAAGAGAGCTCCTACGGTTGGAAGGAAAAGAGAAGAAGAGGAAGGTATTAAGAAGATAAGAAGAGGGAGGAGCCAAAAGGTATGGATTTCATGATTGATATGGATTTTAAATGGAAAGGAAGGATCTTATGGTTTTGTATGGATTTCTAGGATTTTTGAGTATTCCAAACCTAGGTTTAGTTAGGAATCTCTGATCCCCAACTTCTAGGTTTGAAATGATATTGAGTTGAAAACTCTAACTTGGTTAATATAAGCACATGAACTCCCTTAATTCTATGTTTTTGTATAAAGATGGTGGACTTCTGTATAATTTTGACTTTACCTTGGGTTTAGGTATATGAAGTTCTAAACCACCATTTCAAGATGAATTTGGAGTGGTTTTGAGGATGCATTGAGTGGTTTTAGGTGGAAAGATAATGGACAACTGGGGGTTAAAAAACACCATTTCTGCATTGGGACCGGTACTGTACCGAACAGGGTACCGGTACCCATTGCTCTGTTTTGACCACTGTTAGTATTTTGGCCATAACTTGCTCATTTCTTATCCGATTTGAGTGATTCAAGTTGCTGGTTAAACTAGACTTCAAGGAAAACCAAACATCCTGAAATATGTACCTTCAAATTCTGATTATATGTGGCCCAAAAATTCACTCAAAGTGGGGCTATGTTCAAGCCACCCCATGGTCTCGTTTTGAATATAGAGTAGTCCGTGCTGTTTAGGACATAAACTTCAGCTTCGGTGTCTCGATTTAAGTGATTCCAGTTGAGATGGACCCTAGCACCTTAGATTTAAAGGAGTACAAAGAACCACCGTCAAATATGGAGTCAAGACACCTGAAATGGGTATTTCAAACAGTCCCGAGTAAATCGTAATTGACTAGTTTGGTATGAAATGCTATAACTTTAGTTTGGATGGATCCAATTGGAATGATTTCAATTTCTAAGTAAAATAGGATTCATAAAGGGACAAGATTACATGAATGATGTGTGAATACGCAGCATCATATCAGACAAGATATGAAATGCCATTTGTAATAAATGCAATAAACAATAAAATATAGAAAATGAATACGATGACGTTTGCCTCAGCTTAAAACATTTAATACGATATTTAAACCCGAAATGAACCGAAACATGAACATGAACATGAAAGGTAATATGCCGCTCTAACACATAATGTGGTTAAGTATGCCCTAATTATTCTGCACGACTAAAAATAGATTATATATGATTATTATCACATATAATTGTAGAACTGCCTAAGACCAGTTATTGAATGACATGGCACCTCTCTACGCTGGCGCACACGTATAGTACTGGGTACTTTCTCCGACTAGTGTGACGACATCTTCCCGACCGTGTTTCGCACATTAGTACTTCTGCACCCGATTAGTACTTCGTACTCTCCGATTAGTGCGACTCCAAGACTCGTCGTTGTTTCTAAGACTTTGCTTTCAGGCTACGCAAGACCTCAAGATTGCATCAGACCTTCGGTACCCATTGTGTCATGGTCCTATTCATTCCGTATTACTGATCTAGGCAATCCAAAAGTTATATGATAAGACTCTGAATAAAGAATAAGAGTATAGAAATGAATATGGTAAGATTTGAATGTACCTACGGTACCTCAGATTGCTCAGTACCCACGTACTTTTGTATAAGTAAAATATTCAGTACCCACGCAGTACTTCCGCATCTGGCATTATAAGTATAAGTTCTGTAATATAAGTATAAGATCTGAAATACAAGAATAAGTTCCGGAATACAAGTATAAGAGTTGAAATACAAGAATAAGTTCAGTAATACAAGTATAAGATCTCTGTAATACAAGTATAAGAGCTGAAATACAAGAATAAGTTCCGTAATACAAGTATAAGATCCGAAATACAAGCATATGCTTTGTAATACAAGTATAAGATCTGAAATACAAGTATGTGCTCCGAAATACAAGTATAAGATCCGAAATACAAGAATAAACTCTGTAATACAAGTATAATATCCGTAAGACAAGGATATGCTCCGTAGTACAAGTATAAGATACTAAGTACAAGTATAAGTTCAGAGTGACCTGCAATCTTTATCAGAACTCCTAAGAGAGATCTGATAAGTATTAGTTTGATGGTTCAAGTAGATGTCCTTTGGGAGAGATCTTAATACGTATACGTCTGATACAAGTACAAGTATGTGTCTTTTGAGAGAGTTGAACAAGTGGTACTTACGGGTACATCCGTATAAGAATAAGTTCCGCAATATCTCTCAGAGTACCTACTGCACCTCCAAATAAATGTACCTTATAGTATAAGTATGCTTCTCCCCATGGTATAAGTATGTTTCAGAGTACCTCTATAAATTTCAGATAAGCATAAAAGTTCGGGCTTAACTCCTACCTGAGATTCGAGATAGACATAAGTACCAATACGCAGTATACATCTCCCCAGATAAGCATAAGTCTGTGAACTCCTACTGAGATCCAACCAAAAGATATGATAGGATAGAAGCATGAGTACGTGATAAGTACCTCCCGTCTAAGTATATGTGGCGTTCAAGACCGTGATATAAGGAATCCGAATAAGTATAAGCATGTGTCCTACTGAAATAAGTATAAGTATGTGTCCCACGGGAAATAAGTATATGTGTCCTACTGAGATAAGTATAAGAATGTGACTCCACGGAGATCGGAATAAGAATAAGTCTACCATAAGTTAAGATCTCGAGGTATAAGTTACCTACATAAGCTCCGCATCGATAATGAGATCCGGTCAAGCATAAGTTTGTTACAAGGATAATTATGTATGTGGAATGTGCTATATGAATTCATGAAGACTCGATATATGTTACCGTTTATATGTTTATTATGATTCAAAAGATAAATGCATGTGTACAAGTATGTTATAAGATATGTTTCCACTAAGCTGTAGAGCTTAGCACTGGTTTTAACTGCAGGTACGCAGGGAGGATCATCCGTGATCTTCCGCATATAGTCGGGCTACCACACTAGCAGGCTTCATCACAGCATGTCCCGCGCCTCGATTTGTAAAATGTAAAAGCATGGCCAGATACGAAACGGTGACTCAAGATATGTGTATAGATTTTGATGGACACCAATTCCGGTGGTAGTTCTTTGTATATGTAAATGATTTTGCTATAACAGAAATTGTTTATATACCCATGTACTTAGTTCGCCGAGGAAAAAAAGGTAAAGAGTCCCAAATCCTATTTCGCGCCCGATCCTCGGTTCTGATCCAATTAACTGGTCGGACCGGAATCGGGGTGTGTGACACGCTCGTGACTTCGTCTTCCGTATATCGGGCGCTTTTAGACTTCGCCTTTATATGGATCGACATTCAGCTCATCATCACATTTGCTTGTACAACACAGCTTAGATCTTTCGACTTCATCTTCTCGGGATATATTAGATGTTCGTGACTTTCGTATTTACCTTTGGCGTACATCTTCAATAAAGGCGCTTACCGCCTTTGTGTTTCCTCATTTTAGGCCAGACATTCTGATGCCTTCACCATAGTTCAAACTCTCAGATTTCATCTTTATCAGAGATATATATCACTACCAATATTCATGGTCGTTATCATCGCACACTTTGATCACATGGTTTATTTCTGTTGTCGTACTCTCCGCTTGCTAGCTCATGAGTTTCTCTATGATGGGTGTTGATCGCTATATAGCACACATGACCATTCTAGTACCCACGGGCGTGGCCGACTTCCACTGCTTTCAGATTGGACACAGTGCTCTCCACCTTGAGAGTACCTTCTTAGATGGAGGTTGGATCTAATATAGTGACGGAATTTATAGGTTATCTTGTTTTTTATTTGTCCACCCTTAGGTGTCTAGGCCCTCTTATCTTTGCTTTAGTGTCCCACTTTGGCCTTTAGGGTCCTATTTTTGCCCCGATAAGGTTCATCTCGTTTCCCGCTCACTCCTCACGCCTTACGTTTTGCTTACCATTGTTAAAATTAATTCTTTTAGACTCATGAACTCTTCTCCCGAAGAAAGGCGTATTTGTAGACCCCAAATTTGGAGGCTTGGATTCTTCCCTTGTGGGAGACAATCAGCATTGGAAAGTAGGCAAGGGAGAGAGTCCTCAGCACACTTTATAAAGGGCTTCTCCCCCTTGATTTGGGAGGAAATAAAAGGGAAACTATAGGTCTTCCCTTTTTTTTTGAAGAATAAATTAAAGCATGGGCCTATATAATTTAGGCCCTATTAGTTCCTTAAGTTTATTTTCTTAAAGAGACTATGGGTCTTCCACCACATTGAGTGAGAGGTCATAAGCAGGGATGAAAATATCCAATATATCCGTCGATATATCTCCGATATATCCGATATCGGTGATCTTTGACACGATATCGGCGATGACCGATATATCGGTTTTGGACCTATATATCGTGGAAATGTGGAGTGCAGCTGTGGCACACGCGTAGCGTTAGTTGATTTTTACGTAAAATATTTGAGATATATCGGGATATATTAGGATATATCGGGATATATCGGAGATATATTTAAATGGCCATATTTGAAATCCTGACTTGATCCAACGGTTATGGATTGATCACAACATTTTAATTTCCGATATATCGATATTCATGTAAAAATATCCACCGATATATCCGTAAAATCCAAGTACTAATATATCCGTTAGGCGATATTTTAAATGCGCCCAGTCGTAAGTGGTACCGAAGTTTGAGTTTGATGGTAGCCGGAAATCTTGGCTCGGGGCAATTTGGGAGGCGATCTTGTTCTGGAGGCAATTTTCAGCTTGAGGACAGCTCCAGTCAGGGCGCCGTCTATTAGGTAAATTTTCTTGACTTTTCTTTTTGTTCTTCTTTTATATAAATAATTTTTTTAATTAATTGTTTTGTATATATATATTTAATTTATTGTTATATTTAATTAGTCTTTTAATTTATAATCTTATTTTTTTTTTGTAAGTATATTGTTACTTTTTGTTTATTTAATTAAGTGGTTGTTAATGTTTTTTAATAATTCAATTTATTTTTCCTTAACATGAACTATCACCCACCTTTAATTTAATAAAATTCCCCAAATTTCAAAATTAAAGTTCTAAATTTTAAAATTCAAATCTCCGAAATTTCAAACTTCAATTCTCAATTTCTTATTTCCTAAAATTCAAATTTCTAAATCTATTTAGTTGTCCTAATCTTAAATTTTGAAAATTCTCAATTCTAAATTCAAGTCCCCAAAAAAAAAATCTCAAATTCCGAATTTCAAAACTTTGGAAATTTCAAAACTTCCAATTTTCAGCGGTCTTCAAAATTTCAAACACATGGTAATTCTACAATTCCTATAAAATGGAATTTTGGGGAGTTAATTTGTGTAACATGTAAATGAGTTTGGGTGGGCCCCAACATTTCATGTATCATTTTAATAAATAATTTGACATATGATTTATAACCAATTTTTAATCGGATGTGAATAGTTTGTATTTTGTTATTGTATTAACATTGTTTCCCAATTGGTAGCGCTTCTAACATGCCGTTCAGGTACACATTTTTCTCATATGATTTTGCTTGATTATTTATTTATATATGTCTTGCATGCTTTTGTATTGTTATTGCTTATCTTCGGTATTCATTAGTTGATTAATTAAAAGTTATATTTCCTTTAGTTTGTTTAGTAGAGACCCGACTTTAGGGACTTAGAGAGGTGCTACGCTTCCATCGTACCTTCCCGATAAGTAATCTGACCCCCGGATCTAAACTCGGTTTTCTAAGACCCGTTTTTTCTTATCAAAGTTAAGTTTAAGATTACTAACTCTTTATTTTGTTTTCCCTTTTAAATAAAAGCAAAAAATAAATTAGCGACTAATAAATTCCCAAATGGTTTTCAAAATAAAAAAAACAAGTCTCGCCTTTTTTTAAGTGGGAAACACATAATAGCAAAAAATGCAGGGTCCACAATATCACTAGTAATGTTTTTTGAAAAAAAATAATTAGTGAAGTTAGAAAATAATTTTAGTTTAAAAAGTTTTTTTTGTAAAAATGCTCCAGGTAAAATGTCAAAAATAATTTATTGTTATAAAATAAGAAAACCGAGAAATGAGAGATATAAGAAGCAGGGGAGAGATTTCTTATTCCTTCATGTGTATTGTAGCGAGCTCATCCTGAGGCTCCACTATTTATGGGTTTAATACATAGATATTAATGTGTATATAAATCATGCCTCAGCGTTTATGCTTACTCTGCATTGATGCTTTATTGTATCGAGTTAATGGAGTTTTATGGACATCCATGTATTGTTCATGTCTCCCTTTACGGATGTCCATAAATCTTTAGCAAATTAAAAGCACACTAGGAAAACCTCGGTGGGACAAAACCATGGTGAAGGAAAAAAGAGTACAGTATAAAAAATTTACTCCCCCTCTTCTCAACATCATTTTAAATCTTTGAGCTGCACATTCCAATGCATATAGACTAGACTTTCAAATCTTTGCGTCATTATCTTTGCGTAATAATTATTCCTGGTTAGATCGTACGTGTAATTATTCACGATAAATGTGTGGTTATTCACAATTAATAATTGAATCATTTATAACACTTCTCCTTGAATGACCATCCACTAGATTGAAAATGCGCCTCATTAAACCTTACTTGATGAAAACCCGAATTAGGAATGACACAGACGAAGGGAAAAAGAGTACAATATCTAACATCTTCATTCATACTCACTGGTAGTGACATAAATTATATTGTCTTCAACTTTTCAATTTGAAGATCTTTAATTTGATGCCAACTTGTCATAAGTTTCTTGAATGTTCGCGCGGAAAGCGGAAGTTTAGTAAATAAATCGCTGAATTATCGTGGACCTTATTTATTTGCGCATCGATTTCGCAAATCTTTTGAAGTTCATGAGTGTAGAAGAACTTTGAAGTAGCGGTTGATCTTTTTAATATATCTCGTTTGATTTGCGCGATATGCGGCATTGTCTTCATATATCTTTGTTGGATTATTTTTACTAGAAGATAATCCACATGATTCTCTGATGTGTTGTATCATGGATCCTCGACAAACACATTCTCTACTAGCTTCGCCATCACAAGTATTTCTGAATGATTAGAGGAGGTGGCCACCATTGTTTGTTTAACTGCAGAATATTGCAGTATTTCCATAAAGTAAATATATATCCTATTTGTGATTGAGCTTTGTGAGGGTCCGAAATATATGCGCATGCATAGCGAGTAATTGGTTCCATTGCTTTGGAGATAAAATAATCTCCTTAATCTTGTCCCACGGAGATATCTACCGACATATGTTTGATTCCATTCGGTGCCTTTTTAGTTGGGCCAGAGTTGTATCTTGCTAATACATTAGTGCGATGCGGTGGGTATAATTTGCAGAGATACATTAGTGCCAATTGCCTTTAGATATAGTATGCCAGGACCAGTAACTCTTCATTTTCTTCCTTAGGCCGAATGGATCTTTAGTTACTTAGTGACCTAACAAGCGTAAGAACTAAAGAGTGTGGTTATCCATATAAAAGCGCTTAGGGACTTTTTACGTATATGATGATTGATGAATCAATACACCATTCAAACAATACTCGATCTGCAGGCCGAGACAATATCTTGTTTTCCCAATTTCTTTCATCTCAAATTCCTTCTTTAAATAGTTGGATGTTTTGATTAGCTCTTTAAGAGTCCCAATCAAATTTAAATCATCTACATATACTGCTATTATTGCAAATCCATTTTATGTTTTCTTGATGAAAACACATGAATAAGTCAGATTATTCACATATCCTTCTTTGAAGTAAATCTTGAAGCTAACTTGAATTATACCGCATTTGACAATTGTTTTTTAATCCGTATAAAAGTCTTTGCAACCCGATTGAATACATGCTCCGTGGTTTTGAGATTCATTAGCCGGGTATTAGGGAATCCTTGAGGATTTTCATATATACATTAGCATCTAGAGATCCATATAAATATGTTGCTGACTACATCCATCAGGTAGTATCAGTCATACAGAGGCTATTAAAGTTATCCAATATCGAATGTGGTGCGTCCATTACGGGAGAATATGTCTCCTCATAGTCAATTCCTAGGTCTTTGTGAAACCTTGGAGTCCTGGCGTGCTATATCTCACTTCTTTCATTTTTTCTCATTTCTCTTTCTTACAAAGACCCATCGATATCAACATATTTGTATATTTGTAGGTGTTTGAACTCTTGGTCAAATACCTCGTTTGCTTGATGATCTTAATTCTGTTTTGATTGCTTCTTTCCATTTTAACCAATCGTTTCGATGTCGACATTCATTCACATTTTGCGGCTCTTGATCTTCATCATTTCTTATGATGTCCATAGCCACTTGGAAAGAAAAAGCATCATTTATGTGGGTAGTATTTCTATCCCATATTCTTCCCTCATGTATATAATTGATAGAGATCTCTACATTGTTATGTATCGATACATCATTAAGAGATAACTCTTTAACTGATGCCTCTGCAGGGGCTACTTGTTCATCGACCTGGGGCTTAACAGTTATATGCTCTTCAGGAGTCATAGATATAACACTTTTCCTTTTTCTAGGAATTGTGTCTTTTGAGCCAATAGGTCTTCCACGTTTTAATCGTGGCTTAGGTTTATTTGTCATGCTGCTTTGTAATTTTCCTATTGGGATTTCAATCCCTCGGCCCAGGACCCCAGTGGGATATGTGATTTTGTAACTTTTGTTGAATCAATAAGCATCGACGATTGATTCGCAAGACCTTGTAAATGAATTATTTTCTAAACCTAGATTCGGTGCTTTTGTACGAGGGTCGAGTGAGATAAAGATGGCCCAAATTCAGTATAAAACACAGTTCGGATTACTTTGTCTGAGGGATCAAGGTGAGATAAAGATAGCTCATTCCATGTAATTTCGTATTCTTGGAATTGGCTTATCTCCTAATGGCGGAAAAAGATTTTAAATGAGTAATGTCTATGATCGAAGCGATAAAACTTCCCCGAGAGGCTCGATATAATTTATAATAGATGCGATTGAAAGCCAACATAAATACCAGGCGGCGTTGAGGACCTAGCAGGTCGATGTGTGAAACTAATGAGAACATAAACAGCACAGCAAAAATTCTAAATCACGAAGTATTAGGTTGATAACCTTTAGCAAGGTATGTGATGATAAATCATGATTATTTGTAGAGGCCGGCGAATTAAATGTGACATGTATGATAGCATGTCCCCGTCTGGAATAAAAGGTTTTCAAAAGTAATGGTTTAGCAATCAATTGCAGACGTTTGATAAAGATTGACCCGGCCCATTTGAAATGAACATGAGCAACGGGATGTTGTATCCCATGCGATAGACATACAATAATCAAAGGAATGCTTGAGATGAAATTACGGCATTATCAGAGACAGAGTGTCTTGATAGGGTGAATAGAAATTGTGTTAAGTCGAATTATTTAGTCAATAATCTAGCAAAGGCAACATTTCTACTAGAAATAGGCATACATAAGACCATCAGTGGACGCATCCAATTAAAACCATAAAATAGCAAGGTCCACTAGGTGGGTGAATAGACCCACAAATATCCTTGAACCGTTCTAGAAAGCGGAGATTCAAATGTAGCTTTATAAAGATGGTCTAATAATTAATTTGCCTTTGGAGCAACGGCTGAAATGCAGATAAGAAAATTGGTCGTTAAATTGCCAAAGTAAAATGCGACATTGGAGTCATTGAACGGTTCATGACAGCATAAGATTCAATAGATCTAATGGTTATGCGATATAACCCGTAAGATAAAGAAGACAATTGTTCCAAGATACATTTTACTTGAAATAATAGAAGAATGAGTAAATACTCATTGTCATCATGATTCATAGTTCCAATATGATATCCATTTCGGCAAATATCTTTGAAACTGAGTAAATTTCTACTAGATTTATTATAATAAAGGGCATCTTCAATTTGGAATTTAGTGCCTTTTGGTAGAATAATGGTGGCTCTTTCGGAGCCTTTAATCAGGTCAACAGGACCTGAGATAGTATGAACATTAGATTGAGCTAATGTGAAGGTTGAAAAATATTTCTTATCACGCAAGATCTTGTGGGTTGTGGTCCAGATATCGATCCCACAGAGATCTCAAGAATTTTAAATCAACTACCACGACTACTCAGTTTCCATACTATTTGGACCCCTTTAAATGGCGATAGATCCGGCGTGGAGTCTTTGGAAAGTTAAATGAACAAAGGAAATAACTGAATAGACAATAAACTTGAATATAAGAATAAAGAATATAATTAGTAGTTAGGCAAATGAATAGGAATTGAATAATTATCGATTAGAACACATTATGATCGATGCTGTGTGAGTATCAATTCTGTTGTCAACTTGTTAATTTGCTTGTGGTGATTTCAAATCTTTGTCGAGGCGTTAATAGTTCCATTTGGATCTCTCCACACTTCACATTTCATTGCTCCCAATTTTTTTGGCGCGGTCCTGAATACGGGAATTAGATAACTACTTTTAACGAGGACTTCTAATTAAGATTATTTTTCTTTTGCAATACTTCATACCCATTTTTACATTTTGTACACCTTGGCTCCCAAGTTATCGGTCAGCAAGGATATACAACTTCGAGTTACTCTTCCTCAAATTAAAATAGATCACCCTCTCCTTGATTAGATCTCGGCTAACAAGGATTGGCTTCACTATTCGAATTAGAGGTGAACTCTGCTTGTTTAAATTGATAGCTCATTCCAACTCATTCTTGATTTCCAAGTGAGAAGAGGATTTATCAAGTAGCTCACGAAGCTCATTAGATCTCTAATAGCGGTTAATATACCTTCAAGAAATATTCATAACTCCCAGGATTGTCATCTGTGTCCTCGGGGACCTCCTTGAAATCAGGCAATGAAACTGACTCTTCGCGGGTATAGGCGGTGAGATCGAAACTCTATACCCATATAGAAAGTAAATTCATAAGCGATATTCGCAATTTCTTTGGAAATATGATAGGAAGATAATTTCTGACAATAGCATTCATTTAATGGAAATTTGGGTTCCTCAAATTCTTGAATTACACCTCTGACATTCTCTGATCATAGAATAAACGCATTTCGAAATTTGGATAAGCGAATTCGAATTTATGTCGAACTTCAACATTCAGGTAGTAATTTGAAAAGAATTGGTCTGCATTCAGCATGACTCAACTGATAACATCCAATTCCAGAAAAAATAAAAGAAACTAGAGCGATAAATCTAATCTAATCTATCAATATTGAAGAAAATAAAAGAAAAGAAAGAAAAACTAAATAAGAAACTAAGGCCTTGACTATCCGGACCTCACCGTCTGTATTTGAGCTTGAAGTTTTGCTTGTCCTCAAGCAAAGAAAAAAAAGAGTTGCTTGTCCCCAAGCAATGGAAGAGAATTCATTTCACCCTTTTATTTAACAGCGAGTAATCAAGCTTTGCAAGGGGTATGATATGTGTCTAAAATTACCACTTACAAGGAATATAAATATAGTCAAGATAATTTATTCATTTTAATAGTGAATTAATCTCACCAATAGGCAAATTTAGATCATGGTTCTCACTAATTATTATTATTGTATGTGGTCTTCCCTATCCAAACAATTGCAAGCTAGATGAGTTTATGAGAGTGAGATAAGTATGTGGATCTAAGATAATTTATTTAGGTTATAGGCATTTGTTCTTATGCACAAAACAATGTAGGCACACACAACTCTCAAGATCAAGTAGGTCTTTATAAGCAGCAATGTAGGAAGAGCAGGTAGGGGTAGTTGAGTAGTCATTTTAGGCTAAAACTTGCAGGCATACATGTTTTGCATTAACGACTCTACTCCATCACGATTCTTACCGTCGACATAGTGACACTCTCAAACACCCCAGGAAATCTGTTTAGGTCATCCTTCCATACTCCTCCTTATGCTTTTCTGCACAAATTCTGCATTCTTTCAACAAACACCAAGAAGCCTTTTCTTTAAGACAAGGTTATTAGAGAGTAGTGCAATGTCAAAGCCCCTTAAACTTTCTACCAGCCCTTAGCGAGCTTTAAATCAGTAAGCTCCCAAACAGTGGCCTTAGGGTGTTAGGTGTTGAGACACCTTAAGTTTACTTGCTCTAGGGAAGGAAGGCTACGAGGCTAGACTCATATTAATGACTTTCATTTATTATTTTGCTTCTTTTACACTTGATATTTTACATTTTTTTTTTTTTTGACAACTTCTTTTGATTTTCAACAACTCATTTCAACCAATTTGGAGTTATTTTCCTATGGAAAAATAACTCCCCCCAAGCTGCTCTTCACCACATTTCTCAATTATGTTTCAAATCCTCATGTTATGGGTGAGTTTGGTTCTAACTTTATTGAGGGATAGTGGTGTATAGGAAGTTATTGGCTTCAAACTTAGTTCTTTTATAAACGAATTTTAGACAACTGGGCTACGACATCTTGATACTAGAGGAATATGCATATGCATATTAATAGGGTTAGCTTGAAAGGCACAATCTTTCCAATGATGGCCTATATCATTTCTCAATTGTTGTGTTGCCTATGATTTCGCCTCAAGTGATAATAGAACAAGTTCTAGAACCTATGGAGATCAAAATTAGATGGATTCTCATAAACCTTCTCTAACAAAAACTACTTTTCAAGGGTACTTAGTGACCACGTGCATGGATTTTGAGAAACCAATGATAAATAGCCTAATAAAGAGATAACTCATTAAGCATTAAGTCCTGTATATAATATTGTCCATATGCCAAGGGTTCATTTATGGTCCTTATTGACATCACAACAACTCCAAGCAAAACTCAATTAACTCAATAAATTCTAACTAAAAAAAAATATACCAAACTAAGATGTAAGTTAGGAAGCATCAAACAAAGTCAATATCCAAAAAAAAAGCACCAGAAAATTTCATCCTCAAAGTTGTCATTTGCAACATGTGGGGTGTGACATGATAAACTAACAAAAAATAAACACCCCCAAACTTTGAGATGAACATTGTCCTAAATGTCTATCAATGAGCAAAAGGAAGCAATAAAGTAAAGTAATAAAGAGAGTTAGGAAAAGTAGACTCCCTTTGTAGTCTTGGCCACTTTGAATAGGAAACTTGATGATTTTCAGACATTGACATTTGGTGTACCTATCCTTGATATACTCTTTTGCTTCTTTGGAGCCATGAAAGTGAACTGGCATTTCAAACACTTGGTGCACAACCCCTTCACCTCAAATGAGTGAGTTTTGATTCTTCAAAGCCTCCTTCCAATACATAAATCACTCCACAATCAACAATGATCCACAAAGAACCAAAAACAAATAATCCAAGCACAAAAATTTTCTTCCATTGTAACTCCTCTTTGATGCTTGGGAATGATGGATGGAAAGTGGGGTTCAACAAAGAGTAGGTTATTGGGTTTGTGATGGGTTTTGAAGCTTGAAGATGATGGAGATGGATTGGGGAGGAATGTGATTTAGGATTTGAGTGGATGGGAGAAGAATTTGAAGTGGTTAGAAGTTACAAGGGTTAGAGGGAAAGAGTATGGCAAAATAAGTATAAAGTAGGGAAGAAGAAAAATGGGTTTTAAAAGAGGTTAAAAAGCACCTGTTTCGTGGCGAGTGCGGTGCATCCATGATTCTCTCCAAACTCTCCTCATTTTTATCCAACTTGTTGCTCTCCTTGCTCTCGCCCCATTTAGCTCGGAATTGGATGTGTAAGGGGCTCGTTGGAAACTCTTTCAATGTAGGAGATGTGCTCATGGGCTGGTGAACCGTTTGGGCCTCAATCAATACAGAAAAATCAGAATGTTCAATCTTTGTCCAGTGTGATGATTTCTTGACTCCTTAAGTTCTCCTTGCTTTGTCTCTTGTCCATGTATCACTATCCTTCAAAAGTCCTTCCTTATATATTCTCTCAAAATCCCTCCAATAGCAACCATAATGCTTTCATTCATGCTTAAACTCATCTCTTGTCTTCAATTCTTCAGCATTATCATGAACACACTTGACTTTATATTTCGGTTCAATTTGGTTCTTTTCATCTCAAAAACACGAAATTTGATGAACATCTCTCCCTCCATTTTTTCACACTTTAAGCACTATAATTACATCAACCACTTTCCAACTTCTTGCCTTCTCTCTTGCAAACTAGTCGCTGACAACATGTTGAGCTTCAAACTTATCTTATTAAAAACACTAACAGCAAGTTAAAACCTTCTTTGGAATTTTCATCCCAACGATTAAAAAAAAAAAACGACAACAAATAAAATAACTAAAAAAATAGAAAAAGAAAAGAGAATGGATGAATCTTATTCACCTATTGATTTACTCATTACTCTCAGTTTTAAATTAAATGGAGCTATTGGAAAAGTACTAGTGCTTCCATTTGACAATCATTCATCTTGAAAGCACTTCCTCTTCATAACCATTCAGCTTAAGGATGTTTTCTTTCAGACTTTGAAGAGGGGAAAGAAACACAAAATCCCCTTTAATTATGGCTGGTGGTTCAGCCACAATTTCTTCAAAACAGTCCCCTCTATGTGAAGTAGATGTAAACACATTTATGCTTAGGGAATTTGTTCAAGCTATGTGCCTTTCCCAGTTGAAGCAGCGAATTTTACTTGTGGCTCTTCTTTGCTCCATCAAGGTAAGGGTTAGTGAAGATTGAACTTTGCTTCCTGCGCAAGCAGGTGGGCTCACATGTTGATGTCGATCCATGCTTGGCTTGAGGAAAGAAGTGGTCTTCTTAGTATATAAGAATTTTGTAAATCCTTCAATGCCCCCTAGTCACAAAATCAGGAAGGTAAATGTGTCAATCTTCACCAAAATGTTTTCCAATAGCCATTAACCCGACTTACTTCTTCAATTTTCAGTTTATCAATAATGACTCTTCATCATCTAAGTTGTTTAGGGTACCTTGTTCTCAATTTCAGCTCATTTCACCTTCTTCCACAGATTTCGGGATAGAAATTTACGCACATTGCTCAAGAGTATCAATGCATTCATTGGGATTTGGCAAAGTGTTACTAGGAGAGGTCCTAGAGAATTTTCCTTGGTCTTGGACCAAGTGTCCTAATGTTGAGCTTCTACACATTTTCAATCTAGCACTAGTGTTGACTTGGGAAGGCATCTAAAATCTGGAAATTTATGCTCATGAGGAATTAATCATCTTCTTGTTCCCTTCCATATATAGATAAAAAATCTGCTCTCCTTAACAGGAGACAACTCTTCTTCCTCTTGGAAATGTAGGATTTAGACATGATAAGGCAATACTCCTTGTTCCATGGAGTGAGTCATTATAGATTCTTTGGTCCAATTTATGAAGAAGTAGTTCAAGCAGCCTGTAGGCAAATCTATCTTCATTGAATGTTCCTCCATAAGTACCAACAAATAAGAAAAGAAAAACAAAAAAGAAAATAAAGTACAAAATACTAATAAAAAAATTAACTAAGAAACAAATCACAACCAAAAAGATAAAAATAAAAATAAAAATTGCCTAAATTAGCAAATTACTCGTTCTTCAAAATGTCAACTTCCAATGAGAGAAAGTGAACCGCGCCAATCCCCGGCAACGGCGCCAAAAACTTGTTAATAGACCAAAGAACACATACAAATTTACGACGTTATTACCAAGGACTATTGTCTAGTCTAAACCTTGATGCACCAAAAACATAAAGAAGACCCAAAATCGTATACAAATTTAGCGTTATTGCAAGGACTATTATCTAATCACGACATGGCATCAAAAACTTGTTGGGAGACCAAATGATGTATATGTGAAAATATGGTCAAGGGAGTGAATGTAGTAAATACTCAAAAACTGAATTGAAACAAAAGTAAGTATACTCAAAAATTGAAATGAAAAGTATTACCAACCTCGACCCCTTTCATGAATCTGGGTCATCTAGTAATAAGTGGGCTACAGAATTAGGATATCGATACCCACGAGTTGGAGAGTTCTCTCTGGTGGAATTTGATCACCCACAGATTACAAGGGCTCTTCACTATTTAGGCGACCCGAGTAGAATGTCGAATAAAATCAATTTAATTGAAACAAGAAACTGATTTAAAACTAATCCCTAAAAATCTACCAAATAAACAACTACTTAATTCTAAAAGGTATGAAGAGTCACTAGGGATGGGGATAATTGTTTACAAAGCAGTTTGCATTTCCTTGAAAGTCTGGCAATTTGTGAGTTGAATCTTTGGATTTATTAGAGAGCAATGTAGTATAGCTTGGATTTACTCCATTACACCATACATTTCACTAGTTAGAATCCATATTCATTTCGAGACAAATAGATTACAAAAAATAGTACTTGTAAAATTTGGCCTCTTTAAGATTTGATTGTTTAGCTTTTCAATACTTCACAACCCATTTCTTAGAATTTGAAAAGTGCACCATAGACGAGGATATCTGAAGCCTTCTCTGATAATTGGTATCTCGTCTTTCATCACAATAAAATTTTATCTCGCCAGTTAGATCTTTGCTAACAGGATCAAGATCTTTCATCGGACTAAGGAGAAACCTCTACGATCCAACTAAATTGAGTATCATCTAATTAATCCTCACACCATGAGTAAATTGTTGATCTATCAAGTAATTTTTCGAGGACTACATTAGTTCAGAATCATAGTCTGCATACCCTGAGTTGCCATCACTACTCTCAAATCTCTCTATTTGTGTCACTCGAGGCCTCACGGAAATCGAAGCGAATCTGGCTCTTTGTGGGTATAAGCACTAATAGCCAGAACAATTCATTATATGAACTATACCAATTATAAATTCGGTTTCAAACCCACAAAATAACTGAAAAACTGCAAATCTGAATGTTCAACAATTAATCTAACCACAGGGTTTAATGTTCCATTCTTGGATTTCAATCATCACTAATCAAACAAAAAGTAAGAAAATGAAGAAAGAAATCAAGAGAAGAAGAAAAAGCGGTTGAGCTTAAATCTTCACCTCAACATTAAATAAATTGAATATACGATCTGATTTACCAAAATCTCTTGATAGAAATAAAAATCTAACGAAAACTATTCTAAGATCTATTAAAGCTAAAGTATGTGGCCCAGAAAATGGCGAGTTTAGAGAGAGAAAACCCATGAGAGAGAGAAAATTCAGATTTTAGCGATCTTTGTTTTGAACCTTAGTGAAATCTGAATCTACATTATAAAAACGCCCGAAATATCTTGATAAACTAATCTAAATGCAAAGCGCTCTCAAATATAAAAAAATCAAATCTACGAAAAAATGGAAAAATGGCGGTCAGAAGCCACATGAGAGAACATAAATCTTACTTTGCCTCTTTACCTAAAAGCGAGTATATATATGGTCGCAGGGTGAAATGGGCTTGAAGTGGGTCAAAACTCAATTTTCGGCCTTTTCAAGTTCTTTGCGCGTTCTGGTCGCTGACACGGGTCTTACGTGGCGACACCATTCTGTCGCGACACCAACTTTACGCCGCGACACGTCTGTCAGCGACGCGCAACTGCAGCCATGACACACCATCTTCTGTCAGCGACGCAACTGCATCCAGCGACACGGCTGTCGGCGGCGGCATTTCATATCGCGACTAATTTTACGGACAGCAAGCTGGTTTCTTCTACAACACCTTAGGGGCCATAAACCTTCATTTTAACTTTCGGTTGGCGTGTAGTACTCGTTGGAAACTCTTTGAATGTAAATGCAGCCATGAGTAATTTGAACCATTTGATGTTCCAGATGGTACAGAAAATTAATCTTCCAGTAGCCTTGTTGTGAGACTCGGTTGACTCTTACTTTGGAAATATATTCTTTCATTTAACTGCCAAGATCACTTGCTTTTCATCAATAATCCTACAAAACCAAGTTTAGAGGAAATTTTAGGTTTACTTGAATATGGATATTAAATGCACAAAATAGCATGTGAAATGAACTCAAAACATAGATGAGTTTGCACTCATCACGATCGACAAGACATGCGTCGCTGGCCCAGTAATATATTGATCAGTCTAAGGAGGGATCCATATATCTTCAAAATAAAAACGAATTAAATAGAAAATCAAGTTCGCATTATAGATAAGCGTATTTAAAAGCGATTATGGAAAAGAAATAACATAGAAAATGCAGAATAAATAGCATAGAAAAGTAACGGAATAATCGTATATACCGATGCATGTGCGTATATACCAATCAAATGAACCGATTTTTCCATAGATCTTCAAAAAAATCATAAACATCAAAATGTTTTAAGGTGCTGCACCATCATCGTAAGAAAGAATCAATCAGGATCCATAGTGTCTTTTAGTTAATAAAATTTGTTTGATGTGCTTGTCTTTTCGCTTTCGTGGAGCGCATTAAGGTCGACCAAATGCTTGGGCATGCAGCCCAGTGCGAGGCCAGGTGACCCTTCATTCCACATATGTAACATTCGGTCATAAACCTTTGTTATGTGGCCTATTGCCTTTCGGATAATTTTACGAGCGGTTCTGAACCCGGTTGTTGGAGGTATTGTTCTTTCAAACTCGTCGGAGGATCAATGGATCATGGCAGATTTAGATATTCACTTTTCAGGCCTCCATCAATATGATGGCGAAGGAATATTAAGGCCTTAGCGCGATCCTGCAGGGATGCGGTATTTCCTCTTTGATTGTGTTTACAAAGAGATTCGCAGAATGTCTAAGTGGATTTATCAAGATCCAAGATAAATAACTCTTGCTCGAAATATCGAGGGCAACAAATTCGAGTTTGGTGATATTGGACATTTTATGTCTGAAATATCAAGCTTCAGGCTTGAACATTCCAGACACAGGCTTCAGGCCTGTTTTCAGAAAAGAAAATAATTCTTCTTCATCTTCAAGCATCAAGCTTGAATATTTCAAACATAGGTTTCGAGTTGGTTTTTACAATAGAGTTCAAGCTTTAGGCTTTTAACTCAGAAATTGGAAGTCTGAAAATAAATTTCAAAAACAAAAAAAATTTCAGACTATGAAATTGAAATATCATTTCTTTGTTTTATGATTTTGTAATATCGTCACAGGGTTTTTAGTTTCTGGATTTAAGGCTTTCGACTTTGTAGTGTCGGGCTATCGTCTCTTTGATAATGTGTTATAAAATAGAAGAACAAGAGGCGAGAGATATAAACGGAGAAGAGATTTGCTATTTCTTCATGTGTATGACTACATCTGAAAACCACTTATTTATAGGGTTTAATACATGAATACATTAATGTGTATCTCATCGTAACCTACACATTTGTAACCTATTCAATGTACCTAATGTCTCGAGATTAATGGAGAGTTTATGGACATCCATAATATTGTTCATAATATTTATAATATTTTATAGAGAAATTAATTTTTTTTAAACAATTTGAGCAAAATTATTACAGAACACATTTTAATAGATGATTTTCTAAGTCATTTATGGGAAAAAGCATTTGCTAAATATTTAATATTTAATGTTAAATATATGTAGAGTGATTTTCATATTTTAAAAAGTGTTTTACAAATTTGATCTAATATTTAATTTTTTTTATAAGGAAATAGGGTTATGAGAAATCTCATGCTTTATTTATAAGAAAAAGAAGTAGTACACAATAGATATGTAAAATAAAATTTATATAAATAATGTTTGAAAAATCTGAATGAAATTAATAAAGGTTTGGAATTACATGAATGAAATTATTCTTTGTTAAAAAATTCTAAGGTTTGAGTAAGCTAGAACCCTTTGGCATTTCGAAGTTTAAGAGCATGAATTATATAAATACATATAAAGGTGTCAAGTCTTTTATAATCAGAAGATCGTAAATTTTGTGAGTCTCGAGTTTCCTTAATTTGGTAATAGAGATAATACATTTTTAGTTAAATGGAATGGCAATGAGGATTATTTTATCGATCGTTAGAATGCTTAGTTTTATCACCAAGAGGCGTGACTTTGGAATCTGCTTATTTAATTGAAGAAGACAAATATATCTTAAGGAGATTATGACTTTGACGAGACTCGGTTCTTTCTACTTTAGTTTTCTTTCTCCTTCACTTTATATTATTTCGGTTTTAGTATTTTATTTATTATGTGTTGTTTTCGAACTAATTATTATTTGATAGTACTGTGAGTATGTTGCTTGGAATGTCCGATGACCTAGTTTATATGGTACTGGGTTCCTACAGAAAGAAGACTTCTTTCCTCGGGTTTCTACAAGAAAGAGAACATTTTTCAAACAAAAATGGGCTTCTCAATCGGAGAAAAGTTTAATATGGGTCTCTATGGCCCAAATGTTGGATTTTTATGAATTGGCAAAAAAAAAACAAAAAACTTTGAGGTTGATTTGATCATTAAATAACAATTCTATTGGATTATAAAATTTTGAACTGGCTATTATAAGTTTGTTTGGTCGGTCATATGATTTCAAAACAATTTTCTGCTTTTAAAAGCAGAAACTATTTTTAAAATAAAATTCATCTTTTAGAGAATAAGTAGCTATTATTTTTATAAATTTCTAAAATAATTTAAAACTCGAATACTTTATAAACCAAAAATGTCTTTTTGACTTATAATGAAACAGCTGTTGATTAATTTTAATTGTTTTTAACTTTCCCTTAATTTATTTTCTTGAAAAACATTGTGAAATATTATTCACTACTATCATGGGCTTTTACTCAGCATGAGTGGGCTGGTCTTGGGCTTTAGATAAGGCTTTTAACAAAGGCCCTAATAAAAGAACATTCACGAATGAATGAAACCCATCTTAGACATGCTTGCAAGTGAAGCTACTTAATCTCAACTCATAAAATATGTGAATTCATTCCCGAGTTAATCGAGTCGAGTCATTTAAATAGGCTCATTGGTTATCGAGTCGAGTTAGTGTTACAAACACTTGATTCGGAGTTGCTTTCACTTAAACTAATCAAGTTTCTTGTTTTTATAAATAGAGTCGAGTTTGAATTTTGAGCTTTTTAATCGATTTTAGCTTGGTTCTGTGTTGACTGGATTACAGCTATAGGTGGACCTGTCGAGTTCATACATCAATTATCATTATCGAGTCGAGTTCGAGTATCACAAGATCGGACTTGAGCTGCTCGCGAGTTTAATCAAGCTTTAATATTTTATTAATTGAGTTGAATTAGAGTTGATTTCAAGTATAATTATTTATTAATTTTTTTATTGATTTAAGTCGAGTCTTGTTCGAGTTACTTGACTATTTTTCATGTTGAGTTTCGAACATCTAAATAAAAGCTTGACCGAGTTTAAGTTTCGAGTTTTTTAATCGAGTCGAGCTCGTGCTTGACTCTATATCGATTCGATTACACCTCTAGTTGGACCTGTTGCGTTCATGAATCATTATCGAGTAGAGTTCGAGTATCACAACACCCGACTTGAGTTACTTGCGAACTTAATCGAGTTTTACTATTTTATTAATTGTGTCGAATTTGAGTCGATTTTAAGTATAATTATTTACTAATTTTTTAACCAATTTAAGCTCTGTTGAATTGAGTTCGAGTAGCTCAAGTAATTTTTGAGTTCCGAATATTTGAAAAAAAGCTAAATCAAGTTTGAGTCGAGTTTGAACTTCGAGTTTTGAGTTTTTTAATTGAGTTGAGCTCGAGTTTGACTATATATCGACTCTATTACACCTCTAGGTAGACCTCGTGTTCATCGTATTATTAGTCGGAGGTTTAGGTATCATAGCCTTACATCTTCGAGTTGCTCGTGAGCGAAATCGAGCTTTAATATTTTATTGATTGTCGAACTTGAGTTGATTGCAAGTATAATTATTTATTAATTTTTTAATTAATTCGAATTTAATCCGTCAATTTCCAGCATGAAAAAGGTCGATCAAGTTTGGTCGAGTTAGAACTTGAGTTTTTTTTAAATCAGTTGAGGCTGAGTTTGGCTTTGTCAACTTGATTACGCCTCCTAGAAAAGATGAAAGTAGTTTTCCTAGGTGATATCATAGGCTCACAAAAATAAGGCTAAGAAGTGAAAAAAAATGCCAAAAGATTTCCTCTCATTTCTGCTTGAAAAAGTTGGAGAATGTTCAAAAAATATAATTTGAAATTATATATATATATATATATATATATATATATATATATATATATATATATATATATATATATATATATATATATATATATATATTATTTAAATTTATTTTACATAATTTTCTAACTAAGATAAAAAATTGAAAATTCATAAATTTTTATTTCAAATTTTCCTAATGAAATTAAATTTGGAAAATATATTTTAAAATTTTCTCACTCTTTCTTTTTTTGTCCAAATTCTGAGTCCCGTGTGCCTTCGGCCATATCATGTCGGACTAATTCCTGTGGGCCGAGATTGATCACTTCATTGATTTTATGTCGGCCGGTAAATAATAAATAGGGAAAATAACCATTCAAATCATGTCATTTATATCTTGATCTAAAAAGTTTTTAATTTTTTAAATATATATATTTTCATTTTAATGACAGTTTTATTCTAAAATATCTATAACTATAATAGAAATTTTAAGAATTGAGAAAATAAATTCGTGTCATGAATAAAAAATAAATTTGAATTTTTTTAGGTTTTTAGAAAAATGAATTTTAATTTTAAGGTAAAAATAATAATTGTCGAGTTTTTTTTAAATTGGAATTAAAGTGTATAATTTAATTTATATTTTAAATTAAAAAATGAATTATGTAATTAAATAAAAAATGTGAATTTTAAGTATAAGAAATTGCATGGAATTATTATATTTAAACTTTAATTTTAAATTAAAAATATCTTTTTAATTGATAAAATCAAATTTGTCTTTCAAAACTAATAATTCGATTATGTTGAACTTAAATTTTACTTTTTTTTTATTTAATTAAATAATTAATTTTAGATTTAGTAAATTCATATTTTATAAGATTTTAATTCAATTTTTTTTTGTAAAAAACAATTATTAATATTTTTAAAAAATTTTAAATTAAAATTTATTTTTTAAATAACCTAAAAAATTGAAATTTATTTTATATTTATAACACAAATTTATTTTGTCAATTATTGTGGTCAGGGATATCCTAGGGTATAAGTGTTATTAAAATGAAAGTAGGTATCTTTAAGAAAAAAAAATTTTAGTTCTGGATATAAATGACAAAGTCATAAATCTTCAGGATTTAAATGGGTATTTTCCCTAATAAATATCAATTATCAATATAACATCGACATGTTTTTATAATATTATAATTTAGCCATCTGGTTAGGCATAAATATGAAAAATCTACATAATTTTTTATATATATTTTAGAAATTATCGCATTATTTTGATATAATTTTTTATATTTTTTACTATTATTGGTGTGAAATCACCATTCTGAATTTTTTTATTTCATTTTCTTGTTTAATAAAGTGGTTTTTCCATAAAGATTTATGTTTTATTTTGTTTTTTGTGTTGTTGTTTGCTTGTTACGATGTGTCGTCTTATTGTAGCATTTCTATAGGTAAAACATATTTGATTAGTCCAATATATCAAATTATAGTTGTCAATATGTTAAAAAACCGGGGTTGCAGATATTCTAGTCATTATATTATCAAATTTATAGGTTTTATGCGGATTTATTGTTTCATTCGGTTGGTATGGTTTTTAGTTATTTGTATGTTGAATTTATCGATCTATTGAAAGTTTTGATCGATAATATTATTTTTCTTTAAAAATAATAATTAATAATCATAATGCAAAAAAAAAAAAAATAGTGATATTAGTAAAATATATAAAGGCATATTATGTAATTTTTTTGGAATTTTTTTTTATTGATTTAAACTAGCAATACATTCCATTGAAACATATAATCAAATTATATAAACAGAAGATATTAGCAATGTTAAATCAGTATTAATAAGCGTAAATAATCATTTAGCCTGCATGTTGATAATATGATGAGTAAATACACATGACCATCGTATAAAGGCGATATAATAACCATAGGACCTGTGCAATAATGTTGACAAAACCATCGCCCCTTTGGGAGTGGCGATTTGGTAGTCTTGGTAGCTCGTCCGCCGAGAAATTAAGGTCGGGTTGAATGGTTAATTTATTGGCGAAAAAATTTGGGAAAAATTGGCCTCTGTTAATTTTTCGCTTATAAAGCAAATTTGGTTCGACTTCTTTATTTAGAGCTGAAAAAATCAGGCCAAATTTGGCCTGACCCGATGTTGACTCGATCCAACCAAGCATGTCCAAATTGATACCTCTACAATCCCCAACAAATGGGTGACAAAATCATTAAAAAAAAAAACAAAGATATAATTGTGACAAAACCAAACGGTGGACAACAAAATCACAAAAAAAAAAAAAAGTAAAAACTTAAATGTATATGAAATAATCATTTTATTGAAAAGAAAATGATAAAAGAGAAATATAAAAAGATGATTTAAGGCAAAAAAAAAAAAAAAAAATCAGCCCAAGGAATAAGGGCTAGAGATAAAAAGACTTGAGAAAGGCACTTATCATATAACTTTAAAATATATATATATATATATATATATATATATATATATATATATATATATATATATATATATATATATATATATATATAGTATTTAATTTTATTATAAAAATAAAAATACATTTGAAATTATATTTTAAAATAATTTATCAATTTTATATTTTTATTTATTTATTCTTTGAATCAATCATATTCCTACAAACGATTCCCATAAAAATAGTTACTGAAAAAAAATTCTTGGAATGAGGAAGGTCATGTAATTTCCCCTTTTTTATCTAAAATCTGTTTACTTTTCCTAACAAGAAATATAATTAAAAAAAAAAAAAACTTTTGTAAAAAAATTCGCTAGCAAATATTAAATATTCAAACTGACGAACCGGATTAATTCTGGGTCTCAGCAGACTTAAACAGCAGCCGTTGGATGGAGTCAAACAACGCATCCCATTGGGCCGTTACGCTCCGTAAATCACGGTCGGTTACATCCAATTTCCATCAGCTCACTGTACATACTGTATACCCGCTTTCCCTCTCCTCCTCCGCCACTTTCTCGATTCAGTTCTCGTTTTCTCAATTCCACGACCTAAAATCGACCCAAGAATGATTTGATTTTGATTTTGACGTCGGAAATAAAATGAACAAATTCGTTTCTCGTTCGTTACTGGAAATCGAATCGTTTCTTCAATGTCGAAAAGCTTGAAAACCATGACGTTTTTCCCGGCGGAGGTGTTAGAGCGGGTATTCGCGCTGTTGACGTCTCAGAGAGACAGGAACAGCGTTTGTTTGGTCTGTAAGTACTGGTGGAAGGTTGAGGCTGAATGCAGATTGAGGGTTTTTGTGAAGAATTCTTATGCTTTGGGGCCTCAGAGGGTTTTGTCGAGGTTTCCGAGGTTGAGGGCTTTGAGTCTGAAGGGGAAGCCCCATTTTGCGGATTTGAATTTGGTGAATTGGGGTGGTTTTGCTTTGCCTTGGATTGAATTCTTCGCCAAGAATTGTCCATGGCTGCAGGAGCTTCGGTTGAAGAGGATGGTTGTTTCCGATCAGACGCTTCAATTGATTTCCGTTTCTTTTTCTGAGTTTGAGTCTCTGTCTTTGGTTCGCTGTGGAGGGTTCAGTCCTGTTGGGCTTGCAGCCATCGCTTCCAATTGCAGGTATGGAAATAGTTGTGTTGATTTTATAGGGCTGTTCATAATAATTCAAGAATTCATTCAATGAGTTTGTTTTGTTTGATAACATTGTTTTATAGAATGAATTGCGCTATGTTTGTGGATTAATTCAAGAAATTTCAATCTCTTTGGTCGTGATGAAGGTTGTGAATGGGAGGTGGAATATGAATTCAGATGGGTTTCTTTTATTTGATAACGTTGTTTGGAAATTTTCTCTTTTTCTTGATCCATTTCTTCAATTATATGTTTTCAGTTAACTCTAAATGGTATTGTTTTCAGTTGAAATATTTCCTTGCTGTCAGTGAGTGATGTTTTTGTCACTTGATATGTTTCACTAAGAACTGTAAACTGAAATTCATCATCTTAAGTGGGAGTATGGAATGATAGTGTGGTCTCCCAAATTGCCTAGGGAGAGAGGAAGGTTAAGGTCCGTATATGCAAGACTTCAACTCAACATCAAGGTCTTTTCTTGAGGGCGTGTAGACCCAATAGAGAAGCAAAACCGGGGAGGTGGGTGAAGAGTTAGGTCGTCATAGATAGATTGTATGGTATTGCCCAGAAATGATGCTGTTTTAGTTTTCCGTCATGTTTGTGGGATGATAAACTCATTGAATCAGTGTCATTCTATCCTTTCTGTCATATGAAATATGGATGGATATACCAAAATACCTGCCTGATAGGGATTCCGCAACTGACCCGTGTAGTAGGGCTTGCTCCTTGATTTCTTAGACTAGGTATATGAACTATGGTTGAAGTCCTTGGGCAAAAATGATAGGCTGTCGTGTGTGCATCATTTCAGCCTTGAACCGGACAATACCGAGTTAAGAGTTGGGTCGTTATGGATGGATTGTATGGAATTGGCCAGAAATGATTCTGTTTTAGTTTTCTGTCATGATTGTGGGATGATAAACTCATTGAATCGGTATAATTCTATCCTTTCCATCATATGGAATATGGATAAATATACCAAAATACCTGCCTGACAGGGATTCCGCAACCGACCTGTGTAGTAGTGCTAGCTCCTTGATTTCTTAAACAAGGTATGTGAACTATGGTTGAATTCCTTGGGCAAAATTAATGTGCCTTTTTAACTTGTAGGTGTCTCAAAGAGCTGGTACTGCTGGAAAATGAAGTTGAAGAGGACATAAGTCATATACTTGGCGTCGAGGTTGGAAGTAAACCAGGCCAGTAAGCGGTTCCTTTCCTGAAAGCTGCTCCTCTCTCGTCTCCCTGAATTTCGCATGTACAAAAGGATTAGTGAATCTGGAAGCTCTCGAGAAACTGGTTGCTAGATGTCCAAACCTCAGGAGTCTGCGGTTAAACCCTCGAGTGCCTCCTAACACGCTCCATAAACTCCTGCTGCAAGCACCTCAACTGGAGAGGACTTGGGATCGTCTTTTCCAGCATGAGTCTGAGACGTGCATGAGACTGCAGAACGCTGTGTCAAAATGTCAATCAATCCGAAGCCTATCTGGGTTTTCGTCGTTTTCCCCAATCTCTCTGGCTCCTATCTACCCCATGTGCTCAAACATGGTTTCCTTGAACCTGAGTAAAGCAGTTCATCTTCCGGCACAAAGTCTCATACAAATAATTTCGCGCTGCAAAAAACTTCAAAATCTTTGGGTTCGGTCTCTTGAAACACTCTCTTATATATCATCTTCATTTCATCGTGCTTTATTTAATCTCCCTTAATCACTGCAGGTATTGGATAATATTGGCGACAAGGGGCTAGTATCGGTTGCCATTACTTGTACAAAGCTTCAAGAGTTCAGGGTATTTCCTCTCGGCCCCCATAACCAAGCGAATCCAGCTCTTACTGAAAAGGGTCTGATTGCTCTATCCATGGGTTGTCCTCTGCTTCATTCTTTGGTATATTGCTGCAAGCAGATGACAAATGCTGCCCTCATAACTGTCGCCAGAAACTGTCATAACTTCATCAACTTCAAATTATGCATCAGTGACCCAAGGACGCCTGATCATACAACATCACAGCCTTTTGACGAAGGATTTGGGGCAATCGTTCAGTCCAGTAAGGGGCTCAGGCGGATGACACTGTCAGGCCTTCTAAGCGACCAAGTTTTCCTCTACGTCGGGATGTATGCAGAGCAGTTAGAAATGCTTTCGATCGGATGTTATGGGGAAGGCGATAAGGGATTATCTTATGTCTTAAATGGCTGTAGGAACCTCAAGAAACTGGAGATCAAGGGCAGTCCCTTTGTTGATGCTGCACTGTTGGAACAGATATTGAAACATGAAAAAATAAGATGCATCTGGATTTCTTCGTCCAAAGTTACTGTTGGAGCTTGCAGGGCAATCTCAATGCAGGTTCCCATGATGAACATGGAGATCATAGAGGAAAACAACAATAAGAAGAAGAAGAAGAACGATGATGATCTTAAAGTGGGGAAAATGTACCTCTATCGAACGTTCATCGGACCCAGAAAGGATGCACCAGCTTCTGTTTGGACCTTCTAATGGCCTGCTTGATTCTCTTGAAGAAGATGGTGAGTTCCTTACCAGAATACTATATTCCTCTCTTCCCCCTTTTCCCCCAATTTTCTGAATTATATGGTGGTGAAATTTGAAGCATAATCATCTGGGCATATTTTGTTCCTGGAACTCTTGTTAATATCATTTCTGTGATTCTTGTTCTTGAACTCTTGGGTCCTTCCATATTTTGAAATCGTAAGTGAAAATAATATGTTTTTTTTTTCCTTTTCAAGTTTGTGTCAATGACAGAAGACTATGATAATGTGGTTAAAGTCTTGAATTTGAGCTCTGGAAATGTATCTGTATTATGTGGTAGAGCTTTATTGTCATTGTGGTCCCACCCGGTTTATATGAGGATTAGTCTGTATGTGGTATGGTTTAAAGGTGCATTTTGTGTGTGCACATGTCCGGGACACCTTGCGGTCCAACAAAAAAAAAAAGCCTCCCATGGAATTGTTTATTTTTTTGGCTTTAACTAGAATATGAAGTCAAGGCTAAAGCGATAATTTCTAATGGGTAATAGTTAGAGGTGATAATTTGTGTCCACGTGTCATGTCAATATACAAGTATTACACTATATTAGTAACATTTGTATATTACGATGAGGATGGTACTTGTGGGTGATGGTGGTTCCCTAAATTATTTTTATTTTTTTTAACACAATTAAACACTTTAGTTATAATATAGTATATTGTTTCTATTGAGAATCGAACTCGGGATCTTGTCTTTTTGAAATATTGAGCCTTTTATCACATGGTGATATAAAATTTTATTTTAATTGGTCCTTTTTAGGGTTCTTTTTGAGAGTTTTTTTTTTTTTTAATAAAAATATTTGGAAAATTGTTTTAAATTTTGCGAATACTTTTCTCCTTGTAAAAAAAATCTCTTGTTTAAGAGTTTCTCAATTTTGAGTATAGATATAGGCTCGAGTCTCTATAAAAACAAAATAAAGTCTCTATAAAAACAAAATAATATAAAGCGAATAGCAGTAAGAAAAAAACTATTGATTAGAATATAGCCTTTGATGGTGAGCATATGATCAAGAAACAACGGGCCGGGATAGTCCATTTTATTTAAGTAAATAATTTTTTTATACCTGTGTCCTTTTATTTTTATTTTATTAAAATTAATATATCATATAAAAATAAAATATTATAATTTTTTTATAAGTCATTTTATTAAAAAAAAAATTATTAATTAACTAGTACTATAACAAGATGATATAATAGTTTGATAACAACTAGATATTATATTTGATGTGAATAACAGGTAAAGAATCACTCTAACAACTCTTATTATTATATCAAAAAAAAAACAGAATAATTTTAATTATTACTAGTCATTTAAGAAAAAAATTTAATCAGTTATTTGTATAAGTATAATTAGGAATTAAAATTAGAAATATAATATAATATATATATATATATATATATATATATATATATATAGTTTTTATTGGAATATATATATTTTTTGTTATGAAACCTTTTAAGTAGTTTCCTAATAATTTTTAATATTCGATTTGAAAAATAAAATAAAAACAGCAAGTTCTTGCTCTCGAAGTTTTATCCTTTTGTCAGTTACTTGGGAACCAAGCATTTTGAACTTCCATTTATTTATTTATTTTTTTTTGACATTATTTATTTATTCTTTGAATTTCATATTTTTATATTTTTTTTTAGAGAAGTGGCACTATCGAAATTTTATCCTTTTGTCAGTTGCTTGGGAATAAGCATTTTGAACTTCCATTTATTTATTCTTTTTTTTGACATTATTTATTTATTCTTTGAATTTCATATTTTTATTTTTTTTAGAGAAATTGGCTATCAGTTTTATCCTTTTGTCAGTTACTTGGGTACCAAGCATTTTGAACTTCCATTTATTTATTCTTTTTTTTTTTTGACATTATTTATTTATTCTTTGAATTTCATATTTTTATTTTTTTTAGAGAATTGGCACTATCGAAAGGGGTTCAGAGTCCTGGGGGACCCACAAAATCTGTTGAAAATGGCGACTGCCGCCACCCTCCCGGAGCTCCGCCGTGGAGCGACGGTTCAACAGCCGCAACCTCCTTCCACCGCCACCGGCACCTTCATGGACTTGACGGTGAAGAACTTTAACTAGATGGAGGTATCATAATTCAAAGTCGCGGTATCGATCATCGATTCGGACGATCCTGAGACATATAAGTCGTGGTGTATTAGCCAATACGATGATTAAAATGTTTAAAAATTATTAAAGTATTATAAAAATAGATATAATTAAGTAAGATAAAAATTTAATAAAACAAAATTTTATGTATTTAACATTATTTAAATAGTTTATGAAACATTCAGTGAAAAATATTTATGATATCTTAACCTGAGAAATTATTTTATATCGAACATAACATCTTTTAACAAAATGTCATTAAATACATCAATCAATCTGTCTTGAATGGCGAGGGAGCTGAAATCATCATTATCATTAGTCTACGTGAATATGTCTAATCGGAATGATAATTTGCGTAATGAGAATGTGGTTGAAAGAATTGTTCATTCTTGAATGTGTTGGGTGAGATGATTGAGCGATGATCCGTCATTAGGAAAATATGACGCTTGGGCTGTTGGTCAACACCATGCTGATGGCATCAGAAACCTCGATGGCAATCTTCTTCTTTATCGAAGATTAATTAAGTATATAGGAATCGCTAGTTCGTATTCTAGTAGTTTAATATTGATCAAAATCATATCACTTAAGCGTTGGAAGAATTGCTCCTTTACTTCCCAGAAGTTATGATAAGATCCATCTCATCGCTGAAATGAGGTATTGATTATAGAGACAATGATTGGAAGTGTTCATCAATATGGTTATAGTTGGATTTGTGATCATTCCTACTAAAATAGTCATCATCGCTGCTTAAATGCTTAATTAGTATTTTCGGTGCTTCGTTGTTTCCCATATGCTTGGCTATATCCATTATCGATTATCTTGTGTTTGCATAATTTTCATTTCCCTATACTACGACGTATGATTAACTTAATTAACATAACCTGCTCAATAACACCACTTGCTCCAATCACGGAGTCACCAATGTTGTTACCCTTCTGTGACTCTATTGTCACCATCATCCACTGTAGTCTCGGAATCTTGAGTCACTATAGATTGTCGAACATATACTTGCCCACGACTGACTGAAACAAACAACTAAAGCGGTGGGGAGGTTTGCGAGTCACCTCTCAGTGCTTAAGTTAGAATCTCTCATCTTTTCAAATTCAGGTCTTTTTGGTTCAGTCGCTACCTTATTCGTGTCATGACCTTCTTTTATCGGAGAGGAGAGGGATCGCTTTTTTCGTGGAAAGTGGATAATTCCTTCCCAAATCGAAAGGGAAGGTGGCGCATATCTCGCATGTGAAGACTGGTTCTTCCTTTTAAATGGGAGATCGGAGGGGGAAGGTGGCGTGTATCTCGCATGTGGAGACTGGTTCTTCCTTTTAAATGGACACATTACAGTCTGATTGCAGAGGTTTGTCACTTGTGAATTCATGGCAAGGCATGAAAGGGCGCATACGCTCATCGATAGAATCTATTCGGCAGTACTTGTCAAATAAATCCTCTCCAAGAGATGGCATCCGGGGAATCCTCTCTAGGAGATGGTATTCAGGGAAATGTCTATCCCTTCCCGGCTATGGGAGGATATCTGGATTTTGGATCCAAAGTTGGGCTACTAGGTCGGGCCGGGTGGGCTGGCCACTTTAAGGCTCATCTTGGGCTGTTGGTTAAAGGGCTGGGCCGAATATGGCACCACAATGCCCCCTTTTTCCTCTTGGGAGGCGTCGTCCTTGAAAAAAATAGAACATGTTTGAACGTCATATCTGAGGAATATTAGGCCATTAATGCTTTGGTATTTTCCAATTTTGAATTTTCTAACTTTGTTGAATGTGCATTAGATGCCATAAGGTCGCTTGAGTTGACCCTGAGACCGGAGGCTACTATAGAAGGCTAAAGGGTGACGAGGTTCGTTGTTCCACGGGTTATCCACGTTCTTCCAGCAGAGAAGGATAATTGAACGTTGCTGAGAATCAGAATTGGCGAATTGCGGAATGAAGGATGTTTGTGATCGATTATTTGAGCGTGCTTTCAAGCATGGGTGGACCCGAGAGAGATTGCATGGTTTGGAGTGGAGTCGAATTGATACAGGTGGCCTTTGGGTGGTTCTAAAACTCAAATAGAATCTCATCCAAAAGACACCCCCGTCCAAATATTGGGGCTTTACTCTTCTTGAGCCTTTCCATCTTTTTTTTTTTTTTTAGTACTTGATGTTGCTACTGCTTCTTATTCTTCTTGTTCTTCTTTGACTCCTGCTCTTTGCTTCTTCTTTGTGGCCTCACCTTTCGATGTCGATTTGGGTGAACTATGCTTGGTTTTAATATGACCGCTTGGATGTCACTTGTAATGACATGAATGTAATGATAAATGCCGTTTGGCGCAGTCAATAAAAATAGATATAATTAAGTAAGATAAAAATTTAATAAAACAAAATTTTATGTCTTTAACATTATTTAAATAGTTTATGAAACATTCAGTGAAAAATATTTATGATAATACTAACACAAGAAATTATTTTATATCAAACATAATATCTTTTTAACAAAATGTCATTAAATACATCAATCAATACTATCTTGAATGATGAGTGGGCTCAAAATCATCATCATCATTAGTCCTACGACGAGCATACAAATCGGGACAATAATTTGCATAATGAGAATGTGGTTGAAAGAATTGTTCATTACTTGAATGTGTTGACTGAGATAATTGACTTGATGATCCATCATTAGGAAAATATGACCTTGGAGGCTATTCGGGCTCAACACCATGCTGATAGCATCCAAAACCTCGATAAGCAATGCTACTACTATCAGAAGATTGGTCATATCCATAGGAATCACTAGTTCGTATTCTAGTAGTTGAATATTGATCAAAATCATATCCACTAAAAGCATTGGAAGAATGATCACTACTTCCAAAGTTATGATAAGATCCATCTCTCACTCCTTTGAAATGAGGTATTGATTATAGAGCCAATGATTGGAAGTGTTCATCAATCTGGTTATAGTTGGATTTGTGATCATTCCCACTAAAATAGTCATCATCACAAGCAAATGTAGTCAGTATTTCTAGGTGCTTTCGTTGTTCTCATATGCTTGGCCTATATCCATTATCAGTATCTTGTGTTGCATAATAATTTTCATTTCCCTATGCCCACGACATGCCATGATCAACTTAATTAACATAACCACTATTAACAACACCACTTGTTCCAATGTCGTCTGATGTTGCTACCCCTCCGGAGATCTTAGGAGTCCTTTGGATCGTCGAACATATACTGCCTGGCAGCATAAAACAAGCGACTAAGAAGCGGTGGGGGTTTCGCGTCGCTCTCGTCTTAAGTTAGAATCATCTTTTCAAAATTTGGAGTCTTTTTGGTTTTCAGAGTCTTTACCTTATTTCATGTCATGACCTTCTTTTATCAGAGAGGAAGGATATCCACTTTTAGTGGAAAATGGATAATTCCTTCCCAAATCGGAAGGGAAGGTGGTGCATATCTCGCATGTGGAGACTGGTTCTTCCTTTTAAATGGGAGATCGGTGGGGGAAGGTGGCGTGTATCTTGCATGTGGAGACCGGTTCTTCCTTTTAAAAGGACACATTCCCCGAATACAGGACCTCGAGAGGGTTTGTCCACCTTGAATTCATGGCAAGGCATGAAAGGGCGTATACGCTCCTCAGGAGAATCTATCCGACAGTACTTGTCAGGAGATGGCATTCGGGGAAATGTCTATCCTTCACGTTTGGGGAGGATGTGGGATTTGGATCGAAGTTGGGCTAAGGCTGACCCTTTATTTGTCTTGGGCTGTTGGTTAAGGGCTGGGTAGAAGCCATGGCACCCACAATGCCCCCCTTTTTCCTACTAGGGAGGGCGATCGTCCCCTGTAAAAAAAAAATAGAACATGTTTGAACGTCATATCCTGGGGAATAGTAGGCCATTAGGCCATTAATGCTGGTATTTTCCAATTTTGAATTTTCTAACTTTGTTGAATGTGCATTAGATGCCATACGATTGGCAGGTTGACCACGAAAATTTCAGGCCACTATAGAAGGCTAAAGGGTGACGAGGTTCGTTGTTCCACCGGTTATCCACGTTCTATCAACAGAGAAGGATAATTGAACGTTGCTGAGAATCAGAATTGGTGAATTGCAGAATGAATGATGATTGTGATCGATTATTTGAGCGTGCTTAAAGGATCCCGACCTGGATTAACCTCATGAACCCAGGACCTTGCTCAAACGGATGAGCTTTTCGCCGAAACAATCGTATGGAAATCAGTTGGGCGACACGTTCTGATCAGCCCAACATATCTTTATAACATAATGCGGAAGTGAAGTGGTAAATTTTTTTTTTTTTTAAAACACTTAGATTTTTCAGAAAATCGGTCAGAGTTTCCTCTGTTTTTCGGATTTTCCCAAATTTACAAAACTTGATGAAAGCATTTAAAAACACTTCTGATCTTTCAATTCACAACTTCCATTTTAGGACTCTTCGTCCCTTTGGCAAATCAAACACGATAGACATACATATACATTGTTACTTTAAATCATCAAACATTCCAAACCTTCTTCTATTCCATGCACATTTTATCAAAGGTGGGCTTGAGCCGGACTTAAACCGATCGCCTCGTACCTCGTCGAGGATCAGCCCACGTAGTTCCTTTTCAAATATATACATATATGCATATATACATGACAAAATCTTTAACATATACAATATACCGAATATTTATACAATCTCTCAGTTCACAGACGTCGTCTCATAGATGGCTCGACTACGGCTGCTTGAGGAGGATGCTAGACTCTGCAGCGAGGGGATGCTCTCTTGGCCTTTGTCTCGGGTCCTAAAAATGTTTTTGAAACATACGGAAAAGAGTGAGCTAAAGGAACCCAGTGAGTGTACATTTTCATTAAGATAACATTTTCAGTATATATCAAAGTAATACATACTTATACAATTAAAAATCCATTTATGCCTTAAACTTTCTTTCTTTACGTGGAACTGGGGATAAACACACGAGCAGTTTAAGTGCGACGGTGAGGTGATCACATTCGGTCATACTTAAGCTCTGACTGTGGCGGAGAAACTCACGCCTTGCATAGGGTTCGGGCATAGCACCCTTATCGATATGGAAGGATATTCTGTATTTAAAAAAATCTATTCCTCCCTTTATTTAGTAACCTAATTGTGTTTCCCTCTAAATCTTTACGCTTAAGGTACCTCAGCTGATATCAATCATAACAGTCATATAGGGTTAGGGTAACCATCGAGTAAAACATTTATTCAAATACATTTATAAATCCATTTTAAATCCTTTGCTTTATCATTAAAACACATATATGCATTCTTTACACATTTTTAAACTTTCATAATGCCTTAACATATGCATACATATTTAATATACATATATAAACATTTACATTAAGCTTTTCATTTTAACATTAAAAAATCTTTCACTTTTAAAACTCAATTTTCAAAAATCAGTTTTACACTCACAGTTCACCGCTCAATCCGCTTGCTTCGAAGTAATTCCGTTTCTGTCGATAGTCATTTCACCTTTTTCAGAAACCACAGCTACACATTAATCATAACTTCCATTTAATCCACCATACACATTCATTTAAAGCCAAATGAACAAATTACCCATCGAGCACTAAAAGCCCATAACAAAAAACCACTCATTTGGTAATCTTTTTTTTCCAACAATACTCTATAGACTTTGCGGCCCAAAATTATTCAGGTCTTCAAAAATTATGGAAACTCTCAGATCAGTCCTTTATATATCCAATGACATCTCTTTAAATTTTCAATTTAAAATTCCTTCTCTAAGGCCCTCAACCCATAACTGAAGTTACAGCAGCATGTTTTTTGATGCCAATTTGGTTAACTCACTGAATCACCTACTGTTATCCTTGATTTATGGGGTCTTAACTCCATAAGTGGAAATTATTTCTTCACTAATTTGAAGCTATGGTTATAAGGTTTCTTCTCTAATTGGAATCACCCAATTTGGATCACCAAAACTCAAGTTATTGTATTTTACATCTAGATGACTCAATTTGGCAGAACAGAATCTGCACATAGCTCCACTTTGAAAAATTTTCTAGGCCCTTTGGGTTTACAATTTGCATGCACTTCCTTCAGGTAACTTTTTCCCCTAGAAGTCTATTTTACCCAGAATTTTGAATCACTCAATTTGGATGAGTGAAACGCCACTTATGGCCAAAACACTACAACCATACCCAAAACAGAGCAAAATCAGTGAGCTACACGAGCTCACCTTTCGATCCATGTTGGGGTATACAGAGCTACAATTTGCTCTTGAGTCCCTTCTATACATTTGTAGCTATCTCTTATGGTTCTTTACCAATTAAAATCCCTAATTCATTTGGATGGTGCATTTAAATCTATATCAAGAAACAAAACATGGGTTTTACAGAAATTTTGACAGCGTGCTTTGCTACAGCGTGATCTTAATCACGCCGGTGAAATCATTTTAACTACAACGGTCAATGCATTTCTAGGTTAAGATTCATCTAAAACACGGCAAATTACCAAACTCTGCCGACCCTCGTTTCCATTTGGCGAATTATACAATATATTAGCATTTGTTCTTCCATTTTCTTCGCTCTAATCACTTACATTTGTCTGTATACCAATTTCACTGTCCTTAACCAATTTCAACATATCATAAAAAATTCAACATCAACCTAATCGTTCACTCACTTGATTTTCAAACCCTAACCTAATCCATTTCTTTCTCAATTTCTATCAAAATCATCATGATTCAACGCCATCTGATTCTTATCAATACAGAAAATCAAAGCATTAGGAATGAAAAACATAAAATCGAAACTTTCCACCATTAGAAAACATTTGTTTTAACTGGGTTTCATGGCTTTCTCTTCTTTACCCTTGAAAATCAACTTTGAAGAACTTTGAAGAAGAAGAAAAATCATCTTACCTTTGCTCCACATAGCCTCCACGGTTTTCTCCCTTCTTTATCTTTTCTTCCCTTCTTTTCTCTCTTTTCTTCTCTCTCTTTTCTCTCATGGCCGAGCCCTCCTCTATTTGAGCAAAGTTCAACTTTTTGAATTTAGACTTTGTACCAGCGGCACCCAGAATTGCAATTAAGTCCCTTAGACTTAACTTTTAACCTCTGGCTTTGCCAAAATTGCATTTGAGCATGAATCTCATTAATTCAGATTTCTTAATTCGCAAACCCTAACTTAGCGAATTAAGAAAATGTTTTTATTGGCTCGAAAATATAAAGCTATAGCAATTTTATCTGGGTTTCACGCTATCTTTTATATCGATTAAATGTCAAAAATATTCTGTAATTCGTCTAAACTTCAGGTGACCATGAAATATTCTAATTAAATCCTTCACATTGGATTCAGGCTTTGAAATCTGGCTCAGTTTAAAATCATTAAAATCCTTGAATGGAGACTGATAGCGTATTGTGCTCCAGAATTCACGTTCGGATCGCCTGAAAACTATCCAAACGGACTCCGTTTCACTCCATTTCAGTTTCGTTAGACTCTATGATTATTTCCGGACATTTTCGTATTTTATTTAATTTCAGAAAAATTTAGTGTGCTCCAAATTTGATCCGAAATCGCGCTGTGTATCTCGATTATCTTACAAATGTCGGTTCAAAGTCATAGGAAGCTGGGAATTTCTTAAAAATTCTCTGCCAAACCCCTCTGCTCCGGGATATAATATGAAGAATTACTATTCGTTAGGGCATCCGGTGAAAATTTTCGAAAAATTTCACTTTATGCCCAAATGACGTCCGGAGTGTTCTAAATTATAATCTACCCTCGTTTCTATCATTGGATCTCTAATCAGTTCAAAAACTACTATTATAACATTCAATCAGGTTGGGGTTTTACAATCACCCCTCCTTATAAAAATTTCGTCCTCGAAATTAAAACATTGATACTGCATCAAAGAGATGGGAGATAATGCCTCTTCATTTGCTCCTCACGCTCCCATAGCTTCCTTTCTTTGTGACTCCTCCACAATACCTTCTCGGTAGATAGTCTTGTTACGCGAGAACTTGCTCTCGGCGATCGGATCTGCCTTTAGTTCCTCTTCGTATGTCAAATTCTCCTGTGTTCCACTTTGGTTGCTTTCTGTCGATACATGTGAAGGGTTTGTGGTATATACTTGCGGAGCATAGAAACATAAACATCGTGAATGTCCCGGAGTCGAGATGCTTAACTCTAATTGATAATACCCTCCCAATCCTCTCAACAATCACAGCCTTGTGGTCCAATATCTTTTGTGGACTCGGCTTTCCACATTTCCCAAATCTTAGTAAGCCTTGATGAAATCTGAAAATACCATATCTACCTCGAACACTAGGTCCCTCTGTGATTATTCGCATAGCACCTGTCGGTCTTGTGCAATTTCGGTCTATCCTTATAACTTTGATCTTATCACCGTCACTTGGACAATTCAGGACCTACTAATTTCCTTTAAGCCTCTTATCATCCCATGATTTGGAATTCGACATTTAGTCCATAAAAGAGCCTCATAAGGGCCCATCACAAATCTTGGCACGATAAGCACATTGTGTATGCAAACTCCATCGGGGTAGATGGGTGTTCTAAGCTCCCTCTAAACTCCATAGCATGCTAAGCATATCCTCTAGGAAGTCTGTATAGTCCTCTCGGATTGGCCATCATACGTGGATGGCAAAATCTTGAAGTGCGATTTAGTGCAGGGCATTACGTAAGCCCCAGGCCAAAACCGTGAGGTAAACTTGGGATCTACATGCGAGCAATAGGCGGCATACCATGCGGTCGATAATCTCTAATGTATAATTGGGCTAACTTATCCAATGAATCACTATTCGATAGGAGGAAATGGGGTGATTCGTCGGTCGTCTCTGATCACCCATGTCATTATCATGGCCACTGGCGCGTGATCCTACCACAAAATCCATAGTGATTCTCCATTTCGGGGATCGGGGTGGTTGTAATAGCCACAGGCCACGTGTTCGACTTTCACCTGTTGACATGAAGGACATGCGAGCCAAATACACTTAATATCCCTCTTCATACCTTGCCCGATGAGTGTTCCTTTAGGGTATGATGCATCTTTGTGCTTTCAGGATGCATAGCATAGCGGAGGAATGGGCTTCCTCCATAATCTCTCTTCTCCATCACCTGCTCAGGGTACACACAACTAATCCCATGACCCTGGTACCATCCTCTCTCGATGATAAATCCCTAGTTGCCCGAGAATCTACTTCACGTCTCAGCTTCACTATGTGGATCCACGAATGCGAAGCTCTCTAATCCTGTCTATCAATACAGGACGTACATGAAATGTGGTTAACAGTACTCCTGAATCTGTCAGTTCCAGTCCCACACCTAAGGACCTCAATTCTATGAGTCGAGGAAGATGCACGACCCTCAAGTGCGATATGGAACTCATGGGTCTCCTACTAAGAGCATCTGCTACCACGTTCGCCTTTCCAGGATGATATTCAATGGTACATTCATAATCCTTGATCAGTTCAATCCATCTCCTCTGTCTCATGTTCAATTCATGCAACGTAACGAATCTGTAAGCTCTTATGATCAGTAAAAATCTATAGGGCCACGCCGTATAAGTAATGCCTCCATATCCATGGCGAATACTACGGCTGCTAGCTTCGAAGATCGTGTGTAGGATAATTACTGTTCATGCTTTTCAATTGCCTAGAAGCATATGCAATCACCTTGTCATTACGCATTTACACAAAATTTAGGCCACGCACGAGGCATCACAATACACTCTGAAAGCCATCACCTTGCACGATGGAAGTGTAAGTACTAGAGCTGAGGTCAATCTCTTTTTCGGTTCCTTGAAACTCGCGTGAAGCCTCGACCATAAAAACGGTTCCTCTTTGTCAAGCTCCCAGTCAAGGTGTGGCTATCTTCGAAAATCCCATACTTGAACTTCACGGTAATACCTACCAAGCCCGAAAACTTCTTATCTACAGCAACACTTTCGTAGGAGTTTCCAATTCGGTATAAACCGACCTTATGCGGATCCACTTTGAGACCCCTCTGCGAAACTATGTGTCGAAAGGCGACCTTTGTCGAGGCCAAGCGATACTTGCGGGTTTGGCATATACTTAGATGTTCACATGATGTTTGCGAGAACTATCCTCTCCAGAGTGCTCTGCATGTTCTTCTCCACTTGCTGAATAGATCGTATATATCGTCAATAAACACGATAACAAAGCTGATCTAAGTAAGGCACAGAAAATCCACATTCATGAGATCCATAAAAGCGCATTGAGGCATTAGTAAGTCAAATGGCATGACTGCAAAAACTCAAATGCGATGCAGGTGTTACGAAGATGCTGTCTTGGAAACATCCTCATCATGAACTCTTAGCGATGATAGCGACTCCGTCAATCTTGGAGAATACCTTGGCTCTATGGCTTGATCAAAGAGATCATGTCGATCCTCGGAAGAGGATGCGATTACGATATTGTTACCTTATTCAACTCTATAATCAATACATGTCGCATGCTTAGTCCTTTTTCTTCACAAATAAAGCGGTGCTCCCGAGGCGTGCCGGTCTGTGAACCCCTTGTTGACCATTTCTTCCATCCGCACCTTAAGTTCTTTCAGTGCGGGGCCATCCTGTGAGGCGCTCGAAATCGGTTATGTCGAGGGGCTAACTTCGATCTAAAAATCAATCTGCATGCAGGGGTAAATCACGGAAGATCATCTGGAAACACGTCAGGAAATTCTCGACTGCGAATGTCTTCGGTCTCACATCATCCTCTCTCCTCAACTCATGGGCTCGTCTACGGATATGACTTCGGGCATCTTCCGGCCATCATACAGGCATCTCGAGGAATGTGTCTTATTACCACACAAAAGTAATCTTTGGTTCCCAGGTCTGAGCTTAACTTCTTTCTGAAGCAATCCATGGTGGCGTGATGTGAGACAAACAGTCCATCCTAAATCATTGAAGTCTGGATGTCCAACAATACCAAATTGGCTATAAACTCATGGCCCTCGATAATCACTCTACAACCCGTATTAGCATACTCTGCTGCTATACGTGAATCTCTTGTGGAAGAGGAGCCACCCATCTCTGATCATGGGGTACGTATCTTTATGTTCACTTGTGTAATAAATTTCGCGAGAAATAGAGTGAGTAGCACCGGATCTATCAAGACATAAGCATCGCACTCAAAACTTGGATAGTACTGTATGTGACCTCTGGTCTTACATACGCCTCTATTTGGGTGGCTGAACACCTTTGTGTGGAGTGCGTCCCCTCTATCCTCTGGATGGCTGACCTCTACCTGTTGGTCCTCCAGGTCTAGTAAATGTAGTGGGGCCTATACCTGGAGCCCCTCGACTGACCGACTCACGTATCTACCGACCTTCGAAGCTTGCCCTCTGTGCAATACGTCTATACGATCACTACGAAACTATCGTAGGCACTCTTTAGTGAAGTGTCATTGTCCGCATAAACAGCGTAGTACCCGTCTGCTCACCATAATGGTTCTTCCCACAGCAGGCACACTCGGCTTTGGACCCTTGGGGCACACACATCTGTGGCCTCTTTGAACCTGGCTGGCGTGCCCCCTGGCTGGGCCTGCTACACGGTCCTTTGTGTCTTTCCTCCTCTTGAGCCCCTTCTTTGGAACCTCCACTGAACCCGTCGACCCTCCATTTACGTGTCCTTGATCAGGCGTAGCGCAGGATTTCAACCCATTACTCCTCTCGACCTAGCTGCGGCCCCTCTCTTTTGTTTGTCTTGTGTGGTACATCCAGCGCCCTCTTTGTGGTCTGTCATTTGGACTAGACCTCAATAAACCTCTTGGTCTTGAAGCTTCATCATCCTGATAAATGGAACATGACGAGCTCAGAAAAACTCCGCTCATAATCTGTCACGGAGAGTATCCCCTGCTCCAGCCTAAAGAACTCCTCAGCCTTCGCATCTCTGTAACTGGCTGGAACAAACTTATCTGTAAACTCTTCCTTGAACTGTGCCCAGGACACTCCCTCTGGGCATCTCCTCTGAACTGCCCTCCACCACTCTAACGCTCTGTCCCGTAGGAGAAAGGCAGAAAAAGTGACCATCTGCTCATCACCTTGCATCACTTAGTGGGCAGCTCGTTTTCCCTCCCAACCGTAGCTGAAGCCTTTTAGGGTCTCCCAATCCATCATAGTTCCATGCCCTAGCTTTCGCCCCTCTTTATAAAAACTCACGGCTCTGAGTACATCGTAATCACAGTGGCTAAAAGGCTGAGCCATCTGCTCTAAAATTATCTATCCTCCACGACCTCGGGGCGGTGACTCTGTCTGTAGTGGCTCTGAAGGCATCGGGTCCTTATGCTGTGGGTTTGGAGAACATACAGCAGACTCATCAACATGTTCCTCAGGTGGTGGTACTAATGCCTCAGGAGCTCTCCTGGTGGTGGTCAAACCTCGGCCAGCCTTGGCACCTGCAATAATTCAAAATTTAATATGTCATGTAATGCATATATGATTTTTTAAATCACATAAATAATTTATGCAATTTTAAAATAAAACATGAAAATAATCATATGAAAATAAAATTTTCAAATCTTTTTATAACATTTTCAAAACCGTGGCTCTGATACCACGTTGAAGGATCTGACCGGATTAACCTCATGAACGGGGACCTTAGGCACTCAACGGATATAAAACTTTCCTCAAGCAATCATGAAAATCCATGGAGCGAACTCTTTACAATCCTTAACATATCTTTTATAACATAATGCGGAAGTGAAGTGGTATTTTTTTTTTTCAAACACATAGATTTTCATAAAATCGGTCGAGATTTCCTCTTGTTTTGGATTTTCCCAAATTTTACAAGGCTTTGATGAAAGCATTTAAAAACACTTATAATCTTTCAATTCACAACTTCAATTTTAGGACTCCTCGTCCACAACCCAATCAAACACGATAGACATATATATACATTTATTTACTTCAAATCATCAAAACATTCAAACCTTCTTACATTACAGTGCGCATTTTTATCAAAGATTGGGCCAGAGCGGGACTTAAAGCGGGCCGCCCTCGTACCTCGTCGAGGATCAAGGCGCGTGGTTCCCTTTTCAAATATATACATATATACATATATACATGACAAAATCTTCAACATATACAATATGCAAAATATTTATACAATGGTTCCAGGCGTCGTCTCTCGATGGCTCAAACTCAGCTGCTTGAGGGGATACTTGACTCCGCTGCGCGGGGGATCTTCTATGATTTTGTCTCGGGTCCCCCAAAAATGTTTTGAAACATGCTGAGAAAGAGTGAGTTAAAGAGGAGCCCCGGTGAGTGTCACGATTTTAAATTAAGATAACATTTTGATATATATCAGTAATACATACCTCCTGATTAAAATCCGTTTATACGCCCAAAACTGCTTTCTTTCTTTTCTTTCTTTCTTTTCTTTACGATGGAACTCGGGGATAAACACCAGAGTTTAAGATGCGGCGGTGAGGAGACGGTCAGCGATTAAAGTCATAACCCTTCTGACTGTAGCAGGAGAAACTCACGCCTTGCATAGGGTTCAGTCATAACACCTTATCAATTGTAAGGATATTGCGCTAAAATCTATTTCCCTCCCTACATTAGTAACCTAATTGTTTCCCTCTAAATCTTTACAACAAGGTACCTCCAGTGATATAAATTATACTTGATCCTTATAGGGTTGGGGTAACCAATCGATCAGCTGTTATTCAAAATCGTTTATAAATCGGGTTCAAATCTTTACTTTATCATTAACACATATACATTCTTCTGCGTTTTAAACTTTACATGTCTGTAACATATGCATACATAGCTAATATACATATATAAACATTTACATTAAGCTTTTCATTTTAACATTAAAAAAATCTTTCACTTTTAAAACTCAATTTTCAAAAATCAGTTTTACACTCACCGTTCACCGCTCAATCCTGCTTGCTTCCCTTCGAATTCCCTTTTCCCGTCCGATAGTCCTTTTCACATTTTTCAAGAAAACCACAACTACACATTAATCATAACTTCCATTTTAATCCACCATAACATTCATTTAAAGCCAAATGAACAAAATTACCCATGAGCACTAAAAGCATAACAAAAACCACTCATTTTGTGGCTTTTTCAACAATACTCATAGACTTTATGACCCAAAAATTATTCAAAAGGAGTCTTCACTTAAAGTACATGAAACTCTCAAGATCAGTCCTTTATATATCAAATGACATCTCTTTAAATTTTCGAATTTAAAATTCCTTACTCTAAGGCCGCCGATAACGTAACCTGATTCTGACATGTTTTTGATGCTGATTTGGTTAACTCAACTGAATCACCTATTGTTATCCTTGATTTCTAGGGTCTTAACTCCATAAATTGCATTGTTTTTCTTCACTCATTTGAATCTATGGTTATAAGGTTTCTTCTCCAATTGGAATCACCCAATTTGGATCACCAAAACTCAAGTTATTGTATTTTACATCTATATGACTCAATTTGGCAGAACAGAATATGCACATAGCTCAACTTTGAAAAATTTTCTGGGCACTTTGGGGTTATAATTTGCATGCACTTCCTTCAGATAAATTTTTCCCCTAGAAGTCTATTTTACCCAGAATTTTGAATAACTCAATTTGGATGAGTGAAACGCCACTTATGGCCAAAACACTACAACCATACCCAAAACAGAGCAAAATCAATGAGCTACACGAGCTCACCTTTCAGTCCGTATTTGGGAGCCTTAGAGCTACAATTTGCTCTTGGTCCCTTCTATACATTGTAGCCGCATCTGCTTGGTTCTTCTCGAATTAGAATCAATTCATTTGGTTGATTATAACTTAATCTATATCCAAAGCAAAACAGGGTTTACAGAAATTTTGACAGCATTCCACTTTGCTTTACAACGTAGTCTTAATGCCCTCAGATTCAAATCATTTTATTTTCTTAATTCCAATGCATTTCTAGAGTTAAATTCTCCTCGCATAGAGTGCATTACCCTTGACCCCTCTCATTTCCATTTGGCCGGGTGTGCACAAACCATATTCCATTTTGTTCTTGATTTCTTCCTACAATCACTCGCATTTAATGCCTTATACCTCAGATTTCACTAATCCTAACCAGATTTCAACATATCATAACAAAAAAATTCAGCATCAGCCCTAATCATTCTCCTTGATTTTCAAGCCCTAACACAATCATTTAACAAATTTTACATCGAAATCGTACCGTGATTGTGCATCTACGATTACACTTGTCAATGCTGAGAAAATCAAAGCATTAGGCATAAGAAAAACATAAAATCCAACTTTTCCCTTAAGTAGAAACTTATTTGTTTTAACTGGGTTTCGCTTAGGCTTTTCTCTCTTTACTTTACCGTGGAAATCGCAGAAGAGGCGAAGAAGAAGAAAAATCACATCTTCTGATTCTCCACCTTAGCCTCCACGGTTTCTCATGTTTATCTTTCTTCCCTTTCTTTTCTCTTTTTCTTCTCTCTTTTCTCTCATGGCGAGCCTCCTCTATTTGAGCAAAGTTCAACTTTTGAATTTAGACTTTGGCCCTCACACTTGCCAAAATTACGAATTAAGTCCCACAGACTTAGCTTTTTAACTGCGCTGCCAAAATTGCATTTGAGCCATGAATCTCATTGGTCCATTCTAATGAGCCATAGCCTAGCAAGCGTTTAAAAATGTTTTTATTGGCTCTCACTTTGAAAATATATCGCTATAAACGGAATTTTATACCGGTTTAAGCTATCTTTGCTTTATATCGATTAAATGTCAAAAAATATTCTATAGTGCGTCTAAACTTCAAATTGACCATGAAATATTCTAATAAATCCTTCACATTGGATTCGGGCTCACGAAATCACGAAATCGGATTTAAAATCATTAAAATCATTAAATCAGGACTGATAGTATTATTATCAATTACGTTCGGATCGCACAGCTATCAAAACGGACTCCGTTTCACTCAGTTTCAGTTTCGTTAGACTCTATGATTATTTAAGTTTCGTGTTTTGACTGATTGGAAAAATTCAGTAGCATGTAATTCAGTCGAATCGCTATTAACTTAAATCTGGTCTCTTCTAAATATCGGTTCAAAGTCATAGGAACTGAAATTTCTTAAAAATTCTCATAAACCCCTCCATGGGATATAATATGAAGAGTTACTATTCGTTGGGCATCCCAGAGTGAAAATTTTGGCTTTCACTTTATGCCCAAATGATGTCGGAGGCGTTTCTAAATTCTGAGCTCCTCGTTTCTATCATTGGACCTCTAATCGGTTCAAAAACTACTATTATAACGTTCATTCGGGTTGGGGTTTTGATCTTTTCCGGCGTAGATCCCGGACTAGGGTGTATGGTTTTGGCGAGTCGGGAGTGATGCAGGTGGCCTTTGGGTGGTTCTAAAACTCAAATAGAATCCTCTGCATCCAAAGACACCCCCCATCCAAATCAGCGGGGCTTTTACTCTTCTTGAGCCTCCTTTCCATCTTTTTTTTTTTTGGTAGCGATGTTGCTACTGCTTCTTATTCTTCTTATTCTTCTTGTTCTTCTTTGACTCCTGCTATTGCTTCTTCTTTGGCCTCTGTTCAGTATCTGATTCGGGCGAACTATATAGCCGTTTAATACGGTAAAGCAGTTTGTCACTTGTAATGACATGAATGTGATGATAAATGCCGTTTAGGCGATAGTCCAATAAAATCGTGCTGACGTTATGTACTTGGTTCTGCTCTGTATTCCGTCTTTGCTACATCTCGAGATGGGGACTAACCCATTGGCCATCGGTTGGGACATTCAAGGATCCCCGTTAATGGAACGGCGTTGGGTGGGGGCCCAACAAGTTAGGGTGACAGAGGGCCCGCAATCCGGCACGTATTCTCTTCGCGTGCCCCAATAGTTGAAGCGTCGCGGCGGCGGTAGTGGAGTGATGAGTTAAGCGTCGCGGCCCAATGCGCGTAGGTCGGCGGTTGAGCGTAGCGAGGAGTCATCATTGGGCTTTTCTTTTTCCATTCTTAACATCGTCCTTGAAACACACATCTCACTAGTTCGAGATCTTACTGCGCCATCTTGCGACTGCGACTTTATCTGTTTGTTGAATCGTTCTTCCCGATCGTTTGTTGGAGTTCTCGGTCTTACGGAGTAAATCACTTAGCCCAGTTGAGTGTGTTGAATCTTTACTACTAGCCTTTCTCCAGCCATGGGGTAGGTCTGGGGTGAGGGTAGGTTTAAGGCTTATTAGGCCCGGGTGGTTTAAGAAGCTTCCGCCAGTCATGCTGTCCACAGACGAGGGCCTGTGCGAGGGGCGTGTTCTGCAAGCCATATCATCTCGTCCCTAACAATGAAGGAATTGAGAATCTACTGCGAGATCCCCGATAACATTGACTTGAAGTTAATGAATGAAGCGGATGGAGTCCATTTGGGGGAGAACACAATCGCGTGTTTTTGAGGAAGCGACTTGCGGTGGAAGTTTCGATGCGCCCTTGTCGAAGCAGTTTTGCCTTTGCGGGGCCTTGCTTTGCCCTTGTTCATCTAACATGTCCGGTTCTTGGATCGCGGTGTTGAACATCTTATACCCATTTCGACCTTTCAGTTGAGATTTGCTTCACCTATACTTTGTGATGCGCGCGGGGCGGATGTACATGTCGATCCACGGATTCGGTACGCGGTGCGTGAGCGGACTCCCACTAATTCTCCTAAGAAACATAAGCGAGGAGTCATTTTAGTGAGGGCCTTGGGATAAGACTAGGGCTCTCCCGAGCCACCGTTGATATCCAGCGGTCACGAGTCTTTTCTAGGTGTGTGTAGGGACTGAGGGTGGTCGACTTAGATACAGGCTTACCATATGTCTTTACGTGCGACTGATTGTGGATCATTGGTGCAGGGAAAAACTGGAGAGGCAGGTCAGTGCAGTGGGTGGAGAAGGCGAGCCTTGAGAAGATTAGTAGATTGTTAGAGGTTTCCGAACAGGAGCACCATTACGAGGTTCTTCTCACGTTAAAGAACCTTGCTGATGTGAGACAGAGCCCGACTCCCTACAGTCTTCCGATTATTCCTAGTTTGCTGCCAGTAGAGATTGTGGAGGGGGAACACTTCATTACTTTTGATCTGCTAAGTTTGCTGGTGCGTGAGCGAATCCACGAGAGGGGATCGAGGAGGCGGCATCACACCAGGGAATAAGCGTACGGGCTTTGCCTATATTGTTGACCCACACCGGGTGGGGATTCAGCTCGTCTCGAGGCCGGTCGGGACGAAAGGGGGTATCACTTTGCGTTTGCCCTTACGAAGGCGAAGCTTTTTGTCACAGTCTTGCCGTCGAAGAAGGAGACGGTACAGGTGAAGAGCTGCTCCGGGAGCCCAGTGGAAGATTTTATACCTTGGGTTCATCCACGAACTCGCCGACGCCTGTCGGAAGAGGAAGAGGAAGAAGAGGAGATGGTAGGCTAGTCGATGATTATGTCGCCCGAGCTGGCAATGAGGAGAAATCTTAGAGAGGAGGCGATCGGGCGAAGGATCAGCCTGGCTCCTACAGGATGGGGGTTCGGAGATCGCGACGTCGTGGTCGGCACCTGCAGAAAGCGGGCTCCTAATGACCAATCGGGCCCTGAGGACATCACTCGTGGGGAGCGAGGAGTACCCCAGGTCGCTGTATTACGGGTGGTCTTCCTTCTGATCGGTCGGAAGGATTGCGAGACGATACTAAGCAGTAACTGCGGGCGCGAGGCAGTTGCCACGATGGAAGTATCTTGCTAAACTCTTATCTCCCTCCTCGTGGCCTAACCCCGGTGATGGAGGAGGTGATAACACCAGGGCTTGATGACATCAAGCTCATCCTCCATCATTTGGAGCAGCAATCGGGAGTGAATCTACGGTAATCGTTTAGGCGACTTGTGCGAAGGCGCTACGGATGCGAAGTAGCCGCGCAGGAGCCGGATTGGGTGAGGTGTGAAGTGATTTGTCCTGTTGGTCTTATAAAGAAATCCGGCCAAATAGTCGAGGCGGGATGCGATTAAATGCTTAGCAACTACGTCCGATCGGCGGTGGTAAAGTGATAATTCTTATAAAAAGTTATGGAATCATAGTTTTGTCGTTTTACTAAATATTCTTCTTTGCAGGCCATCACTGCCATTCGGAACATGTCCTCGTGTGTGGTCGTTAATCGGCTAAAGGGATGCGAGGCTCCGGCTATATGTTCAATCGGGCTTTACCCAGAGGCCCCAGATGCCTCTTTAAAAAGAGGTTCAAATAATGGCCCGACACTTAGGTAGAGGGTGCAAAGAGGCGCGAGATAAAGTGACTTAGGCGGAGGGTGGAGAGGGATCTTGCTGTGTGAAAGCAGCGATAGGCGCGGTTAGAGGCCCGGCGGCGGGTAATCTTGCAGAGCAAGTGGAGTCGGGCGTCACGAGTCAATGTGCCACCCCGACTACATCGAGAAGGGGCGGCGAAGAAATTTTGAGTCTGAACTTTCCCGACTCATTTGTGACCAGTTGTTGCGAAGGAGGCTCTTGGAAGACGGAGGAAGAGAGAATGGTCGCTAGCGGATGAAGCGGCTGTCTTTGGTTATGGAATGGGGCCACCAAAGAGGACTTGCCGGCTTTGGGAGAGTTCGGCGGAGTCGGCCTTTGGGCGGAGTTTGATGCTAGTGGTGATGCGATTTTCAACTATGGCTACGGCTGCTGTGCTTTTGCGCACGATATACATGGAAGCAAGCCTATGATCCCCCAAACAGGGGTTACGGATGCATCGTTGCTTTGACTCCTAGATTTTTGTGAATCTCGATGCCTTGGGCTATTGTCATCTTGCTTGCTTTCATTGGCGATCTGTTAGGATTTATGGAGAGATTTTCGACCAGAGGATCTCCGGCTACTTAGGGAGGCGTAAGATAGTCGGGCTCTGGCCGAACCGGATAAAGGCCCGAAGGTTGTTAGGGGCTAGGGTTCGAAAATAGATCCTTCACTCGCCGAACATACTCTTTTTGTGGGACATTTTATTATTATTATTATTATTGTTATTATTATTATTATTTTTGGAGAAGTACTTTCCTTTCGTTAGCTTATGTGGGATATCTCATTCTGCAATACCTGTCCGGGATTTTATGTTGAAAGTTGAGTGCTATCATTCGAGGTGTATTGACGAATTAGATAACACTTACCTTTATCGGGCCGGATAGGTCTTATTGTACTGCGCCATCTGGACTTTCATATAGACCAGTAAGATATTTAACTATGCTGGGCCGGATAGGTCTTTTTACAGCCATCGGGCTTTTTAGTTGACTGGCCCGAATATTATCTAAGCGGGCGGAACATGTCATTTCTTTGCGCCATCAGATTTTAGTTTGGCCGGTTAGGTGTTATGTCGGGCCGAAAATGTCATTTCTGCCATCAAGACTTTAGTTTGATCGGTTAGGTGTACCCTAATCGGGCGAGGATGAATAGCTCTCGCCATCGGACTTTTTAGTTGACCGGGTTGGGTATTATCTAATTGGCGGGACATGTAAAATTCCACCTATACCATCAGGGCTTTTAGTTGACCAGGTTGGATATTATCTAGCCCGAAGTGGATAAGTCATTTAATAAGTCGGGCATAGGTTGATCACGTAATAGACGACATATGGGATTGATATTGAATCATTCTTTATTGATAATACCTCTTAAGATGCGTAGTGTTCCACATTCTAGGTGAGGGTCGTCGAGTTTGTCGATACATAAGATCCGGATTCACCGGCTCCTGTTACAAGATATGGTCCCTCCCAGTTGGGTTGGAACTTTCCTACATTCGGATCAGCTATATTCTCAAATACTCTTCTTAGGACCAGATTCCCTGGTTGAAACATCCGAGGTTTGACCCATTTATTATAAGAATTTGCTAACTAGCGCTGGTAGGATGCTATGCGGATTCGCAGATTGACTCTTGCAGTCGTCGGTGTGTCACAGATCCTTGACCATTAAATTATATTCCACGTTTGGGGACGATACTGTCGGATGGTAGGCATACGATTTCCGTAGGGATTATAACTTCCGTGATGAAATGTCATAAGCGAGGGTTACCACGATTGGAGTTTCTTGAGCGATAGTTACGTAAGCGAGGAATGCAGAGTTAAATCTGCGTTGCCTTTAGCCAGAATCTAACGCTTCTTCAATGTTGTCCAACGGGGTTTTGTTTGAGGCTTACGCGGACCATTGCGCGGATACGTGCCAGGGTAGAATTATAGATTTTTATATTTAATTCATGAAGTTTAAGATAGACTTCGGTTGTCGGTGGGACCCTTTGTCGATTCTGATTGATGCAGGGATGCGGCAGAGCACACAATGTTCTTCGGATAAATGGTGACATCCTTATCTTTGATTGAGGAGAATGCTTCGGCCTCAATCTATTTGCTGAAATAGTTAGTGGCCACCAATAATAACTTCTTTTGAGTCGGGGCAGTAGGCGGTGGTCCGACTATATCGATCCCCTATTAAGTAAAGGGCCAGGGGCTCGCAATAGAGATCAGATCTTGCATCGGTGATTTCAGGACGGGAGCAAGCCATTGGCGATCGATGCACTTTTTGAGTATGGTGGCGGCATCGGCTCTCACGCTGGCCTTATGGGCAGAAGTTACTGGCTGCGGGATGATTCCCACATATTCCTTCATGCGGACTACGCTAACACATACGCTCTGTGAGGGTCGGGCATTTCGAATCTGGGCAGCGCCCGAGGATCGGCAGATAGTTGTCCGTCGACGAGGAAAATCTAGTTGATTGGACTTGAGTTTGTGGGCCTTGTCCTCTCACTTGGGAGTTGTCATCTTTAGATATGATGTGGGATTCATCCATGAAGGAGGTCCTTGTCCGCCAGATTTATTTGTGGGGATGCAATTAGCGAATTGGTTGATAATAGATAGACGATATATGTTCGGTGATTGGTAGGCGGCCACGAAGCGAGGCGTTCGCCTTTTCATTAGAGTTTCTAGGAATGTGCTCCAGCTTCCATGGTGGGAAGCTACTCAAGCGCTGTTTTGCCATTTGGGGGTCTCGGGATTCAAATTCCTCGTTAACTTGCGGGCCACCAATTGAATCACTGACTAGGAGCTTCTTGACGGATGGTATTTCTTCGGTTCGAACGACTGAGATAACGGCCCTCGTATTATGACTCTCGCATTGTTAGAAGGCGTAGCTAAACGTGGGATGGCTGTTTGATCTTATCCCGGATAGAGTTTTAATTGTAAACCCGATACTGCCTCGGTTTTGTCTAGACGCCGTCGATATTTAGTGTCCACACATCCCAGTGCTCGGGACGGGTTTTTGATTGGGGGAGTTCTGCTATGAAGTCAACCAGCACTTGCCCCTTTTTTGAAAGCCTTGGCTTGTATTGGATGCTGTACTCGCTTAGTTCAATTGCCCAGCGAGCCATTCTTCTCGTCGTCGGGCTTGTGTATGGTGCTGCGGAGGGAGGTGGGTTCTGGCCTCTGCGATCGGTGTGCACGGAAGTAGAGACAGGGTTTGGCCACTATTCGGAGGGCTAAAAGTGCTTTTGCTGAGATGCATTTATAACGGGTCTCCGCATCGGCTAAGGATTTGCTGACAAAGAACACGGGCCTTTGTTTTCCATCTTCATTCTCTTTGAACAATGTGGTACTTCTTAGCTGTATGGGGCGCAGTAGGCGAAGAGAGTTTCTTGAAACCGGGGCTTGCGAGAATCGGGGGCTTGGCTAAATACTGCTTGATCTGGGTAAAATCCCGATCACAATCCTCATCCCATCCGGTCTGATTAGCTCCCCTTAGGGTAGCGAAAAATGGTTTTAAGCGGTCCGTGAACCAAGAAATAGCCAGTCCCAAGCGTTGTCGGCGTGAAGGTTGTTGCACCTTCTTTTCTAGATCACAAGGGGTTTGTAGACTCGGGATGGATTTAAGTTGGGGAAGGGTTGGCCTCAATGCCCTTTGAGTCATCTCATGAATCCCTAGGCGATCTGCGCTAACCCCGAATGCACATTTTGCAGGATTGAGCTTCATACCATAGGTCTTGAGGAGGTTAAATGCCTATTGCAAATGACTAGTATGATCTGGTCGCTCTTTGGACTTTAGCAACATATCATCTATATAGACTTCCATAATTTTCCCGAGTAGTGGCCGGAATATCTTGGTTACCAGCCTCTGATAGGTGACCCCGACATTTTTTAATCCGAATGGCATTACGTTGTAGCAGAATAGCCCGTGAGGGGTGATAAAAGATGTTTTCTCGACATCAGGTGGGTACATGTGGATCTGATGGTAGCTGGAGAATGCATCTAAGAATGATAACATGCCATGCCCGGCCGATGTGTCAATAATATGATCAATGTGGGGCAAAGGGAAGCTATCCTTAGGACATGCATCATTAAGATTCGTGTAGTCTACGCATACCCGCCATTTGCCTCCTTTCTTCGGAACTACCACCACATTAGCTAGCCATTCTGGGTATTTTACTTCTCTGATGAACCCAGCCTCCAAAAGGTTATCTACCTCGGCCTGGATGATTTGTTGGCGGTCCGGGTGGAAGCGTCGTACTTTTTGTCGAACGGGTCTGGCGGATGGGAGAACGTTCAACTTGTGGGAGGCGTTCGCGGGGTTGATCCCTGTCATGTCCGAATGGGCCCAAGCGAACATGTCGGCGTTAGCCTTTAGTACTTCTTGCAGTCGGGCCCTTTCTTCTTGTCGGGGGAGGAACTAACATAAGTGCAATTTGTCGGGACGCTATGAGCATGGGTTGCGAGGATGCGCGGTGTTCGTCTTCTAAAGCGGCCAGACGGGCCTTAATTGCTATGATGATGGATGAGTCACAGTGGGCGAGCTATCGGGGCCCTTTCCCCTTTCGCTCTTGAACCCTAACGGTGATAGCAACGACGGGCGGCTAATTGGCTGCCACGGAGGTCGACTTGGCGAGAGTCTTGGTGAGATAGCCCGATAGTTTGGTGGTAGGTTGAGGGAATTGCTTTCATGGTATGCAGTTAAGTTCGGCCTACGATAGCATTATATGGGCCAAAATCTTCAACCACTTAAAAAGTACTTTGTGAGTTCTTGGTCTTGCAACCAGCTGGAGAGCAATATACTTGCAGATCAGCGTGGTGTGGACCCATTGAATCAGACGAACTATTAAATTTGGCCGAGGTGGCGAGGCGGGACTTTCATACGCATAAAGCACGGAAGGTGCTTATTTCGGCCGTGTTGCCACCTGAATCAACGAGGACCCTGTGCACATCGAAATTGTTAATACATAAGGCGAGTATAAGTGCATCATAATGGGGGGTGATGACCCGTGTTGGGTTTATAGGAGGAAAGGATATGGGGCCATCAATTGGATGAACGGCCCATCTTGCTCTACAGGATGCGATGATATTTACTCTAGCTTTAGGCGGGCCGCGAGCGAGCATTTTTCGTCTACGCATTGGTAGTGCGATCATCGATTGGGTCTCCCGGTACAAAGTTTATGGCTGGTTTAGGGCTCGGCGGATGCTGCGTAGCAGCAATGATAAACTCTACATCGGTGCGAGGCCGGTTCCGGTTCCGCCGGGTCGACTCCGATGAACCTCTGGGTGCCACGCTTGATTAATCTTTCTACGAGGCGAGGGCTGGCGTGTTTGTTCCATGGCGTGGTCCCTGTGATAGTCACACCTCAGCGACTAGTTGCGTTGAGGTAGGATTGCCACGCATGGGTGGGAAATTTATTTAAACTTCGGGGTGATCCGGGATGAGGGGAACTGGCCCGGGTTCGTAGAGACGTCGTTAGAGAGAGAGGGGTGAATTGGGGGGGATCCCTTTTCTTTTCTGGCTGTTCTTGGGGGCGCTTTTGGCCCTTATTTTGACTTCCTTTCTGTTCAGGCTGGCTCTTTGTGGCAGCTTTGCCACTCTGGGCAGTTATCATTACCGTTTGTGAGGCGACCCGAATATTATCCTCCAGAGTGGAGTATTTATCGACCCTCCGTCTGATTCTTCCATGTAATTAGGGTGGAGTCGAAAGGGAGAAAGGGTGGAAAGAAAGGAGTAGTCGACCCAAGCTTCTTCAAAGTTACAGCAAGGCGCATCCATACTATAGGTATCAATTTGCTGGACGGCTTGTCCGAATCTCCAAGTGAAGTCCCTGATGGATTTGTCGTCCCGCTTGAAGATGGATTGGAGCGAGCTAATGTTTCCTTTATGCCGAACGGAGCACAAATATTGAGAGACGAATGCGGCCCATAATTCTCTGAATGAGTTTAGAGATCCTCTTGGTAGTTTGTGGAACCAAGCCAGAGCAGGACCTTTCAGGCTAGCCGGGAATACCTTACATAGGAGTCGATCGTTTCTAGCGTTAAGGATCATTGCATGGTTAAAGTTCAACATATGGTCATATGGATCAAAGGAGCCGTCATACATAGCAAACAACGGAATGACAAATTTGCGAGGAGGCTCATAATCCAAAATATGTTGGCCCGGGGAAGGCAGCGGCGTAATCTACGGTCCCGGACCCGGGAGGAGTAACGTTGCATCAGGGCGGGAGGTGCTTTCCCGGAGATGGGTGTTGCTCGGGTAGGGGGTGGGGGCTAGTCGAGGCAGGGGCCTATCATTCTTCAGCCTCTCTTAGCATTAGCGGCTGCTGCCACTAATGGCAGAGCTAGTACGGTAGGAGTCTCTTTTAGTTTAAACACCATATTGCGGGTGGTGAGCGATGGGAAATGGAGATTTAATGCGAAGAACTCTCATCATCTGGGAGGATTCGCCTTATGGTCGGTGGGGGCGGGCCTTTTGCCATATTTTCCGGGTTAGAGTGCAGGGTTGAGCAACGTGTGGGTTTCGGCAGAGTTCTGGTTCAGAGCGGGCGAAATGGCTAAGTTCTCCGTGTCGTAACACCCGAGAAATATGCTAGTCGTTTTTCGACTTGTTAGATGTTTGTGAAACTAATTTACAGAGGGGATTTAGTGGGTTGTGAATACGAAACACGAAATGGAGACCAAAAAAGTACAACAAATTCAAAGACAATTTGTAGTGGTCCAAGGGAAACCCAAAGGCCTAATGTGAAAAAGATTTGAGACGAAATGAAATAAAGGAAAGTGTGTTCTTAAATAGAGTTGTGGAGCTTAAAACAAATAAACAACTTAGCAATGGGTTTGGAGGGCCAAACAAGGCCTTAGCAAACAGTGAATTTAAAGACAAATTGGTCTGTTTATTGGGAGGAGGAAAAGCATTGGAGAAGAGGAGAAAGAGAAGAAGAGAAGAAGAGGGAAGAGGAAAGAAAGATGGAGGAGTCAAGATCAAGGCGCTTCAAGGTAATGGAAGCTACTTTGAGTATGAATTAAGTATGGATTTATGGATTCTAAGGCAGTTTGGTTATGTAAGCTTGTCTCCAAAAGCTAGGGTTTTGTTAGAGAATTCATTTTAACCTTGGATCTCTTGAATTTAGAGGTTGGTAGTGATATGGAACAAGGTAGGCGGAGTACTCCCTTTTGGGGTTGGATTGTGTAGTTAATTGAAAGCAAATTGGGTTAAGGTTTAGAATAAACCCTAACTAATCATCATGGTTGGTTTGAGGGATGGGTCATAACCCATGTTGGAATGTTTAGGGGAGAAATTCATGGAAAGGTTTTGAAGAGATAGAAATGAAAAGTGGAATAGAAAAGTGATTCCAAAGGTGAATTGGAAAAGGAACAGATGTGTGTTGGATGTATAGAATTGGTTTGATATCAAAAAGTATGGAAAAATGTGAGAAAACACACATTGGGGCACTTTTGGGAGACTTGGCATGCAGGTACAATTTGAACTTGTACCAGTACAACATATTAGTCGTTTTTTGGCCAACTTTATCGCGTCTGGGATTGGAACATCTGTTAAATCTGTTCACAATTTCCTGATTTCGACCAGTTTTGGCGCTATTTTGGCCTGCTTTATCATTTGCTTATCCGATTTGAGTGATTCAAGTGGCCATAATGTTTCAGGAGAACAAACCATATTTAATAGTATCTCCAAATTCTGACTCTGAGCTGTAAATTCACTCAAAGGAGTAGGACTAATATTCACCAAGCCAAATTCTGGTTCCAACTTTGAACATAAGTCCGGGATGTTTGGGCGCCTTCAAATTAGGTGCTCGAATTGGGTGAATTCCAGTTGGAGATAGACATGGCACATAACTAAAGGTATAAGGACATGAGTGTCAAAATAACAAGTTAAGACCCCGGAAAAATGAGTAATACAAACAGTCCGAGTGTAAAATGATAAACCGACTAAGGTGGCGTAGAAAATGCCATAACTTGATTTGGGCGATCCGATTGGAATGATTCAATTTACGAGTAAAGATGATTCATGAGAACAAGAATATATAGAAAGATATATGATCATATGACTACCTAGGACCAAAGAATGAATGAGTGGACGTCCACATTTGGTGCTTCGGCCCTCTGTTGGTGCCGGCCTCTGGTAGTGCCGGCACTCTGTTGCGTGGTTGGCCGTTTTGATTGGTGCTCCGGCACTCTGACCCAGTGCTACGAACTCCTGATGCGTGGCGTGGTGTGATTGGTGCTGGCACTCCTGCTGATTAACTCACGACACTCTGTTTTGTATTGTACTTTCGGGTGCCATGCTTGCGTCCTACTCATTTCTTATGATTAATTACAGGTAGTCGAATGAACGCATAATGAACCAGCGAGTCAGAATAAGTGTAAAGATCTAAATGGCACCTCTGTATCTTATACGTTACTGTAGTACCTCACGAATAACTCGCGTATCGGCAAGTCTGTCTACGTATAAGTCACAGCCAGTACCCTCTGGGTACTCCTTTGCTCCCGATAAGTCCGGAAGTATCTGAATAAGTTAATATATATAAATCTGTTTTTATGGTACCTCGGGTACTCTGTATCTGAATAAGTTAAGCCATTGCCCTCACGAATGCACGCTGTCTCTGTATAAGTTAAAGTAGTACCTCTGGTACTCACATGTCGATAAGTTCTGTCTCTGTATAAGTTTAAGTAGTACCTACGAGATACTCATTATCCCGATAAGTCCTATTTACGGAATAAAGTTACGTAGTACCCTCTGGTGCTCCAGTCTACGATTAAATACGTAGTACCTACGGGTGCCTCCACGTATCTGAAAATGTTAAAGTACTCTGGTACTCCACGTATCTACGAAAATGTTACGTAGTGCCTCACGGTTGCCTCACGTATTTAATTAAGTTGTAATTTACGTCTCACGATTTAGTTACGTAGTACCTAAAGTACTCAGATCTCTGATTAACTCTGTCTGCAGATAAGTCACGATGCGATAAGTTCCGTGGTACACAAGGGGTATACTTGTATTTGAATAAGTCTTGTAGTACCTCACGGTACTCATGTATGCGAATAAGTCATGTCTACCTTAAAGTTCACGTAGTACCTACGGGTACTCCACGTATTCGATTAAGTTACGTAGTACTATGCATTTCTCTTTCGTATTTCATAAGTGTAGTACGAGGTACTCTTGTCTCGATAACATAAGTATAAGTTACGTATTACCTTTGGGTACTCTACGTGTCGATAAAGCGAGTCGCGGGATTACAGTAAATAAGTATAAGTCGGGTGGTACCTCCCAGTACTCAAGTATCGATAAAGCAGTATAAGTCCATTAGTACCTAAGGGTACTCTCGTGTAAGTAAGATCGTTATAAGTTCAGTAAGATAAGAAAGTATATGCTCGTAAGACATGTATAGATCCAGAAATACATGTCCAAAGTTTTATAAGACTTGAGTATAGGATTCATTAAGATAAGTATAAGTTCATAATACTATTATAAGATTTGATATACGAGTATAAGTTTTATGGCCCAACACAAGTATACAACATAAGAATAAGTTACGCATTATTGGTATACGTCGTAATTTCGGCGATACCTACGCGTACCTCGAATAGAGATAAACTCAAATAAGTATATAAGGATAAGTTACGTAACTCCTCTGGGAGTCTGAATAAACATAAGCATGTTAAGTATAAGTTACGAATGAGTATAGGATTACGTAACTCCTACGGGAGTCTTCAGATGGTACTAAGTTTGTGATAAACATAAGTTACGCCAAGGGAATAAGATGCATAACTCACGGGAGATCAAATAAGCGTAAACTGTTATAAGAAAAATTACTCGTATAAGCTCATAATATAAATGGAATAAATTTATAATATACGGTATTTTATCGTTAAATGTGTATATGCATAAGAAATGTTTCCCATAGCGTGAGCTTAGCACGAGTTCCATCAGGTGGCAAATTACGAGGAGAAGGCGTCGTGAGCAGCCAAGCATCTGGTAGAGACCCAAACACACTTGTAAGGAGTTCCTTACATGTAAGGTTACGTAACTCACGTTGTAAATGTAAAAGTTAGTTTGTATATGTAAATGGGACTATGTAAATGTATATAATATTTTGAGGATTACGTATAGGATGTGGAGCGTACCCACAGTACAGGATTTGGTTTTAGAAAAAAAAATCGGGTAAGAGAGTCGATTATATGGTCTCGGCGTCCGGGAACTTCGGTTTGGATCGCCGATCGGTCGGACCGGATTCGAGTGTGGCCATTAAATGGTTTGCATGTTCATGCAATTCAACCATCTGTCTGGTCTGCTCCTCTTGCTTAGCCTCCATCTCCACACGACGCCATGAGGGCGGTCTTGATGGGTTGATTCGGCTGGGTTCACCCCAGACATGAGTGATAACCTCAGAAATGATGCAGTGGGATGTGAGAAACTGCAGCTTTCGGGGTAAAGAGAGATCTCACTGAGGTGGATGAACCCAGACTCTCAAGTATTGCCTTTGAGATTTCTTGCTAGGAGTTTCCCACAGACGACGCCAATTGTAGTCTCCACAATCTTCAGAGTTACTGGATCGTCGGAACATACACTTGCCCCTGGCAACCTGCAAAACAAACAACTAAGAAAGCGGCGGGGGAGGTTTCTGCCGTAGCCTCTCCAATGCTCAAGTTAGAATCTCTCCTCTTTTTCAAAATTCGGAGTCTTTTTGGTTTCGAGAGTCCTTACCTTATTTCATGTCATGACCTTCTTTTATCAAAGAGGAAGGGATCCACTTTTCGTGGAAAGTGGATAATTCTCTCCCAAATCGGAAGGAGAAGGTGGCGCATATCTTGCATGTAGAGACTGGTTCTTCCTTTTAAATGGGAGATCGGAGGGGGAAGGTAGTGTGTATCTCGCATGTGGAGACTGGTTCTTCCTTTTAAATGGACATATTCCTCGAATACAGGACCCCGAGAGCGTTTGTCCACAGCAGATTCATGTGGTAAGGCAGCGGAAGGCGCGTACGCTCCTCGAAGAATCTATCAAGTAAGTACTTGTCAAATAAATCCTTTCCAAGAGATGGCATCCGGGGAATCCTCTCCAGGAGATAGTATTTGGGGAAATGTTTATCCACTTCCAGAGGCTAAGGGAGAGGATCTTGGATTTTGACCAAAGGTTGGGCTACTAGTGGGTGACCTTCAAGTGTCTTGGGCTTGCTAGTTAAAAAGTGCAGGGTGAAGAACCATGGCACCCACAATCCTCTTAGGAATTTGAAAAAAATTATTCAAGTAAGCCATGCACCTTCTGAGAAGAACCGAGTCATCTCTTCCTTACGCAATCTTTGCACATGCCTACTTACCCTGTAACTTGTGCTACCATCATCATCACGAGCTGCTTCTCTACATTTTTTAGAGGTGACGGGCTCGAGGTAGGTGTGTAAAATTTGTGTAAAAATGTAGGCTCGTGTCTGCCTTGAGAGTATCTGCGTCCCAGTTTCACGTAGTATAATGGCTAGTCAGAGTGTCGTCTCTGAAGGAGAGATGTCTTTAGAGTACTAACTTTACGCTCTTAAATATTATCTGGACCTAAATTAGTAATGAATTAGATTAATAAAGAAAAATGATCCTATATTATTTGTAGATTTAGTGCCACAGTGCTATTTTGAGCCTATTTATTATAGATTTTGAGCAACTTTTTTGTGTACTAATCAAGCGAATTAACCCGATTTGCACATTAAGGTCATTTATTCTTGATCGCATTTGTAGCCCTAATTTTGTAGTTTTGCCAGAAGCTATTTATGCTAAATTTGTTGAGTTGATCAAAGCACGAAGAATTGGTCGAACTCAACATTCGCGGTCAATCGAGAAAGGAAAGAAGAATAAGAGGCAGGAAAATGAAGCAATCACGAAGATTTTGGCGGTTTGCGAATATTTAGTGAGGATCTGAAATTCGCACCACTGTGATGCCTTCCTTGTGCCCTTTGTTCATCCTTCTTTTGACATTTTGACCTTTTTTTTTCACTTTTTGTTTGTCTCCCCGATTTGCCCCCATTGTATTAGTATTTGTTTTGGTTTTTTTGGTATTTTGTACTGGGTATTGTCTATAAAAGACCCCGGGAGTGACCTGATGGGAGATCTTCTTCATCGATAGAGATTTTTAGGCGGGGAGCTTTTAGCTCTTCCCGGCTCTTTCCCTCCGGTTGTCTGTTTTACGGGCGTGAGCCTCAGGGATGACAGCTAGGAGGGATGGCGGTGGCTAGAAACCCTTCCTCCTTGAAGGAGAGATTTGTTGGGTGCGAGTTTGAGACAATTTGGAGGTTTCCATGGTTTTCACGCGAGGTACTCAGCGATTTGTGTTCCCAGCCAGACATAGGTTTAAATCCCTTATATTCACCTTGAATGGTTATTACTTGGTAAGCTTTTAGGCTCATTGGATGCTTAATATTAGATCCGAATGTGTTTGTTAGTTATCAAATTTTATGATCCATTAGCCAAGGTGAGTGAGGAGGTTGTTTTTCTTTATACTAAGACCATTGATGCTTTCTGTGATTACTAATTTTCGGATAGTTGTTAAGGGGTTGGGTTTATAGCTAGAAAATGAGAAGAATCCCAGGGGTTCGGGAAATGACTATAGGTCATCACTCCCAGCCAGCGAGAAAGGACCTGTGAACCCTCAGGTTGGCTATGAATTCAACCTCGGTGACCTAACACTTCAAGGGAGTTACATTTTTACATTTTAACTTGTTTTATTTTTAGTTTCCAAACATTTCACCCCTTGTTTTTCATCAAACCACCAATCAGTGAATTCACCATTTTGACCTTAGCACCAAATCATTTACATGAAAATCCATCACGTAATTTCGACCCTAGAGTGCTTATCTTGCGATGGCTATCTTCTGGCAGTAGGAGGAATTTAGGTTATAAATTTTTGTTGATTAAGGATACCTACGCGCAGATCAATTTGCTAAATCAATTAATTATAGCGATGGTTTTGCCTTCCCACTTGCCCACATAAATTAGTTTTTAACCTAAATAGATTATTCATTCAGTATATTAATTGATTTACGTTGACAAGTTGATTGTGCCTACGAGATATCCTCTCTCGAGGTATATTTGCCTATCTCGTTAGTAGGGTTTATTGCATTTCTACATCAACCCTTAACTCCAAATGCTTAAATGTTTAAACCCATATTATCTTTTACTTGGGCAAGGATATCTCTATTCGATTGACCAAGTGTTGCTCTATTCACATATCCTTAGGGGTCATCATCTCTCGATCTTGGACTCTGCTCAAAAAAGGATACTTGATATTGGCCAAAGACTACCATGTAAATAAAATATAGAGATAGAGCAAGTCGAGATAAAATCAATCCATATAATGAAGGAAAGTGTAATTAACCATTAATCCATTTGAAAGTAGCAAGACTGCAACAAAAACCTAGAAATAAATCTAGAACATCTCTAAGTGAAAGAAAAGCATAAAAAAAGAAGAGAAACAAAGAAAGATGATGAGAATAAACGATTTTGAGTGAAAGCATTATCTTCTTTTTTTCAATATCCTTCTTGCCAAAACTTTACCTCAAGATAATGTGCCCTAGGGTGTTCACCCAAAGGCTTCCACCTTCAAAAAGCTCTAAAATCTGTCTAAAATGTTCTCCCTGATTCCACAGGGTTTGGGCTTTAAAACCATTTATAGAAGCAAAATGGGCTAAAATCTTATTAACCATTTCTCAGCAGCGTTACGGCGACTCTCTTATTTTGTACACAAATTTCGTAAGGCCATAACTTTGTCATTCGAATTTCGATTTGTGTGTTCTTGGTACCGTTGGAAAGCTCTTGAAGTGTAGAATCTAGATATGGCCAGGACAAACACTTTAGAAATGATTATAAAGACTTAATGTACAAAATTATCCAACTGGGCACTTTGAGCTATCTTCTCTTTTCAACTACGGGCAGCCATAACTGGTCATTCAAGTCCTAAATGGAGTGAATAAGGTTTCTTGGAAAGCCCGAGAAGCATCCTCATCCAATCCATCCATATCAATATTGTATCCATTAAAACTTAAAATATTTAAACAAAGAAGCCGCTATGTATAGTTTGTTGATTGGTTTTATCTCTTTGTTGTTGCCCTAATATTGGCTCATGGCCTGATTTAATCACATTGAACATTTAGAGGTATTAGATCACTTATTTATATAATAAAACTACTAAAATATAAACAAAACATATTAATAAAATAAGTATGTGCTAAGTACTATAGTTATGGAAGATTATCCAAACAAATCCAAATTATCTTACCATAAGATATCATCACTATTAAAAACATAGATTCGGTGATGCCAATTGGACCGTACAAATCTTCATCGCCATTCTTGATCAAATTCCTTAACCTCAAGACAATACATATTGTAATGGATATTATAAACCAACTTATGCAACTTCTTTCATTGTCAAACATTAAGTTAACTTCGTGAATCAACAACTATAAGTGTGCCCAATTTCTCTTTACAATCAAATGTTAAATATGTTTGAATTTAAAACTTTGACAACCATCTTTTGAAGATGTGGACCTTCATCACCATAATTGTTCTATCATTCACCTATTATTAAAAAAAAACATATTAGGCACCAATCTTTAATTATCTTCATTTAAAGAACTTATAAGTTGTTCCTTTTTTTCATTTAATTAACTTCAAACATTAGACATATACAATTTAATGTTTTGTGACACTTCTGCAGGTACACTTCGACATCCTTCTACTTGTCCGGAGATATGTGCAATGTTTTTATTTAATCTTGTTATACCTCCACAAATAACTTTTCCATATATAGTACTTATATTTGGTGGTTCTTCTATGACCACCAAATGACTTTGCATGCTCCCAACCAATATTATGTCTTTGAACAATTTCAAAATGTTCACCTAACCATGTATAAAAGTAAAACAAAAAAAAATCATGCAATTAAATTATTTTCTAATATAATTGTTCTTCAACAAAATTAAATTTCTACTCATTGGTAAATAAATTTATATAAATTTATATTTTCAACAACTGCGCCATCTCCCAGCCACTCACAAACAATCATATCAAGTATCTATATTGTTTTTAAAGATAATATTTTTAAATTAAGCAAATCAAAATTTATTTAAAATATGGGAGAAAAATCAATAAATATTTACAATTATTTACTGAACCATTTATAATATAATACTATATTCATTTAATATTAATACAATTAGATTAATTAAATCAATCAATAATAATATATGTTACCATATTAATTTTTTCATTATTCTTATTTATATTTTATTTTTCATAAATTATTACCTTTGAATTAAATCTTATTTATGTTCTAGAAACAAATAAAATAATATTTATATTTATATTTTTTATTGTCTACAAAAATATGATTTATGGTTTTGTTAATTTATTATTCTTATTTTATTAAAAATATTATAATTTGAAATTAATTAGAAAGTAAATTTAAAAGTAAAAAGATAGTGAAGATTCGATTTCTATTTGATATTCAAATTTAAAAAATATTATTTTAATTGGATAAATTCTCAATAGCTTATTTTTACTATATAAGTTCTATAAAGATTTTATTTTATTTTTAATTCTTAAGGATAAAAAATCTTTTATCTTTAAAAAAAGAATTTTTTATAAAATTTAAATTATTTTGAAAATTATAGATAAACAAAATTAACTATATTTCACAATATTTACGATACTACGATATTCTCGAGTTCTGCCTTATAATTTTTGCCGATTTTCAAGGTTAAAGAGTTTCCTATTTTTAGCTTTATTGCTTTTTTGGTTTTTCTTCTCTTCTATATGTTTGATATTGAGGTTAAGACGGCTAGAGTGTATTTTTCGGATGGAAACAGGGCAAAAATGGGGGTTGGAGGATTTGGAGTTGCAAAATACGGTTTTTGGGGCCAAAACGACGTCGTTTTAGCCATCAATTTTTTTTTTTTTTAAATTATACAGATATCCCAAAATGATGTCGTTTTGGATTGGGAGAGTCCAAAACAGTGTCATTTTGAATAAGTTGTTACTTATCCAAAGCAACGACGTTTTGGAATCTAAGAAATTTCTAAACGATGTCAAGTCATTCTACGTAGACCAAATGGACGCTGCTTTGGCCAAAGATTGTAGAAAAGAGGAACCCTTGTTCCTGCATTCCCGATGCTAACCAAAAAAAAAATGAAAAAACGAAGAATCATGTCTTTATGCATGGTTGATGCATACAGACATATATGGTTCTGTAAAATGCGGTATTAATTCAAAAATCATGAAGGGATACTAAGAGAAAGAATGTTAAATCTGACAATGTGATCTCTGCCTGTATTTTTTTCTCGCGCGCCGCCCTCTCGACCCTCGCCCGCTGACCCGCTAGCTGACCCACCCACAAGGCACCGCTATCGACTTGACTCAGTGGGCGCTGTCTCAGATCCCCAGCCAGGGGCGCCGCCTCGACTCTGTGGGCAACCATCTTTTGAAAAATGTAGCTTATTTGAATTAAATTTAACCATTAAGTTTGCATTTACTAATGTTTCAAATATCTTTACGAATTACTCAAATCACTTTTGGCCTATAAATACAAACTGAAATCTTGATGTTACAAAAATATGGTTCATAAATATTTATGACATTATAATTATCAACAGCTTTTGTGAGGGTCATGTACAGGTATAGCATGACCCTAGACCAAAGTGAATGTGGATGTTTTGACCTAAATATTTGTTTATTCGGGGATAGTAATTTAAATACTAAGATGGTCGCTTTTAATTACATATTCCAAAATAAAACAAATATTTAAATTAAAACATAAGATTCACTCGGTCATGTATCATATGCAATTCATACATATTTTTCACAAACATACAATAATTATGTATTATCTCAATAATTTATGTGTAGACCGTATTTGTAACATCGTAGACTGCTTGTATTTATAGCAAAAATTGGTTTAATTAATTCAGAAGAATGACTTTAAAACGCTATGAATTAATTCAAACTTAATTGTAAGAATTAATTTGAAACGTTACTTAATTAATGCAAACTTATCTGAAAGAATTAATTAAACGTTACGAATTAAATACAAACTTAACGGTTGTAAAATTCCTAATTCAAAATAAATCTCCTACATTTTTCAAAAAGATGGCTGCTCCTAACATGGGTCAGTCCCTCGCGGGTCCAGGCAACGCCCATGTGGTCAAGGGCAACGCCACTGACTCCGGTCAAGGCGCCCCTCGTGGTGGTCCTAATCGACTTGTCACGGTATATGGTCGAGGGAGGTCGCTCAGGAGCTCATGGAATCAAACTATCCATAGAGTAAATCACCAAATTAGAAATGTTCACCATTTTGCCCTTACAATGAATCTAATCGAAATTTCTGCAAGAAGAAGACTGGACCACCTGCACTCCGCCTCGCTGGAGCCATCGCTTCAGCGAACATTTTACACCCGAAGATCATCCCACTCGGGCTGTAATCGGTTATTTTTACATTTGCATTTTTTTGTGTATACTATCGATACTGTCTCATTGGGCTACGAATCGGTATGCCACAATTAATCATATCTTTCGCAGTACTGTTACACTTGTCCTTTGGTATGTCAATCTATCCCTAACTCGAATATGACGACTAACATTCTCTTAAGGACATTAATAATTAGTCATAGTAAAAGTTACTAGATTATATTCACAAGAATTCCACAATAGCGCAAGTTTACAACCAATATGCCTACTTTTACTACCATGTTAATCCATCCCGATTAACCCATTTTAAACCAATTTATTCCAAGTCAATAATTTCGCACACAAAAGTTAAGGCTACAAAATCTCATAGAAACACTATCTCAGATTTGACCATAATCCAATCACTTGTTCATTTTAAACTCACTTAACACATGAGTTTTATGCACTATTTCAATTATACTCAAACCTTAAATATTTGGAAATGAGGAATTTAAACACATACATGCATTAATTTTGCACCAAAACCGAACCATACACACCAATACACATTCGACTACACATGATTCATGCATTAATGTCTTCTCCTTTTCATGTTAATCCAATTTGAGATCAATTAACCAAATACCCAAACCAATTTATTTTATGGTTCAAAAAATGTACACACATGTAGATTTTAAATCAACACTCGTGTTTGATGACAAAATACAATTGGTAACACCAAAACAAAAAGAGAAGAGAAGAATGTAAAACCTAAAAGGGTTGGCCCATTCTTGACTCTATTCCTTAATCCCATCCTAGCTTTAGGGTTTTATCATCACCAGCCCTTAATCCATCACAAATACGCTACTAACTAAAGAACAAATAAAGAAAAATCTGGCCGTGTATGCTAGGGTTTTAAGTCAGGCTGATTTCACCCAATACACATTCACTTGCAAAATTTTCTCTGGGAACAAATAGTTTCATATATTTTACTCCAAAATCCTTCAATAAATGATAGCCTCTATGAGTCTATTTTTTGCAGAAAAACTGGAATCATCATATTTGGATAATTACAACTTAACTTATGGCCAAAACACCAAAACTGTACTCAAAACAAAGGATAACCCAACTTACCCTTATTTTCACTTCGCCAAAACAGGGACTTAGGTCGTTTATTTTCTCGTACCTTCCATAATTTTGTAGTTCAAATTCTCTAGTGTTCTTTCACAACTAGAATAATCAAATTTGATGATTAATTGCTTATTATGACTCAAACAAAAGCATGACACAACCTATAAATTTTCTTGTTTCTTCAATTCGTTTTGTCCATCTCAACACCAACATGGCTGCTATTTTGGACTGCCAGTCTTTTTCTTCTAGACATTTTCATCCATGAGTCTTATGCACCATCTCCAATTGGAATCATCCAATTTGGGAGGGCCGGTATGTTATACAAAACAAAACATGAGTTTTTGAAAAAAAAAATTTGACAGCAATTCCCTTCAAAGCCTATACATATCTTTTTACACTTCTCGGTCTTTAAGACCTCACAAGCCAACAAAACCAACCAAAGGCAATACAACTCCAATTCAAAAGCAAATTACCCAAAGATGAAAGCGTTAGGCTCTCCCTAAGCACAAAAATGAAAATGAGTTAGGACTTTCCTAACAATCAAAAGGGAGAATCCCATTACAACCAAATCAATCAAAGCAAACATCATTGCTACTTAGTATAACCGCTGAATGAAGTGTTAGGGTTATTCCTAACCTCAAACATGAACAAATAAGGAGTTATGATGGTTTCCTAACCTTGATTTCCTTGAAATACTTGAACCTAGCTTCCTTCCCTTCTCTTGATCCAAGCAAAGGCAGACTAAATGGAGAGATAGCAAACCCTCAATTGGCTTCTCTTCTTCTTCACGTGAACCCTAGCTCCCAAAGTGTGAAATGCCCAATTCTAAGGTCAAATTTGGTCTTATCCTATTTCATGTATAAGGTCTTATTTGGCAAATCTCATTTTTACTTGAGTTTTCCATTTTTGCATTACAGTCCTTCATTCTATTTCTATTTGCAATTCATTTATCACATATTCAACTTTAACATATATTCTTCTAGCTTTATGACTCTTGAGTCCTTAATATAACATTTTTTTACATTTAACAGCTTGGCTCTTATTAATTTAGGTTTTATCATTTTTCATGAGTGTTAATTTTTTTAGGAAAATGTAGATTGCTTATTTTATCTCTAACGTGTTATAAAACTATTAGGGTATAATTTAAGGTGTTACATGACATCTTCACTAAATCTTTGGCGGCACCATAATTATGCTCTGTTTTATTGTGTCACATAATCCTTAGCTTGCATATATAATGTTGCTTGTTCCTTTTCCTGAATGTAGAATACAATTGAAAGTGTAATTCAAAATTTGTTTCCTTTTGCAACAATATCTCTCATTAATTATTTAAGATCCGAATTAACTAGCAGCCCAAAGAAATTAACCATATACATAACATAGTACAACTAAGTTCGATGACAACTAGATAATATATTTTATATAGAATAATGAGATTTGAATAACTCTAACTCCTCTTATTATTTATTTGGTAGTTTGGAGTTACAAACTCATTGTTTTGAAGCGTATATAGACGTCGATGTCCCATTTATAATGTTAATACCCAATAATTTCTTTTGACCCGTTGGATGTGTAAGAATTTTCGAGTTGATTTTCCATTTGTTAAACTCTAACGGCCTCTCCTTTTCTTTCATTTTGTTCTTTTTAACTCATTTTCTTTAAGCAGTAAAGGGCTGATGTTTTAAGGCGAATCGATGATTGAATAAAAAGTTCAGGGTTCGGTTTATTGGTTGAGCGATAGTCGAGCAAGTGGTTGAGCCAAGATGAAATATAAATAAATAGATAATTAATATATTATTAAAAATAAAAATAATTATAAATGGATTTGGTAAGTTGATCGGTTCTTCTTGGATTCGACCAATCCAATCGTTGATTCGATCGGTCGTCGTCAGGTTGAAAAATAGTTTTAGCATTTCAGGCAGAATGGGTTAATTCTGGAATTGCGATTGGTGATCGGATCGTTAAGAAAAATGTTCTTACATATAGTCAAATGTCTTTGGCTTCGAATGATAGGCGTTCTGGAAATTAAAACAAGTATAAAGGCATAAAGAGGAAGAAGGTCCGAGGTTCAAGCCCCCAATGTCGATAGTTTACTATCTTGACATTATAGTATATTAAAAAAAATGAACCTCAATATGGATAGTTTACTACCTTGACATTATAGTATATTAAAAAAAATGTTCTTACATATAAGTAGATAGCTTATTTAATTTTTGATGCATATGGATGTTCGGACCAACTTGCGAGGGGACTTAGAAGTGATGATCATTGGATAAACCTCAAGGCCTTAAAACTAACTGAACTGCATGATTATAGTTTATTTAATAATAGCAACAGATAAATAATATCTTATTTAATTATTATTTGCCATAGTTTGACCCTTTTTATTATATACTTTTCAGTCATGCAAACCAGATCATTTCCAGTCCCTCTCTAACAGCAATTTTTAATCGCTTACGTAAAATACAATTAAGATTCTAGTCATTGAAAAAAAACATTTTAATTAATTATTTGTATGATTACGAATTAAAAAAATTAGTTATAAAATTTTTTTATGTGAATTTTTTTTAGTCTTACCCGCCTCTATGTTATCTCTTTCAAGCCTTTTTTGTTAGGTAAAATAGGTGATTTTTTTTGTCATTCTTAGTTGTTTGAAATAACTCTCTAGATCTAGATGAGTAACCCGTTGATAATTCGGATAATGAAAAGTTCGATTCGATGAATCGTTAGTCGAATGAATTAAATTCGGATCGAATCTTTTGTCGTTAATAAGCGTATTTGGATTATTAAATATGTAAGCATTGAATTGATCTTTTTTGCTATTAACATGGATATTGTTACATCTTTTAAAGTTTTAGCATTTTATTATGTGTTTTTATCAATTGAATTATCTTAATCAATAAATTTATCTCTTTTAAAAAAAAACTTGGACACCAACTAGTAAATAGGTTTTAATTAATTAATTAATTACTTTTTAATATTCAATCTAAAAATTAGGGGAATAAAACCCTAACCGTTTTCCTTTATCTTATCTTATTCTTTTAGCCCATTTTCTTTAAGAAGGATGAGTGATTTTTTACCTTATTGACCTGAAATCACTCATCTTGTTTTCTACCTTTTCTTTAATTTGTTTTTTCGTATTAAGTAATTAATTAATTACTTTTTAATATTCGATTTGAAAATTAAAATAAAAACAGCCAGAAAACTCAGACGTTTCTTGACGGTTCCTACTTCCTTTGATCTCCAAGTTTTTCTTTTTTCCATACTTGGGCACCAAGCAGAATTTTCATTTATTTATTTATTTATTTTTAAATTTAATATATATTTTTAAAATGAAACGAAACTATTTAAAGGGTTCAGATAGACTCGAGAAAACCACAGAACCAGTTGAAAATGGCGACTGCCTGTAACCTCCTTGGCCCTCCGGAGCTCCGCCGTGGAGCGACGGTTGAACACTGTTAACAACCTCTTCCACCGCCACCGGCGACGCCTTCATGGACTTGTTGGTGAAGAACTTCAACTCGGCGAGGGTAGAGCTGAACCCCCCGATGGGTTTCACCGAGAACGCCTCCCCGACATTTCTCTCCTCCGGCAACCCCTGCCTCGATTTATTCTTCCACGTCGTCCCCGACACTCCGCCAGAGTCTCTGAAGCGGCGGCTGGAGCTGGCATGGAGCCACCACCCCCTTACCACCCTGAAACTCATCTGTAATTTGAGAATGACGATGAATCAGATGGGAGGTTACCTTTGACGGCCTTTGATACACTGCATCATGAAACGTGTTTTTGTAATGTAGGAGTCGTTTGCCGATTTTGGGTATTATAAGGATCTGCCGGAGATTCTCTTCCAGGTTGCTGGAAGGTCGACGTCCGGCGGATCGCGAAAAACCAGCGGAGGATGAAGATCCAAGAAAGGGGGCAATCGTTTGGTGCGGAGATTCAGATTCGGACGCGGCGGATTAGGGAAGAACAGGAAGAAGACGAAGAAGGGGAAGCGAGTTATGCCGAGGGAGGTGAGAATTCAGGCGGAGATGGAGAGGGCTAAGGCGGAGAAGGAGACGGCGAGGGTTTGCAGGACGGAGAAGAGGTTAGTCATGGCGAAAAAGGTGGTGGAAAGGTATGGACGTGATCCTGATTACAGGTTTCTTCATGATCGGATCTCGGATCTCTTCGCCGATCATCTCAAGTCCGATCTCCAGCTTCTCAACTCCGGCAATATCGGCGATATCAGCAAGATCAGCCTAGCCGGAAAGTGGTGCCCCTCCGTTGACTCTTCGTTTGACCGGTCGACTCTCCTCTGCGAGAGCATCGGCCGGCGAATTTTCCCGAAATCCGATCCTGAATACGACGGAGTAGAAGATGGTCATTACGCCTACAGAGTCCGGGACCGCCTGAGAAAGCAAGTGTTGGTCCCTCTCCGGCGTGCTCTGGAGCTTCCGGAGGTATACATGGGGGCGAACCGGTGGAGCGAGCTCCCCTACAACAGGGTCGCTTCCGTCGCCATGAAAACCTACAAAGAACGTTTCATGAAGCACGATAAAGATCGATTCCAGGCGTACCTCAACAATGTCAGGGACGGAAAAACCAAGATCGCCGCCGGAGCTCTGCTCCCACACCAGATAATCTCGTCGTTGGAAGACGAAGAAGACGGCGGTCTAGTTGCAGAGCTTCAATGGAAGAGAATGGTTGACGACGTCTCCAAGAAGGGGAAACTGAAAAACTGCATCGCCGTCTGCGACGTCTCCGGCAGCATGTCCGGGATCCCAATGGAGGTTTCCGTCGCTCTCGGCATTCTCGTCTCCGAACTGAGCGAAGATCCATGGAAAGGCAAGGTCATCACCTTCAGCGAGAACCCAGAGCTCCATCCTGATCGCCGGCGAAGACCTCCGTTCGAAGGCCGATTTCGTGAGAGATATGAACTGGGGAATGAACACAGACTTCCAGAAAGTGTTCGATCTGATCCTGCAAGTTGCAGTGACCGGAAAACTCAACCCAGAAGCCATGATAAAGAGAATCATCGTTTTCAGCGACATGGAATTCGATCAAGCTTCTGCAAACAGTTGGGAGACAGACTATGAAGCCATAAAGAGGAAGTTCAGGGAGAAGGGGTACGAGACGGCGATGCCGGAGATAGTTTTCTGGAATCTCCGGGACTCTCGAGCAACGCCGGTGCCGGGATCGGAAAAAGGGGTGGCGCTGGTGAGTGGGTTTTCGAAGAATTTACTGACGTTGTTCTTGGATAATGGCGGGGTTGTGAATCCGGCGGCGGTCATGGAAGCCGCCATTTCCGGCGAAGAATACGATAAACTGGCTGTACTGGACTGATATGTTCTCTGATTTTGATAAATAAATGAAAAAAAAAAGAAAGTACATATTCGGAATCCAATTTGTCTTCGGGTGTCAATTTTTCATAATTACAAGATTAGAGAATGTTGAGCTTCTGAAATGGGAGATGGTAAATTGGAAAAAATAAAAAGAAGAAAATAAAATAGAAATAATTTCATATTTTTATTTGATAATATCTAAATTGTTGTAAATCAAAAGATTTAGAGAGATAAGGAAGAAACAAGAAATTAGGAGAAATTCTGATCGTGCGATTAAATTTATTTATAGAACTTTATAGTGAAAATGCTGTGGCTACATAAATGAATGGCGTTGTAATCGATTATTGTCGTTATGGTCGTTCCAATCCGCGATATTTATCTGATATTTATAACACTCGTGAATGAAAAAAGTGCGATTATCTTAATATCTTTTAACGATCTGCCCGCGATAGTGACATGATGCCGCCGTTACGGAGATCTTTGGTTGACTAAATACCGTCGACGCGCGAGTTTGCGAGCGTTGCGATGGCGATCTTTGTAAATAAATCTATTTAGATTGTCATTCTGGGCCTTTATCCCCATTTAACGCGTTGATCGCGCTACTTTGAAGTTCATGGTATAGAAGAATTTTGGTGAAATATCTTACGGATTCGTCGCGCTGCAATATGTCCCATCCTTTGACACGCGCCGAAATAAATGCGGCGTTATCTTGTCTCGCTCTTGTTGGTTCATTGCAATAGAATCATCAAGCGTGATTCTACGATGTGGTATCACGGATCTCGGCCAATTACATTCTCGGCCCAGCTTCATGCATGTGAGTATTTGAATGATTGGAGGAGGTGGCGCGTAGTTTGTTTCTTGATCTCCGGGATATAGCGGTATTTCCATAAATAAATATATCGCAATCGTGATCCCGGGCTTTGGTCCAGAAGATGGCACTGCGTCTGCGTAATAAACAATTGTGGTTTCAATGTCTTAGAATAAAATAATCCCATGTCACACGTTCAGCGGAGATATCTTAATCATGTTTAATTCCGTTCAGTGCCTTTTGGTTGGGTTGAGCGTATCTTGCTAGTAAATTAAGCGAAAAAGCAATGTAAATTCGAGTATAATTTGCAAGATACATTAGTGCCCCCGATTGCCTTTAGATATGATCTTGAGATAAAGTAATTCTTAAATTTTCTTAACAGGTGAACGGATGTATCCACTTAGTGACCTAACAACCATGGGGAGGCCCAAGGGGATGTGATTTATCATATAAAAGCGACAGGGACTTTTACGTATATGTTGATTGATGGATTAATACACCATTTGAACAATACTCGATCACAACGGAGGCCGAGAATGATATTTTGTTTTCCAGATCTTTTCGTTTAAAATTCCTTCTTTTAAGTAGTCAAGCTGTTTTATTAGGCTCTTGAGGAGTCCCAATTAAATTCAAATCATCCACCGCATCTACTTAGTAATTGCAAATTCGGTTGCTACTTTCTTGATAAAAACGCAAATTGAATTATTCACATATCCTTCTTTGGGTAAATATTGGCTTAACGATTGTATACCACATTCGACCGGTGTTTCAATCCATATAAAGATATTGTAACTTGATTGAATATATCTTTGTGGTTTTGGTCATTCTTGGAAATTTGAATCCTTTCGCCCCGAGGGATTTCATATATACATTAGTATCTAGAGATCCCATATAAATAGGTTGTGACTATGCATCGGTATATCAAGTCAGCCAGGCGCTAAATATATTAAATAGAAATGTGGATTTGCATCCGTACGGGAGAATATGTCTCCTCATAATCAATTCAGTCTTTGAGAAACCGCCTTAGGCGCGAGGCGTCTTTATATCAGCATTTATTTATTTTGCTCATTTCGCTTTGACAGACCCGTCCCTATATCAATAGGTTTTATGTCTTTGGAGTGTGTTTTGAACTACTGGTCAAATACCTCTCGTTTAACCAGGGACTTTAACTCATTTGGTGCTTCTTTCATTTTAACCAATCATTTTAAAGCGTCGACATTCATACATATTTTGTGGCTCTTGATCTTCGTTCATTATTTATGATGTCTGTAGCCGCAAAAAGAAAAGCATCATACATAAGGGTAGTATTTCGATTCCAGTTTTACCCTTATGTATATAATTGATAGAGATTTCTTCATTATTTATGTCTGTACAAACTGTGAGATAAGCGTCGATTGATACTCTGCCGGGGCTATTAGTTCATTATTTATATTTGTCGATCCTTTTCTGTTTTTGTATACTCTTCGGGAGGCGTCCTCTTCGAGTATTAAATTTAACATTTTTTCTTTTCTGAGGTGTGTCTTTTGAGCCAAAGAGATCGCCCACGTTTTGGTGTGGCTTAGGCTCATTAGCCATGCTATATTTCAATTTTTCCATTGGAATTTCAATTCGTCTTTGAGATATTTGCGGTAGTATGTGATTTTGTAGCTTTTGTTGAATCAATAAATGCATCGAATGTCGATTTGCAAGATCTTGTAAATGAGTATCTTTTGAACCTCCTAGTTCGGTGCTTTGTGAGGAAGTCAAAATGAGATAAAGATGATTCGTGCATGTAATTTTAGCCGTTTCTTCTAAATTGGCTTTCCTCCCCCTAATGGGAAAACATTTTCATTAAAATGATAATCGCAAATCGACGGTAAAACCTCACTGTGAGAGGCTCATTATAGGTGATAATAGATGAGGATTGAAAACCAACATCATCACGAGGCGGCGTTGAGGACCCCAGTTTAGGTCGATGTGTGGGAGCGATAGGAACATAAGCAGCCTGACCAAAAACACGTAGATGTAATATGAAATATTAGGTTAGTAACCTAAAACAAGTTGGAATGGTGATAAATCCACGATTTCTTTGTAGGTCGCGTGGCGAATTAACCGCCCGCATGAATAATAGCATGCCCGGAAATGCAGATAAAGGCAATTTAGTTTTCAAAAGTAAGATCCTAGCGATTAACACGGGAGCGTTTAATAAAGTTTAGCCAACCCATTAAGTATGAACGCATGAGCAATTGGGTATTGAACATCTATTCAATTGACATGCAATAATTAAGGAAAGGCAGGATGAGAATTCTGACATTATCAAGGCGAATTGTCTTGATAGGCGATCGAAGTGGGCCCTTAGTGTTCGAATTATTTGAGCTAGTAATCTAGAAAACGCGACATTCACAGTAGAAAGAAGGCATACATGAGACCATCAGTGGGCGCATCAATTAAGAATATAAAATAGCGAAGAAGTCCTTTGGGTGGGTGAATAGGCCTGAATATCCGCCGAGCTCGATTACGGCGAGAGTGAGGACCGCGAGCTTTAGTAAAAGATGGTCTAGCAATCGATTTGCCTTAGAAACAGCGGCCTGCGATTAAAATCATGAGGATGTTAAAATTTGTATGCCTTGTTAATGGATACCAGTAAATTTGTAACTATCACGCCGCATCATGGAGAATCCGGATGTCAAGCGATTCATGCCATAATATAAATACTTTAGAGTCATTGACCTTACGGTTTTATTATAGCATGGGATTCAATGGAAAGCCTTATAGTTGTTTGATATAACCCACATGATAAAGCCATTTGTTCGAGATTTGTTTTGCCCGAAAATAATAGAAATAATGAAGTAAATACTCATTTCCATCACGATGCATAGTTTCAATGTGATATCCATTTAGAATATCCTTGAAACTAAGTAAATTTCTCATTAGATTTATTAGAATAAAAGAGGGCATTATTAATTTTGGAACTTGTTACCATTAGGCAAGGCGATTGTAGCTCTTGAACCTTTAATTAGGTCAGCCAGGACACGAGATAGTTTGGACATTAGATGAAAATTAGTGTAAAGTTTGAAAAATATTTCTTGTCGTAGGATTGTGTGAGTTATTGGCACGATCAACAAGACATTCATCTCAGCGAGATGATATATAATTGTCCGATTGGAAGGAAATATATATCTTCAAAGAAAAACAAAATGTAGATATAAAATCAAAGTTTGCATTAGATAAATAACATAGAAAAGTAATATAACTAGTCTTATAAATCGATCATAGCAAACATTGCCACCACCAATCAAATGGTCTAGATTTTCTCTTGGATCACCGAAAAATGAAATATCAAAAATTAGTTAAAAACCTTTGCACCCTCATCATCAAAGAATTTTGCATTATAAGTTTGCCATCTTCTTTGGAGGAGCCCGATGAAAGTCATTAAAATTCATTATGTCATTGCCATCAATAAAATTTGTCTCGATTTGCTTGTTCTTTCCTTTAATGGAGGCTTTATTTGATAAAGATCAAAATGAAATGTTTGGCCGTCACGACAAATCCAGGACCAATGACCTTTCATTCCACATCTATAGCATTGATTTCATATGCTTGCTTGTTGTATGTATTTTTGGTGTCTTCCATTTAATGTCTCTGAATGAACCAACTTCTGAGTTTATTAGATTTGTTTTCTTATTTTGAGATTGATTAAAGTCTCTGAATTTAAGAGTTATGTCGGCCCGACGGCCCCTACGGCCGACCCTTTGCCTCGGCCTCGCCCCGTAATGATATCCGCCTCGTCCATGTTTGAATAGAAATTGATGCATTGGCAGACAGTAATCCCAGGCCAAATGGGGCGAGATTGATGATTTTTATGTGATTCGTTATTTTGCTCCCATTTCTGAGGGCGTCTGAAATTAGCTGCAGTCTCGGTAAAGCAGCCTTGGCTTTATATTAACTGCTGAGAGCATATTAGAGGCATGAAAGGTAATGAGTTTTTCTGAGGGCATGTCCTCATCGATGTTAATCTTTTCTCCACATATTGCAGGCTTGGAGCTAATTTTGAAAATAAGCTGAGTTACCAGTATTCAGCCGGCATAAAATACGTAATGCTAAATGAAATAAATCATAGCAGGCTTTTGAGTATTACGGTCTTTTGTTGATCACCTTTCGTTCTTTCAAATTATTCCCGGAGGATCAATGGATCTTTAAGTAAGATATTCACTTTTCAAACTTTGCTCAATATGATGGCGAATGAAAGTAAAGGCCTTGGCGTGCGAATCTGTTTGAATCAGGCATTACCACTTCTTGATATTATTCCAAATTCATAGCATCACAGTGGTTCAGCATCAGGAATCCAGATAAATAATTTTACCAATATCAAGGGCAGCAAATTCAACTTGTAATATTGGACATTTCTGAATATTAATATATTAATAAAGTAAAAAGAATATAAGAGAATTACACGAGATTTAAAATTTATTAATAAAAGTAATTGAGCTCAAGTGGCGCTTGCATTTTGAGATCAAAATTTTAGATCAAGGTTGAATCTCAAAAATTTGAATTATTATTTTCAAGATAGCGAGATTGTATATAACTATCCTTCTAAAAAAGTTATAAAAATAATAATATTTATTATTAACATAGTATATATATATATATATATATATATATATATATATATATACTCTTTCATATATATATATATATACTATATATATTCCAAATAAGTCTCCAAGGAAATAAGTATTATTATTATTATTTATTATTTACAGAAACTGTTAAATTTGTGGGGACTTTTCCTTTGTCTTGGGGCTTCGAGGCTTGAATATATATAAAAATTTTTAATTTTATCTTCGAGCTTGAGCACAGTATTTTGACTACTTGATAGCCTTCTTCTCAGTTTGAACGGTGGCAGTTTTTTTTTTTTTTTTTTTTTTTTTTGTCTTGAAGCCGAGCAGACTCTGACCAGTTCAGTACGAGAGGGCAATATTGGATGGCTTCGCTTGGAGGATTGGTCTATTATTCCAGGACCTGCTTTGTATTAATCTTAAAGATGGTTTCAAATTATTAGCAGATGGTTTCATCATAACCGGTATAGAGATTGATCAAAATAAATAAATAAATAAAATGGCAAAATTAAAGAAATATACGCTTTGGTTTTACTGCTTTTAATAGAGAGCTTTCGTCGCGTAGCGTGTTTGCAAATCAAAGATTTGAGAGAGATAAGGAAGAGGCCAAGAAAGGGGTCGGGAGAGTCGTGAGTTTAATTTAAATTGGCGTTGATTTATTTATGAAACATAATTGAGAGGACGAAAGCCTTCATAAATGAATGACATTGTAATCCCGATTGTCGTATGGTCATTCAAGAATCAATATTCATACAAATATTATCATATTCAAATGAATTTTTGTCATTTTATGGGGTTGTAGTAACATTAACTATTTTTACTATTACATCTGTTGTAATTTCTCATTTTTAAGAAAGAATATGTGATTAAATACAGGATCCGGGGGCAAGGAGGTCAAGTTTGGTCTGTGGCCTATAAGATACATTGTGAGTATTATTTACATGAAAAGATTAAATTAGATGATACAATGAATTCAGGCCATTTGTTCACAAAATTTTCCAACTATCAAAATTCGAGGAATATGAAAGTGTCTGTATATTCCTAATCTTTGATTTTCATTTTAGAAAATACGTTTAAATGCACCAGGTGGTTGAAAATAAAAATAAGAAAATCCGTTTTTGTAAAGCGTTTTAAATGAGATTATAAGTATTGAAAATAAAGATACCACTTGTTTTCGATTTGAATTGAAACAAAAAGCCGACATCGCATGGATTTTGGATTTGCTTATATAAAATGTTGAAAATAGTGGTCATTTAACTTTTGTTTAAAAATTTTATTTTCATATTATTCTGGCCAACTAGCGCGTTTTCCTTGTTTTAAGTTTAGGCCGAAAACAAAATTTTCTACCTACTAAACAGGGCCTAAGATCTCTTGAAATCCCTTTTCGATTGGACCTCAAGGTCACTCTTCATAGATTTTAGATGTTTAGATGTGAGAAATGATTTTTTTTTTTTTCATGCACTTGTGTGAAACATGCTTAATCATGATTAGAGCTAACAATATAGATTGAGTTTAATGGGCTAACCCGGCACCGGCACCGATTTTTGAGAATTGGATTATGGAATTTAGTAATGAATAAAATTGGACCAACTTGATCATATCCGTTTGGGTCCATAGTCCATGTGGGTTTGACCCAAGGATAAAAATATATGTTTTAAGTTTTAATGAATATATCGATATTTGGATTTTGTAGGACAACCGGTAAATGTTTGTATATGAATAGCTCGATTAAGAGCAAAGAATTGTTCAAAAATTTAAATAAATGGCGAAGTTTCTTTTTAAAAAATATTAAAATAAAAGAATATACGCTAATAGTAATTTTGATAAGTATACTGAGAGTATTTATTAGTTTTTGAACATCTTCTTAAAATATATTTATATTTATATAATTTAAAAAATGTTATAAATGAAGAAAGGAGTTTTAAAATGAATGAAGCCACCTCAGTTGATCACACAATAAGCCATTGTTCGGATTAGGTGTTTTTCACGATAGATAGATTCTCTGGTCTGTATAAATCATCATTAATATTGCTTAATTAATACCTCATTAATTCATACATTAATGAGGATATTGAAATGTCACTTTAGGAGCCTATAAATAGGCCTTCCCACCCTATGTATGTTTTATCTCGGAAAAAACAAACTATATTTCTTCCCATCTTGCTTCCTTGCTCTCTTTGACACTATTTCCATCTCTCGGGAAATTATCTTATTTTCTTGTACATAAGAGGGACTATCTCTTTTAGATCGTGTTCAAGCAATTTTCAAAACGTGCTCCGGCTGATTTGCTCTGGAGATAATCATTTGAGTGCCCTCAAAGTTAACCTTTTTGTTTTTCATCACATTCAAATGATTTTTTGTCAAATCTTACAAAATTAGAGTTTGTGGCCATTGTATTTTCTGGAAAAAAAACTATCTGTCATGGATCCTTAGTACTGTGAATTTGAGAGTACAATAAAGGAAAGGAAATCAAGCATCCACTTGGGATCGCACAAAATCATTAATTTTCATGACCCAAAAATACTCCATGAGGACTTGAAAATAGAATATCTTATAGTAAAAGATCTTCTCACTCTATCGAGATGAGTTAAAGGAATCGACCACTAGAAAATAGTAATCCTCTGGCTCGATATGAGCTGGATGCACACGAGGTTTACTTGAGATTTAAAGCGATGAGTGAATATAGCTCTTGCTTTCATTACAGATCAGGCTCCTAATTGAAGGCTGTGTGGAGAAAGGTAAACGAGGAGGGAAGACATACCAGAAAGCATTAACTACATTCCATACCACGAATGTACTCACCATACTTGGCCACGATGTATTGAGGCGTAGGTTAAAAAGTGATACGAATTAATTTCATGTCTCCTTGGTAGGCGGAATGTGGAAGGCTTTTAATGAAAATCCACCGATCCGCTCGTGGAATTAAACCGTTCTTAAGAGTGAATGCAATATCATCTCTCAAACTAATGGGCGTGGGCGTAATCATGGTCATGAATGCTGGTAGAGGTATTAATTATTAGTCGTGGAAGAAATTCTTGATACCATGGAACTCATGGTAATAATTCTACTCTATAAAGGGAAAACTTGATGCACCACGATGGAATAATACTGAAACAAAACGAAATTTGGCAGTTTTAAAGATATTGAGGAGGTGATATTATATTGAAACGTGGCGAGCATGAATAATGTAATAAAGAGTGTCTTTATATTACCTCTATTATTTTATGGCGAGAAAGCTTTGTTGTTAAGGCGCTCGACTTTCTCATTTGTGTTGTATCATATGCAATTTATAAAGCTGTTAATTAAATACATTTATCGTGAACCGAGAGTTAATGACGGTGCATTTGTCCTTTGGCATGACGAGGCCCCTGGAATCACCACAGATCTTCAATGTGAGAAAAGTTACCGTGGAAGGCTACAAGGGCATGAATTAAAAAACCAAAGATCCTCTTATCGTGAATGTGTTGTGTTGCATGCTCTTTGAGCAAATTGATAGTCGAGGCCATCTCATACCAAAGTCAAATTTGAGTCCCGATATTTTAGAAGAGTACATGGGGACATTTGTGGACCCGACCTTTTCGGTACTTCATGGTCTGACAGATGTCTTTTACGAGATGGTCTCATGTTTGTCTCCTTTGCTCGTAATATTGCCTTCCTCTGGGCTCTTTGAATAAGAAAATTATGGGCCTGATTTCTGATTATCGATCAAAAGTATCGGACTTGATAATGTTGGTGGTTGCCTCTGAACTTTCACTTGGATTATTGCATGTATCGTGGGATAAGCGATGAGCATCTTATTGCTCGGACTCGTACGAAATGGTTTAGCGAGAGTCCCTTATCTAGCGTCTTGATTAATAACTAGACCCTTTGTTAGTAAGCTAAATTACCCGGCCCCAAGCTATGAGACATGCTATTATATGCATCTTTATGAAACTTAGTTCATATTTGACTTACTACCTACCATGAATACTCCCATTTCCTGTAAGACCCCAAAAAAATTCTAATTTTCTAAAAGGGTAAAACGGTAATTTCGATCAAGATCCGGAATTTTTCTAGATCTCGGATAGCAGAGCACGTTTCATGGTTAGGATCCTTCTCCACGAAGAAATCTAGCTACCATTAGAATTTCGAGAGGCGGTCGAAATTTCCGTTTTTCAAACACCGAGAGTGGTCAAACACTTTACTGGTGTGAAGTTTCAAAAGTGTCACGTGTGTAACACCCCAAATTATGTCTTAACAGTTTTATAACATATTTAGGATATAATAAAAGTAAAAGTATATTTTTTCGAAAATAAAATAAAATAAAGATAAAAATAATATAATCAGCTTGAAATTATCTGAAGTCGAATGCAAATTAATAATTCTAAATCAAGGCCAATTAAGCTAAATTTGTATATGTCATATGCCAAAGTAGGAATATCGTAGGATTAAAGTAAGAATAAGAGAGAAATGGAGGAAACAAAAAGTAAAAATGAGTAAAAGCGGCTTGTAGAAACTTTAAGCTCAAAAAGAAGGATAAGATCGAATATAGATAAGACCAGAAAGAAATATCTCATTTTGGTGCTTGGAGAAAGAAAGAAAAACTGAGAGGGAAGAAGAGAAGAGAAGAAAGAAGGAAGGGAAAAAGAATATCACAGGTATGGAATTGTCTAGTTTTGGTATAGAAAGTATGGATACATGGTTTGGAACCTTCTATTTTGTGTATGGGTTAGGTTTGGAAACTCCCGAACTCATTTCTTGTTATGGTTGAGTTGAGAAGAACTCTAAGAATCCTATATATGTGTTTTGGGAAATGTTTGGTTGCATTTGAACTAGGTAAATTTACCCTATCTTGATCCTATCGTTGGCGGGTCTTAGGACTGGTTTTGGATAAGAAATAAAGTCTGGTAGTGAGTCCTTCCAGGTAAATTGTACGCCACATCAGTATGAACTTGATGTTAGGATTTTGAATTTCCCAGATTCAGACCTCTAGCAGCCCAAGTTATGGTCCATTTATCACCAGCAGTATAAATGGAAAGGCGATCCCGAGGCCCCGGTTAAGTCGGCCGGCGGTTTAGAGCCCGGCCCGGCTAGAGAACCCCCGATCAGGCGTTTAGGGACAATTTGGGGCGGTTAAACCAACCGGCTAGGGTCATCGGTTAGATGTCAAGGGAGGAGGTTAAAATTGGCCGGCTAGCAGTTAAGGCCAGCCGCGAGTGAGGTTAAGTCGACGAAATTTGGTCGTGTGAGACCTCCGACTTGAGGAGGAGTCATAACTGCTGTCCTAACTCCGATTAGGGTGTTCTTGGACTCTATGGAAAGCCCATTGAGTCAAGATTACAGCCATATCCCTGTGGATGGCATTGGGTATTGGAGAGAAAGGAGTGGTCGGGCAAGATTGGTCGGGTAAAATTTAGTGGGTAAAGAAAATTTCGGTTATTCATCGTGATACCTTGACTTGAAGGTCATAACTTCTTACGTCAGAAACCGATTAAGGTGTTCTTGGACTCTATGGAAGCCATTGAGTCAAGATTACAACCATATCTCTGTAAACGGCATTGGTGCTGACGAATGAAAGGAGTGGTCGGGCGAGGCTGTCGGGTGGGAGTTGTGGGTGGAGCTAGTTATTCATGTCGAGACCTCAAACCCGGAAGGGTCATAACTTCTTTGTCAGACTCCAATTAGGGTGTTCTTGGACTCTGAATCCATTAGGTCAAATCATCATATATAGCTTGATAAGAGTGGAAATCATATTAGGTCCGAAATCTACAAAAGAACAATAGGACTACTTTAGTAATATAGATTTATTATGTATATAATAGCTAAGAGATATGAAAAATACAAGAATTCGAATAAGCCCAAGTATACATATCACATATGATACCGGATGACTATAATTATTCGGAGATATGAGATATGTACTGAACATAAAACTATTTGGTTATGCCTTAGAACATGAGTAGAAGGATAGATAAACATGCCTATAGGGATACAGTTCTTCTGGCCCAATATAATTCCTGAGGTCTCGAGGCCGTTTGGGGTGATCTTGTAGAACCGTTTGGATCATTACGAGGCGCCGTCCTTTGTCTCGTGCGGTGATGATGCTAGGAGTATACAGCCCGTTTGGGTCACATATTACGGCGTAGGTCCTTTGTCTCGTACAGGTGATGATACCTTCGGGTATATCTGAGATAGAGATCAACGTCTCGTATGGTGATAGTACCTTACATTTTTTATCTGAGTTATTTCAGTATCACATTCTAAAATTGTTTGCAGACATGAAACTTAAAAGAAAATGACAGAGTATACCAAATGAAATGTATAGAATATATGACATGATATGAGAGCATAACATTTGCTATCTGAGGATGGTACGATTCTGAACGAAGTAAAGTGGATGGCTTGGATAGTATATGAAATATGATAAGTGATAAGTATATGCATTTGTATAGAGTGAGGTCATTCATATGTATTAATTCCCACTAAAAGTGTAAACATCCTGCGAGATTGTTTTCATCAGTGTAGGTCTGAAGAGGAAACCGGGGATAGGACTGATCCACATCGGTCAGCCACAGTCATTGGGTTGCCCAGGAGACCTTTTGAACCTTTATTTTTGTATATGAGAATTTTGTTTTATTTTGTAAACAATGTAAATAAAAATAATGTTGAACCTTCTATATAGAGCTTGTATATAGTTTGTGTCCACTTCTTCACAGGAATCTAATACAAGTGAAATGTTTTAACATTATATAATGAAACCAGAGTTTAGGTTTATAAATTACATAGAAAAAAAATGACACCGCGCTTGACCATGGGTGCAGTTTAGGATCATCACGATTAGTCGGTGTCAGAGCATCAGGATTGGATTCGGACATGGTGGGTCGGATCGGAGAAGGGTGTTCTTTATGTCATGTGGGAATGGAGTGAAACATGAGCTCAAATGGGACCCATTGAGACATGTGGCAACATGTGAGTGGGTGAAAATCCGTGGTAGATGGATAAGAGGATGAGGTGTAATCGAAAGGGGCTGTTGAGGCTTGACACTTGGCAGTGGGAGAGGACCAATTCTCTTAACTTGACTTGATGACCAGTTGGATGGGGAAAATAGAGAGAGAAAGAAAGAGGAGAAGAAGAAGGATTTTGGGAGAGAGTCAGCTCTTGTTCCGATGATCGATGTATAAATTAGAAAATGGAGACAAAACGAGGTGAATTGCTTTACCAAGAAATTCACGTGTGAGTATCGGTATTGTGGAGTTCGAGCAACTGCAGGGAGGTGGGGTTTTCACTACTTGAGTTTATTCTTTAATTGAAACCATTTGTTGGTTAAAGGATGTTCCAGGGGGCTGAAATGATGGGTTTAATTCGGTTCAAACTTGTTCAATTAATCCCTATAGTGGTTTTGAAGCGATTCTCAGCGGCGAGTGAATTTGCATGTGATAACAGCATCTGTTGTGATATGTTATTGTTGTGTAGATAACTGTTGTGTTGTTAGTGTGATCCTTGGCGGTTCAAGATGGGTGCGGATTGTTTATTAAGCCGTGAAGTACATTTTAATGTTGTTGTATGAATGAATAACATATTTATGTATGATTTTCGTTAATATATGCATGTTTGATATATTAACATGAATTAATAATGAAATGATATATTATTATTTCACCATATCATTAGAGCCAGATTGAGAAGCAAATAGGTATGAGTGTGTAGAAAACATAGTTTGTCAAAATGAATTTGATGGAAAGATTTTCCGAAGAATTGCCTTGGAGAGTTGTTGATGAGTGCACAAACATATATTATACTCGCCCGTCGATCTACATTTTCACAGGCATTTATTTTGAGTAATTTATGTTTTGTGACTAGAATGCCGGGTTGATGTCTTTTGTGAATGCGGGGCATTGGGGTGAAAGCTGACGAGAAGCGGGCTGGAGCGAATGGGACGAGGCGGTGAAGTATTGCAATCTGTGCGTGGCGATCCCACGTCGTGGCGTCCCCACGTCGTGAGCGTCTCACATCGCGCGTCCACGCGTCAGTGTGTTGTCCATACCATTGACCTACCGTGCGGCGTCGCGATCGCGGCGTCATTTCGAAAAATACGCTCTCATCATTAAAAAGCAAATTAGGGTTCGAGGAAATCAAGGAGATCGGGAAGCGCCGCGAGCGAGCCGCAGGTTGGAAGCGGTGACAGCGACTTGAGGAAGTGCGGGGTATGGCAGCTTTTCATTTTTCGGATGTTCGGATTTTAGAACAATGTTTCCTTTATTAAAGCAGTTTTATATTTTCTTCCATTATGTTCTAGATCTTTTCTAGAGTTACATGAACCACATCTGTATCTATGATAGTTAAAAGTTTGATAATTCATGTTATTCGATTTGTTATTAATATTTGTGTCTACTCTATACATGCATTTCAATTATATATTGTCTCCGGCCAATGTGTATAATCGGAGTGGAAGTCAGGATTCGAGATGAGGGTATTCAGGGATCTAGGTGAGTGTAACTAGCCCAGGTCGGATAATAGGGAATGTTAGAACACAGAAGGTGGCATTTTGAGGTTGAACGTTTAAGCATTTGAATCTAGAAGGTGGGATAAGAGATATCCTCGATTCTATTTACGAGATAAGCGGATATACCTGAGAGAGGATATCTATAAAGCAGGAATCACCCTCGCTAATTGACATACAAATAGATTGAATAACGAGTTTCTTTAGAAAAGTAATCCATTGAGCGATGATAGGGGCGATTTAACCACAAGCCTCTTCATTAATTCTACGCAAGATCAAAACCTGATTGCGGTTTCCCTACTTACTTTTTACCCTAAACTCTGTTGCTCGGATGTTATGCGAAAGCAGAGACCTACGTAGTCGATTTACCTTTCCGTGGATGATATCAAATGCGTTAAGTACACTATATTACTTAGAGACTCACAGCATTGCACTTGCGTATAGGTATTCATTTTATACCGCGTTTTCGGCTGTCAGTTTTGTGCCGTTCGTGAAGGTTTAAATTGATATAGAAGTAGGCACATAGATAACAATGCAGATTTTCTTTACTTTTGTTATTTTTTACAAGTCTTTGATGCTGGCTGCAGTTTGTTGGTGTGTGTTGTTGGAGTCCCGGGTTTAGGTGGAGTGCATACGTGACCAGCCAGTAATCAGCACTTGTGTGATCCCGAGGCAAGAAAGACACGCACAGTTGCGCGAGAGCAGAGAAGCAGGCAGTGGGAACTTCAATAGTCATGGAAAACCTTTGAAGAGCAGATTTTGGCGTTGAGAGCAGGCTGAACCGAGAGAAGCGAGAAATAGGAATCAAGCGCCCAGGAGCCATTTGCTCCTGACAGCGATCACTTACATGCTATTAGATGAGTTTGTTTTTTACCACCATATGATTGTTAGGGCGGCGTCAGACGGCCACCGTTCAAGCAAACAATTTCGAATTAAAATTCGGTCTGATCGGATAACAAGACATCTTGTTCCATGGGTACCGTGAAATCGAACATGCATTTGACTAGCTTCCTCGAGTTTGCGTACCATCAGAGTATAGCGGGTCAGCGAAGAGCCTAAATTCGGTTATTCCCACTTTCACTCGGGGGATAGGGCCGGCATTGGCTAACGGTCGACCACGGTGCATTCTTGCATGGAGCAGATTGATGCAAAGTTTCCTAACGAGTTCTTTCCACCTTCGAAGAATTGCGCAACTTGTGCAAGAGATCAATACGTTCGGTCGATTAGGGGAGAACACAGGAGGCATGGGACGGAGTTCCATGAATTATTGAAGTGTCCCTCTTATAGGCTAACCGGATGGATGCAAGTCCGCGCAGCCTATGATAGTGCGAGAAATCTGGCAGAACAATGATAGATGCCTCAGTGGAGGATCATTGATGAAGAAAACCACGAACCGGCGTATAGAGATGGGAGGAATCGCGCGACCGCCTTGTCCCGGTGGCTGAGAGAGAAGGTACACCCGGTAAACACGGTGGGTGGCACGGGCAATCTGGTCTCAGCCAATCCCGGTAAATCATGTGGCTCGGTGACTAAGCGACTAAATAGACAACGAGGAACAGCACATGCCATAGGACCACTCCATGGGAGTTGTGAATCTGTGGAGGACGACCGCAATATTGGCGGAATGTCGGTCGATCAAACACTCACGAGTGGAAAGCGAGCTGATGCGTGTGAGGTTTAATCGAGTCGATCGACCATGAGGGCCAGGTATGGGGTACTGACTACGGAATCGAATCGATAGCGAGGTGGGCGTAACAATCGAGCCAGGAATAGTAACAATCAAGGGTATGGATGGCGTAATAACCAGAACAATATGCCATCGAAGCAGGCTAATGAACCACCTCCTGAAAATTTGGTTAAATGACTACGCCACGGATGTTAACCGCGTCTAAGCGTTCATGAATGAGACTAAAGGCGAACATGCGGCGGCAAACAGCTTGACTAAACAATCCAAGCAGCACGGCTAAGAGGTTTGGAGGCACAAATGGGCCAAATGGCAGGCTTACTTATAGAAAATGGCCGGGTTCTCTGTAGGAGCAATTCAGAGGTAAACCCGAAGAGATGGGAATGAGCACGTTAAAGCGATCAGAGAAGTGGGAGAAAGTGGAATCCTGAGTACAGCCCCACTCGTCGAAGCGGTTAGAGGCCGAAAGGAGATCACACGGCCAGAGCGGAAAGATGATGCGGTCAAACGATCCGCAGGGAAAGCGATCGTGAGACCTACAGTAAACGAGGCCCAGCTGATCCCTTACCTGACGTCTCGAAAGCATGGCCCCAGACGAGCAATTCCGCGAAGTTCATGGATGTTTCAAAGGCTGCATAAATCCATGGCGTGCCACTGCATTGTACCCGGTTATCGCCAGAAGTTCGCAAGACTGTTTTGTCTCGAGAGAGAAGATTATAGCGATTTCGAGGCGGTAAACTTAGCAGGAATCTGATTACCATCAGAGGAAAATTTCTGCGAAGCTTCAGGACCAGGCAGTTTCACTATCCGTGCAATTGGAAATCACAGGTTACAGAAATGTGTGATTTGGAGTTAAGGCGTTAATCTTATGCCCTTATCAATCTTTAAAGCGTTTGGGATGGAGAGCGTCATTCTGATGCTCGCTCTTTGGCATGACGGATCTTTGGAAGCAAGGGAGGGATAATGAAAGATGTTTAGTAAAGATTAGAACCAGTTTATCTCCGGCCAAATTCCTTAGTTTTAGACATGGGAAGATAGAAATGCAGATTATCTTGGGAAGACCTTTTCTAGCAGGCGGCGGGACGATGATTGATGTGCGGAGGCGGGGCCCGAAGCTAAAATGCAAAGAAGAAGAAGTAAAATTCAATGTCTTCGGTAGTGAGACACCCGAAATGATACATTCTTAATAGTTGATATAGTAGAGGCTCTATAGTGTCTGTAAAGTGGTCCTCCCTACGTACTGGAGACTAGCCCTAGTGGGAATGCATCGAGGCTGGTGGCGAGGCGGAAGAATACGTTAAGTGGATGGATTCAGCACTGGGGCCTGATAGAAGGAAATACTTTGAATCACTAGCGAAGGAATTTAAGCAGTGGGTTCTCCATCAATGGAACCGCCACCCAAGATGGAGCGAAACCTCTTGCCTGGCCATCGGAAATTGCCATATCTGGGGAGTAGAATCGCGCTACCCGTAATTATCTCATCATCCCTACGCAGAAATGGAGGAAGAGAAGTTGTGCTCAGGGTTCTTCGCGTCACAAACAGCGCTCGGATGGTCTCTGGCGGCACAAGGGATCCAGCCCTTCTATGTGTATGCCGTATTTTATTAGAAGATGGCCACAAGCCCCTCGGTGGACGGAGGAGGTTGAGATCCGACAATGAAGGAAGTAGTTCGGAAGAAGTTCTAAAATGGCTAGATCTTTGGGGTGGTTTTGTTTCGAACTGGCGTGGGTAAGCCATGTTCAAGTAGTCTTAGAAGAAGGGAACAAGCGTCATCGGTGAAACAATATCTTGCGCCATCTAGAGCAGGTGGCCAAGTGCAAAAATTGTATTGACTATATTGAACAAGATGCCGAAAGATCACTTTCCACTGTGTTTCGGTCAGGATGCTGTCGATTGGCGGGTACAAGAATATTGCTTTTTGGATGGATATTCCGGTTACAACCAAATCGCCATAGCGCCTGAAGATCAGGAGAAGACAACATTCACTTACATGGTACATTCGCTTTCCGGCGGTTCTTACTGGGCTATCTGATACTCAGGGTGCACCGTGATGCATGATGGCCGTATTCGACATGGTAGAAAAGGCGGTGGATTTTCATAGACGATTTCGATAATGGGAAATTCATTTGACAATTGTCAGCAAATTTAGGAGTATTGCTATGAGATGTGAAGAGACCCGATTTAGTACTCAATTGGGAAAATTGCCATTTCATGGTACAAGAGAATTATTGTCCTTGGACATGGATCTCGACAAGAGGATAGAGGTAGATAGGGCGAAGATTGTCCACAGCCACCTTCTTCAATGAAGAAGGATCAGAAGTTTTCTAGGCTTATCTTTGGATTTATAGGCGGTTTATCCAAGGATTTCTCACGGTCCTTGAAACCATTGTCTAATTTGCTAATCGGGAGTCCCATTGAATTTGACTCCCGATGTGTCCATGCTTTTCTTGTATTTGCGAAGAATAAGTTGATCTAGAGGCTCCTATTGTTGTAGCTCCAGTTGGTCTTTTCCATTTGAGGCGTGATGCAAGCGACTATACGGTGGAGGCGGTACTGGGGCGAAACGAGAGAAAATCTTTCCAGGTGATTTACTATAAAGCGGGACTTTGAATGGCCTTCATTTGAATTATGCCACTCTTGAGGAAAGAGCCCAATGGCCAGTATCTTTGCTTTGACAAATTCAGGCCATATTTGATTGGCAACAAAGTCGTGGTGCACAACGATCATTGACCATTAAGTACTTGATGACGAGAAAAGATCGAAGCCAGATTGATTCGATTGGGTCCTTACATTTGCCAGAGTTAAGCGTAGAAATCAAGGGCCAAAGAAAGAACCGCGAAAATTTAGTGCGGACACCTTCGCGGTTTGGGAAGGAGCGGAGATGATGTTCGGTGAATAGCCCAATTTCAGACGAGAAACTTTTTTGCTATTGAGGACGAGAGGCGGTTCCTTGGTTTTGCGGATTATGTGAACTATTTGGTAGCAGTGATTCCCAGGAATTTAACTATCGGAAGAAGAAAGGTTTTTATGCACCTTAAGCACTACTAGTGTGGGAAGAGCCAATTCTTCTGAACCTTTGTCTTGACAGGTGATAAGGAGATGTGCTAGAAAGATGAAATCACTCGATGTCTGAGCCGTTTGTCACACTGTCGTGTGGTGAACACTGGTGGCTGAAGGAAACGGCGGCCCGAGGTTCTGATGGGATTTTTATTGGCCTTCCTTATTTAGATGCTCATCATTGGAACTCACTTGCTGACAAATGTCAGCGAATGGGAACATCTCTAAAAGAGACGAGCCACACAATACATCCTATCTTGGAGGTAGAAGTTCATTTCGACTTATGGGATCGATTTCATGGGACCATTTCTGCATCATCCTGACAATTTATACATCTTGTTGGGTGTAGACTATGTCTCAAAGTGGGTAGAAGCGATTCCAACACGAGACCAATGATGCAGATTGTGGCTGATTCTGCGACAATATATTCCGTTTTGGAACTCCGCCGAGCTTTAATCACAGATAATGATGCAGCATTTACCTTGATAAGGTAATAAACCGAGGTTTCGCGAAGTATGGGGTACATCCTTCGGTACATCTCTTGCATACCGCACCACAATCAAAGCGGGCAAGAGAGGTATCCAATGGAAATCAAGTACATCCTCGAGAAGGCGATCTGACAACTCGAAGGATTGGTGCAAGAATGGAAGGCGATGCGCTACGGGCGTGCAGCACCGCATTTAAAACTCCTTTAGGTATGTCTGGATTCGGACTTGTTTTATGGCAAGCGTGCCACCTTCCGAGTGGGGTGGAGCATCAGGCCTATTGGGCCACTCGACAAGCTAAACATAGATTACTTTGGTGGTGAAAAGCGACTACTCCGGCTGGTGTGACTAGATGAGTTAGCGAATGAAGCATATGAACGCGTATTTATATAAGGAGAAGACCAAGGCACAGCACGACAAGCACATCACCGAGAAAAGAATTTCGTCGGACAACAAGTCCCCTTCTATTCAATTCCCGACTGGCTTTCAGGAGGTGAAGTCTCGATGGTCGGACCTTTCCGCGGTAACAAAGGTTTTTCCATGGTGGGGCGGAAGTTTCACATCCCGAAAAGAAAGGCACATTCTACAGTGCCCTGGCAACGAAGTGGTACACTATGGAGGCGAGTTTCTTGCAGACAAGCAAGTCATTCCTTTGGCAGCCCGCGGGTATAGTCAACGATCCACGGGAGTTTGATTCTGATCATTGGAGTTTGAGTGTTGTCAGAGCTAAACGTTAAACCTCGCCTTCTTGGGAAATGACCCAGTGTTCCTAAAATTTTGTAGTTCAAGTTCTATTAGTTATTTTCAATAATTTTGGTTTCTAGTTGTGTCCACTGATCGTGTTTACGCTTGTTGGTTTAATTGCAGGACCCGGAAGCGTGGGTGCAGGTCTTCGGCGTGTTGATACCGGAATGATGTTTACACGTGGAGGTTCTCTCGAAAAAGTGGGCGAATTGTGTGTTCAAAATTCTTTTGAACCTCTGCCCACGTCAGCGTGAGATTCTCACGTCAGCGAGCGTCATTTTGCTGAAGCTCTGTCGCGTCGTGACGTGATTACTCCGCGTCGGCGTCGTTTTTTGAGCTCTACGTCGCGTCGGCGGTGGATTCTCCGCGTCGGCGTCGTTTTTTGAAGCTCGTCAGCGTCGCGGCGGCGTGGGATTCTCCGCGTCGGCGTCATTTTCAAGCTCGTCACGTCAGCGTGGATTCTCCGCGTCGCTGACGTCGTTTTTGAGCTCTACGTCGCGTCGCGACGTGGATTCTCACGTCGTGACGTCATTTTTGAAGCTCTCTGTCACGTCGCGACGTGGAATTCTCAACGATAGCGGCGTGGGTTGGTCATTACTACGCACATCGCGACATGGTCCCTTACGTCGCGGCGTCAATTTTGGTCATGTCCTGCCTTGCGTCGCGGCGTGAACCCACTGCGTCCGCCCGGCGGACCTGTTTATGAGTTAGTTCATTTGGCTCTTCACCTCACACACACCTTCACTCGTGAAACCCCCAGCTCCCACGCATCCAGCTGCAGGACTGTCGGAGCTCCCATCCCACCGGTCGGAGGCCCTCCACTTTGCTGCTTCGATCTTTGTAAGTCTCCTCGTGCGGTTTGGGTCATAGTGGCATCTCCCTTACCCTGCTGATTCTAGCTTGGGTGCAGTGGTGCAGGGTTCCGTTGGTTCGTTTTGTGTAGTACAGAGATCTTTTAGGTGACTGTAGATCTTTTAGATATTCATTTGGATCAGCTAGGTTCCGTCGGGTCTTTGAGTCCCATTTAGGCTTTGTTGAGTCATTAGGTAGTTTTAGTTGATTTGTTGTGGTGCACATTGGGTGTTCGGTTTTGCCTAGAGTCGATATGTGCGCGGCCAGTTGCACATAGTAAGTCGGCCCATCAAGGACCGACTCCCGCGTTGATACCTGTTACCGCGGCGCCCGAGGATCGGTTTAACTGAATTTGCAAAAACCGATCCTTCATTAGGAGGGTTTCATCGCGATGATTTCTTTAGAAGACCATCGAGGCTAAGGGTGGCGTGCCTTATGCGACCCCCTCGGCCGTGACAATGGCGTGGTTAAAATTTTACGTAACCTCGCGTCCCATGTCCTCAAAGGTCGGGGTGCGAGACATGATGATCGACCAAATTGCCGGAAACAAGTCAATAGTTTTCTATGGCACAGAACATGTCCACGGGACCCTTTGATCCCAGCTCAGCGAGCATCCCGGAGCTACCATGAGGTCATCCGCGTATTGACCAAGGCGGGGTGAGTGGAGGATCAACGGTGCGGGCCATGCGGTCAATTTCAAGGCGACATTTGGCTACATTCCCTAAGGTTTGGCACCACTTCATCGCCCGCGTCTTATGCAGGCGGCCGAATGTGTGTGAAGGTGACAGCTGGCGTTCCTTTGCTGACTTCGCCATCCTCACGAGGTTATACCATTCGATGTTAGGCGGGTTATCGAGGATGCCATCCTCCATAGCAGGGATGCGAGATGAACTACAGGGCACCCTTTTTCGATATTTGGCAATGCAGACAAGCGCAGGAGTGCCTTAATGACGACAATGAGACCTGGCTTCATCGTCGAGGCCATATCGGTCAAAGCGGGACACACAGTGTCCGCTGACTTTGAGGCCTACGATTCGGGTCCTGAGCCCTCGGACGAGAGATGAGCTTTATAGTATCGGGCTCGTTATGGATCCCTGGGCGATCCCGGGGGAATATGGCGATCCTCGTCAGCCACCTCAGCTACCATCCGACCACCTCCGCACACCTCCAGCGGCCCACGAGGCTGGCCTCCTCCTAGTCCTTCCACGGATCTTGAGGACTGATTACTCGCTCGAAGTTTTGGCGCCTTCGGATGAAACCCGGGGCACCGAGTCCTCGTTACCCGGGACATGGGCGTTGCGTGCGTGTGCGAGACGATTCGCGATCGAGGCCATCATTCTGGCTGGCCCGGCGGTCTATCTGAGGCCCATTTCGCTCGGCTTAGCTCACTATCCACCACCACCTCCACCGCAGTGATATTCAGGGGAGTTCCCTTACCCTCTATGTTTTTATCTTGCCAGTGGGGACACTGGATATTTTGTTTGGGGGGAGGGATTTGGTGATCGGGTACCATGTTTTGTGTGTTGTTTATTGTGTTTTGGTTTTAGTAGGGTGTAGTATTTTTAGTGTGTTCCGCATATTAGTGTGTTTTGTTTTTCAGTTTATTTTACATCGCACTTTCATTTCATTAGTCATGTGTTAGTTGTTTGATTATATTTTAGGACATTCTTGCTTGTAGAAATTGCATACATGAGTGCCATGTTGAAAATCGAGTTCGATTTTGGATTGAGCTCACTATAAGCTTGTTCAATTGCACGGCACATTTGCTTGATGCTCGGTAATTAGAGTGCATAGTTGAAAGGGCTGAAGTAAATCAATCCGGGTAGTCAAAAACTTGATTCTCGAAAAACCACATCACGCAGCACTATTGACTTTTCGGGTATGCATAAGTGCAAGACAGCTACTAAAGAGAGTTAAATCGACTGAGGAGGTCGAACCATTTGAGTGATAGGACACCTAATCAAAAGAGGATTGCCATCGAGCCCAAACCAAGAAAATACAAAGATGAAAAAAGAAAAAAAGAAAAAGAACATGACAAAAATAAGTATATGCATGGGAATAGCGGGATCATCGATCGGAATCCAGGGCACGGTCTGAGGGCTATCAAAGCCTAATGCCACGAGCGACGGCCGGAGTCATTGACTTCACTACCCGCTGCATAGGACCGGAAGATGGATCATTCCATGACATGGACCTTTGAGTTTAAGTTGAGTGTTCGAGGGTGAAGTTTGAAGGGGTGAATGCACAGTGCCCTTAACCAGGCGGCTGGGAGTCACGATGGATCCCAGCTACGGGAACCTTTCCGAGCCCCTAAAACTTCTTGGCACTAGGTCTTCTTCCATTGTGTTTTAGATGCATTAGGAGATTTCTTAGTATGGGAGCAGATGAATAAATAGATTGTTTCCTATCCTTTTTCCTAGTGGCTTCTTCTAATAGGCGAGTTGAGCTTAAGTTTAGAGGTATCGGAACCTAGGCATATCTTTGGAAGTCACTCATTGCAAGCACGTAGGAGTTTTGGGAAGGCTATTGAACACCATGGGATTTGATGCACTAGTGGAGTTTCACCCTCTCTTTCGGGATTCTTGAAAGTCAAATATCTGTATGCCTTTCTTTGAACATTGAGAAAAGCGATTGGGTATGTGAGTCGGTCAAATTGATCCTTTATTTTTTCAGCATGTGCATTCTTGTATTAGTGTAATTTGTATGTCGGGTGGTGTGTCTGTGCAGAGTCGGTTCTTGCTTGAGGACAAGCAAGAAACTAAGTTGGGGAGTGTGATGAGTGCCTAAAGCACTCATATTATACTCTAGCGTCGGTCACCATTTTCCTGTTTATTTTGAGAGTAATTTTTATAGTTTTGTGACTAGAATCGCGAGTTGATGTCTTTTGTGAATCACGGGAGCATTGGGGTGAAAAGCGACAGCGAGCGAATTTGGAGCAAATGGGAACAGAGAGCGATGAAGTACGTCGTCGCGTCCCGCGATCGTGGCGATCCTCGCAATCCAGCGGCGCGTCCCCGCGTCGTGGCGTCGCCCGTGACACCACCGCGTCAGCGGCGTCCCCGCGTCGCTTGACGTCGACTCAATCTGCTCTCATCATTAAGCAAATTAGGGTTGAAATCCAAGGGAGATCGGGAAGCACGAGCGAGGCCGGGTTTCGAGCGGTGACCTTGCCGACTTGAGGAAGTGCCGGGAAATTATAACGCTTTTCATTTTCGGATATTTTAGTTTAGAACAATCATTTCCTTTATTAAACGGTTTTATATTTTTATTCCATTGTATTACAGATCTTTTTCTAGGAGTTACATCAAACCACATCGTATCTGATAGTTAAGTTTGATAATTCATATTCGGTTATTTATTAATCATCACATCTACTCTATACCTGCATTTCAATTATATGTTAATGTCGCCAATGTTAGCATAATCGGGCGGAATCAGAGATTCGAGATAGGGTATTCGGGGATGCAGGTAGAGAATTAGCCTTTAGTAGGTCGGGATAATAGAGATATTAGAACTGAAGGTGGCATTTGAGGTTAAGAACATTTAAGCAATTTCGAGATACCCCGGTCGAGATAGAGGATATGCTCTGAGTTCTATTCTGCGAGATGGCGGATATACCTCGAGGAGGAGGATATCTCGTAAGCGAGATCACCTCATTAATTGACATAATGCAAATGGGTTGAATAACGGTTTCTTTGAAAAGTAAATCCATTAGGCGTGATATAGGGCTGTTAGCTTCTAGGCCTCTTTCATTAATTCATAGAATCAACGACTTTAGTTGCGGTTTCACTACTTGCTTTTTACCTAAGCTACGTTGTTGGATATTCTGAAAAGCGGGAACACCAGTAGTCCGATTTACCTTTCCTGACAGTGTCGATATCAAATCACGTTAAGTACACTATATTACTTGGGACTCACATTACACTTAACGCGCAGGTATTCATTTATACCGCGTTTTCGGCTGTCGGTTATCTGTAGTTTCATCTCGGAGGATGACCCGTATTTATTTAATTGTCAAGCCAATTCCTCGGAGGGTTGTTTAATAGAATTTTATCGGAAATTGGTATTATGTTTTTAAGAACAAAAACCTTTTGTTTTGAAAACAGTGTTTTCTCACACTTGGCTTAGCCATTCGTGAGGGCTCGAGATGTGGGGATGGGTGAGTCACATTCTCATCCATAACATGTAGACATTTAAGTAGGGACTTGTATGTTTTACTTAAATGTTTGGTATCTTTCGTCATGAGCCTTGGGTGGGGAATGCTTGAGTAGGAAGGATTCAACTCTGGGCATTGCTCACCCTAATGTTAGGATCCCCCCTTTCGAGTCTCTGAGATGGGGTACAAACAAGCGACCTCGAGCGGGTTTATGAAGCGGGTCGAACTGTGGCCTTAATTCATGTTTTGTGTATATATTAGACGAACTAGTTTTAATATATGTTTTTGTATTAAGAGTGATGTAATAACTCTTGAATTTATAAATATATATAGTTTTTATAGCTGTATGGGCCAGTATGGATGATGGGCCTATTAAGATTGATTTACTTATATGGGTCTCATGATATGAGATACACAGGTTTTCGCAGGTTGACGGTGGTTAACGGGACCATTGGGTTTTAGGGCGTCACATTTCCAGCTTGTATTCGGCAAGCCACCAAATATATCTCATATAAGAATATTTAGTTCACTTAATTCTTATCGCCTGTCCTTTTAACACATCGCACTAAAATAGGTCCACAAAGAAGACTTGGGATTTATGTGGGATATGATTTCCCTTCCATCATAAGTGTAACGCCCCAAAAATACCCTAGAATTTTATAATAAAATTATTATATATTAAGATTTATAAATTTAATACATCTTAGGTATTTAAGAATTGTTAAATGAATATTGAATAAATGATTATATGGCTAAAAGTAAAGGCAAATATTATATGCTAAATGAAAATTAGTTAATTCGAAAATTTGAAGTGAAAAAAATGGAAAATTGGATTTATTGAGTGGCGAACAAGGGCTTATGAAGATTAAGTGACTTAAAACAAAAATAGAAAAATGAGAAATGGGTGGCCAAACATGGTTCAGCACTTAAAAGGGATTTAAAAGACCAAACTTGGTCTTGGATGCTCATTTTGAGCCATCCCGTTTTTGGAGAAGAAGAGAGGAGAAAAAGGGAGAAAGAGCTAGGGTTTGCAAGAGATCAAGTTTTGGTTGGCTTTGCTCCCCACTTCTTGCTCCTAAGAGATCAAGCAACCTACAAGAGGAGATTTATAGATATTCAAGGTAATAAATCAAACCCTAACTTCATCCTTTGATTCGATTGGGAAAAGCCCTAACTTAAGAAAAAGGGGTTTTCATTGATTCTAAACCACCTTTGGAGTTGTTTTGGGTGGATTCCATGATGGATTTTTGATATGGGATGAATTGGAGAAGGTTTGTGGAAGAAAAATGGGTGAAATGCCGTAATCCAAAGATTTCGGGCAAAACCCATATGGTAAATTTTACTAAAGAGTGGTACCGGCTACCCATGCGATGCGTAGGGAAGGGATACCGGTACCACTCAAATCGGGTACCGGTACCCACCGGTGTTGAGGGACCGGCACGGTGAGCTCGCTTAAAAGTGGCACCTACACCACCGTCCCACCAGCCCCGTTTTTGCATATTTGCACCGCTAAGCTTCAGACATTCTTATACCGACTCTTGAGGGACCCTAAGAAACGATTGATGGGGGTTCAAATAAGAATGAGGCTAAGTGAAAAACGCATCGCACTGCCACGTTTCTGGCCAAGCTTATTCGTTTAGTATGATTATTTGATTAACCACTAAGAGTGAAGAATTTGTATTTGGCTAGGTGCGGATGAAGACGACAACCGACCTAGGATTGGAATCTAAAGAGACAAAGGATCGATAAATCGATTTGTTCTCTGACTCTATTCTTATTTCAAGTATTTTGGTAGTTTACCAAGTAATTATGAAATGAGTACATGAATGGGTATATGAAATGAGTACCTGAATGAGTATATGAAATGAGTATATGAATGAGCATATGAAATAAGTACATAGATTGAGTATATCTTTGAAGATAGTCACTAAAAAGAGAATATGGAATTGAAATGTGATATTTGGAAACCGAATGAATTGAATGATATACCGAATGAACCGCCTGACAGGATGTACCAATCGGCATCCATCATGAAGGCACCCCGAAATTGTCCAATGTCCCACTTGGCGAGATGCACCAATTGGTAATCCACTGACATGGCGTATGACATTTGGGCGATACCACATGTTCGTATGCACCAAACGACATCCGTCACATGGAGACCCGAATTGTTAAATGTGTGAGCGTATTACCGAATTGATAATAAGGACGATCTCATCAAACCTAATCCGTCGTGAAATGTGATTTGAATAGTCAAAGTGAATTAACAAACATTGACGAGTGTAAATGGGATTTTATGTATACGCTTAAATCTCATAAATTGAATTGTGAATCGAGTCGATGCATTGAAATCAAGTAGGTCAGGATATGATAAATGATTTGTAAATGAAAGTATGCGAATGAATAAAGATTAAGATATGTTGCTGATATAATAGGCATGGTTTCGATGTTAAATGTATATCAAGTTAAATTGAATATTGAAATATAATCAGATAGAACCACTCAAGCATGAAAATGCTACCGTGATAGTTTTATCTATGCAGTATCGAGTAAGCAAAAAGCGCGTGCCAAGATCAAGGAAGCGCAGTCATAAAGAGAGTACGGCGATAAGTAAACCCCCGCCATTTGCATATCATTTCTTTTGAACAAGTGGTATTTTGCAAACAAAAGGGTTAAACTCTGAAAATGCATGAATGCCTTCTTTGTAAATGTATTTTGTTAAATGATTATGGGCCTACCGAATTGCATGGAATGATTATGGTCTCGCCTTAAATCGAAACCGGCTCCAAGCAACGAAACGATGCACGAAATGTTTTGATAAGATAAATAAAAATGTTCTGAGTAAACCTGCCCGGTTCATCCATTGGGTGGTCGTGGCTCTGATTCCCGCCCATACATTTTTGAAAAAGAAAATTTAATAACATGTAAAATAAAAGAAATAAACCGAGCGTCCCAGGTTTCTGTCGACTCTGTCGATCTGGCCTGACCGCCTCCTGGGGTGGCTATAATAAGATACATTGAGCCCTTAACAGGAAATGTTTTTACAGCATGTTTTGCTGACTGTCATTTTAATGAAAATTTATTCCCACCATTAGGGGGAGAAAAGTCGGTTCCAGAAGAACGATGAGAAATCACTTGGAATGCATTTGTAATGTCTCATTTTGATCCATGTACAAATCAAAGTGAACTGGAAGTTCAAATGATCATTCATTTGCAAAATCTTGCAAATCAATTACTTGATGCATTCACTGATACAAAGAAAGTGACAAAGTCACATGTCCCGGCTACAAATACTCCAACACGGATTGATGTCCCTGAAGGACAACTGACAAATAAATCTCAAAAACACCTAAAGCGTGGGAGACCTTTTGGCTCAAAAGATACAACTCCTCGAAAGAGGAGAACACAAAGACACAATGCTAATATAGAGCATAATGCTTATGCAAAGGCATATGTTGAACAAGGGACCCCTGAAGAGGTCCACAACAAAGAAGTAGCCCTTGAAGGGGCATAGGTACCTAAAAATAGTGAAATCTCAATAAGTTATGTGCACAAAGGAGATAAATGGGATCGAAACAATATTGTGATTAACAATATTTTTGATTTTTAAATGGCCTTAGACATCATAAGAAATGATAAAGATCCTGAACCACAAAATGTGGAAGAATGTCGAAATAGAAATGATTAGCCAAAATGGAAAGAAGCTATGTAGTGTAATTCAAACTCGTTAATGAAACGAAGTTTCGACCTCGTAGTCCAAACACCTAAAGGTATAAAAGTCTGGTTGCAGGCCAAAATGGGTATTTGTACGAAAGCACAATGAGAATAATGAGATCATGAGATATAAAGCGTGATTAGTAGCACACAAGGGTTCCTCGCAGGCCTGCATCGACTACCTATAAACAGACCAACCCGTGACGGACGCAATCACTCTCCGCTTTTAATGTTTCTAGCGCCTCTAAAGGGTTGGATATAGTCTCATGGATGTCATCACAAATGTATCTATATGGATCCATTGATAATGACATATATATAAAAATCCTTGAAGGATTCACATTACCTGAAGTGGTAAATGCAAAACCTCGTAGTTTGTGTTCAATCAAATTACAAAATCTCTATATGAATTAAAACAATCCAAACACATGTCGTACAATCGTCTTAGCGAGTATTTATTAAAATAAGGGTATGCTAACAACCCTATATGCCCATGCATTTTTATTAAGAAATCAAAAACCGTATTTGCAATTATTGTCGTATATGTTGATAATCTAAAACTTATTGGGACTCCGAAGAGCCTCACACAACGACAAATTACTTAATAATGCAAACTGGAGATGAAAGATCTCAGAAAAACAAAATTTTATCTTGGGTTACAGATAGAGCACTTCCCTACTGGCATTTTGGTTTACCAATCAACCTATACTAAGAAAATTTTAAAACGCTTTTATATGAATGAAGCTCACCCTTTGACTTCTTCAATGGTTGTCCATTCACTTGATGTGAAAAGGACCCATTTCGTCCTTGTGAAAAGGGTGAAGAACTACTTGGTCCTAAACACTACATTCCATTAAGCATGGCGTCTTAAGTGTATCTTGCTACTTGTACATGCCCAGATATTGTTTTTCCTGTTAATCTATTAGCCAAATATAGTTTTGCTCAAACCCGAAGGCATTGGAATGGTATCAAGCACATGTTGCAATATCTTAAAGGCACATATGATATGGGGCTCTTTTATTCAAAAGAATCAAATCAACAACTGCTTGGATATGTAGATGCAGGGTATTTTTCAGACCCACACAAAGCTCGATCCCAAACCGGGTATGTATTTAGTTGTAATGGTGCTGCTATCTCATGGAAATCTATCAAGCAAACAATGGTAACCACGTCATCAAATCATTTAGAGATCTTGGCCTTGCATGAAGCCAGTCGTGAATGTATATGGTTAAGATTGATGATCCAACATATCGTGAATCATGTAGCTCCCTTTTCAAAAGACAATCTAACAACATTATTTGAAGACAACGCTGCATGCATTGCACAAATAAAGGGCAAATACATCAAAGGAGACAGAACTAAGCATATCTCTCCAAAGTTCTTTTACACTCATGAGCTCCAAAAGAATGGTGAGATTGACGTTCAACAACACGCCGAGTGATGTCAGCAGACTTTATTCAACAAGGCATTGCCAACTTTAACGTTCAGAAAACTCAGATATAAGATTGGAATGCACCAACCAAAGGATGTTGACATGAGAGGAAGTCCGCTATGACCTAATGTTAGTGTATTGTACTCTTTTTCCCTTCGTCCGGTTTTTTGTCCCACTAGGTTTTTCCCAACAAGGTTTTTAATGAGGCAATACTAACATACAGAATGTCGTACTCTTTTTCCTTCGCTAGGTTTTTTTCCCACTGGGTTTTACTAGTAAGGTTTTAATGAGACACATTCATAAGGGTGGTAATTCAAGTGGAAGTGTTATAAACAAAAGGTTTTTGAAATGAATGAAGCTAATTTAGGAGAGATTCGGAAGATCACACAATAAAAGTCAGTTCTAATTTAGTGTGTTTTGCAAGGGAATGGATTCATCCTAATAATCGATACATAAATCATCATTAATGTCAGACAATACCCTCATTAATTTATACATTAATGAGGATATTGGAAGGTCACTTTGGGAGCCTATAAATAGGCCTTCCCACCCTATGTATGTTTTATCACGGAAAAAACAAAGCTATATTTATCCTCATCTTGCTTCTTAATTTGCTCTCTCTAACACTATTTCGATATCTTGGGAAATTCTCTTATTTTCTCGTACATAAGAGGGACTATCTCTTTTAAATCATCATTCAACAACATTTTCAAAAGTTAATTCAATTTATATTTAAATAATAGACATTTTATATAAACTTTGCATATAATTAAGAATCTAGCAGCCCAAAATGGCCTACATGTTTTTATTCCTCTATGCGTGGCAGGGATCAATTTATCACATTTTTGAAATGATTTGATATTTCCCAAAATCACAATATTACCGATACAAAGCTATCTGACGATATTTCCCGAAATCTTTATTTAATTTTTTTAAGTAATTAGGTAAGATTTTCAATTTATCTATAAAATTAGAGATTTTTAAGGATTCATCTATAAAATTCGATATTAAATTTTACCTAACAATTTTGTAGATTTGAATGGTGTTGAGGCTTGTGCCACACTACTCACTATCTTAATATTGTTTTAAAAAAATTCTTAATATTAAAAACAATCTGAATTTGTTTGAATTTTGAATGACCACAAAACATGCTACTAAAAAAAAAAAACACATACACACACAAGCCAGTTAGACATATCTTTGATTAACTTATTCCATTCATTTACATATATGAAGTATTTATTTATACCAATGATGGAAGAATTTCGTAAGAAAATGTAAGCATAATAATAATAATAAAGTTTAAAAGACTGATTAAAGTATAGGCATCAGTAAACAGCATTCTTTGGATACATGACCAGACCAGTCAAACCACTCCAAGCACCTGCAAGATGGAAAAGGGATAACCAAGGAGGAAAGAACTCCCCAATATTTCCACTTAAAATATATTAAGACAATTTAGATTTTACTTTTTTAATTTTATTAAAACTTAATAGCATTTGCTAACAAATAAATATCGAAGGAATTATTAGAGATCACATTCGAATCCTTGAAAGAGCAGAGTTATAGGGACAATGGGAGATGTTCGAATTAATCCTTGGAAGGATCCTTAAAAAGAAGAAGTTACTTGTAGTGAATAGATGTAAATAAAAAAACAAATAAATATAATTAATTTTATACTTTTTGGAAAATTTTCTTTAATTTCATATAAAATAAAACATTTTTGTTTGATATTAAAATTATAAATAGATGTTGTGATTATTTGCAAAAAAAGAAAAAAAAAGATGAGAAGCATCAAACCTTAAGAGCAGCACTCCTCCAACACACAGCAGCAGCAAAGTGCAGCACAACTGAAACATGGCCAAAAAAAAGATTATTCAATTTTCAAGAGAGAGAGAGAGAGAGAGAGAGAGCAGTAGAGAGAGAGGAATACCATCCTCTCCATAACGACCAACACCTTCCCCGAAAATCATCGCCATGGTGGTAGTGGTGGGTGTGTTCATAGACGGGGGGCGGAGGCTGGCTGTAGCCTTGATCACCGAAGTAGTCCTGGTATCCTGGTCCATGCCGCGGTGGCGGCGGCGGCGGCGGTGGAGGCGGCGCATCGTATGGAAACCCCGCCGGTGGAAAAGGGCCTCCAAACCCTGTAATTAACGCATATATACCGTTATCAGCAGAAAATCAATAAAAAGAATATCAAAGAAAAAGAAAGGGGGGCGGGGGGAAGATAACCTTGGGGTTGGGGAGGATGATGAATATGCTGGTAACTCATTTTTCTTCCTGGCAGATAGAACTAGAATGCAGATTCTGGAATAGAAATTATTGATTAAAACCAGTACTGATCTGAGAGAGAGAGAGAGAGAGAGAGAGAGAGAGAGAGAGAGAGAGAGAGAGAGAGAGTTTGAGGTGTCAGTACTGCTGGAGAAGTTAGATGCATGCTTCAACCATGGCTGTCGACACGCTACGGCACGTGGACCTCCAAATGAGGAAGCTTCCCACCATTGTCTTAATCTCATGACTTCAACACTTTGATGACGCCAAATTTAGATATAATTTTGCGTCTTCTACAATCTTCTTCTCATTTTCCTTTTCTATCGGATTACCCTAATGTAACGTCTCTACCTTTTTATTTTTTCCTCAAATGTCCCATTTTAGTTTTTTTCATCCCATCACGAGGTGTTAAGCATTTTAGTTTTGTCCGGAACATGAGTCCGTGTAAAACGCTTTTAAGTAATGTCAGCTATCAAAAAAGAGTAATGTCACATTTAAGTTATCTTTATATAAACGAAAATAACCATAAAACATTATCTCGCATTTTTATGATTCAATTTAGACTTTGATTATGTCAAAAGATGTCAATCTAACACTGACATTTATATGTTTATTATAAAGTCTCATTTTCGTTTATAGATAGATAAATATATTATTGTTTTTTATAGTTAAACAATTTATTAAAATATTGCAACTAAAACTCAAATCTGGGCATGTTCCTTCCCAATATCTTGTCATTTTTGAAACATTGAGCGTTTTATCATATAAACTAGATATTATTATTATTATTATATGACCTGTAAATAATTTTTTTTGTTTTTCCATATGACATGTATATATATATAATCAAGACCTAATTCTAGAACCTAATTTGAACCTAATTGTAGAATGATCTTTTAACGTGTTATGTGTTATGTGCCATGCATGTAAGTAGCAAAACTGATTACAAATTAAAAGAGAGAAAATCTTAATTACCATGTGGGCATTATTAAAAACATTAAAGAATTGACACAACATTCAAGTTAATAAGAAATAAACCGCTCTCAAGACCTCGCACAAGTATAATCCCACATGATAATACCCAAGCATTTCATATACGATGAAACATATCGACGAATAGGGGATTTGATGTGATTTGCTTGATCGGAAGAACGCGCTGGCCAATCGCCCACACAAAAAACAATGAACAAACTAACAAACAACTACACGCCGCAATAAGTCGACGACAAAAATATAAGAAAACAAATGAAAATTAAATAAACGAGTGAAAGAAACCACTTTATTGAGGGAAAAAGCCCATATACGAGTAGACGAAACAATAAGAGGGTTTATTTTAGGTCAAGAAAAACTAAGACCTCATTTTTTAAACAGGGATGAAAAAAAGAAAGAAATTAGGGTTTTAGGAAGAGAGGAAGAAGGCAGCTTTTTTCTATTTATATTAAATATAAAAACTCTTTTAATAGCAAAATTTATTAAAGCTCAATGAAAATATTTTTAAAAAAATAAGTAATATAAAAAGAATTTGATAAAATAAATAAATTTAGTAAACATGAGACATATATGTTAAATAATCTAATCTAGAATCAACATATTTCATATATAAATATATAAAGATAGTCATTAATATACCTTATTATTGTCTTTGAGACTCGACTCAAATGATAAAAGAGTGGGTTAGACATATGGGAGAATCGGATCCGGAACAAAGTACTACAATATAATATGCATAGTATGTAAAAAAGATTATTATTATTATTTATTTTATTTCATATTTTATTGAATATAAGATAATATAAGAAAAAAATATCTTATCATTTACTATTATTATCAATTACATGCGAGACAGAATATATTATCCCATAATTTGTAATGCCTTCCTATGGCATCATCAAAGTGTGGAGAACAATGCTGTCTTCTGGAAACACCAGGCCCAAAATTCATCTTTAAAATTCCAAACTTTCAACCCCACTGCATATTATTTTCTCAACTTTCTCTTATAGTTACTTATGTTTTTGAAGCAAGTCGGGTTAATGGGTTTTATCTTATTTTTCGTGATTTCATGTATTGTGTGATTTCATGTATTGTTGTGTCATTTGGTTTTATGTCGTCTTTGTTACGAAGTTTTGTTTTTCTTGGTCTTGTTATGACCTTTTCTTTGTGTGGCCAATTTAGATGGGCAAATCAATTTTTTATCGCATCGAAGATAATAAATCGATTATAGTCATCAATATATTACGGGAAGTCATAGGCAATGATGTAATTCAAGATTTAAATTCAAATGGCATAATCCATCACACATTGATATATAGTCTATTGATATAAGACCCAAAAATTTGAGAAGGGGACATGACACATGTTTAAGGTTCGATCCGAAGTTACAATAGGAGGTTTAGGGTCCCTTGTTCTATTAAGATATTAATGGAGGATATTTGGAAGTTATCCCGAGATCTAAATAATTATAATTGTCATCATGTTTATAGAGAAATAAACAGAACTGCAGACTGTCTAGCTAAGAAAGGTATCGATATTATTGACTCAAGAACTTGTTGATCGTGTTGGAAAAATGGGTTTGAGCACAATAAATTAGCTATCTTTGAGCTAAAATTACAATGGGTCCCACAAACTCTTTTCGGTGGGTCCACATGGGAATGTGTTCTCCTCCATGAGGAGATGAAGATTACATATCGAGCCGCTTCAAACCATTAGCGAGCGACCAAATCGCTTCAAACATCACCCCTTGAAATGGTAACTAAAGCCGCTTAGTTTCGAAAAAAGTCAGGTCCCACATCTGGACGGGAACAAGACTTTTAAAGCACATATACGCACCTACCTCGTAGCCGGGCTCGGGGCCCCAAGGGCATCCCGCCAGAAGCGTGGCGACCTATCTCACGCTTGGTTCACCACGCGCCTGGCCTGGGTTCGGTTCGGGATATATATATCCAATTAAATCTTCTTTAAACCCGAAACATCAAAAAACACCGTCATTTTGTGAGGGCTACTATCGGAGTCCAAAACGCCGCTGCTTTGATAGCACCCGGCCGATCGGTCGACGCTTCTTTCTTCCATAAACGCGATCAGGTTCCAACAAATACGACTGAGTCGACAAACTTAACAAAAAGAAAGCCATTTCTTTGTGTTGGGAGATCATTTCATCCTGGGAGACATATTGCCAAGGACTTGAAGCACCACTACGAGGGCAATATTTTGTCTTATGGAGATTATGTCCAACACAAGACTTGATCATTTCCTCGACATCGCAACAAAGCTACAACTTTGCTTTTAAATTGTTTTTCTCTTATGTTCTGTTTGAATCTGTTCCAATCAGTTTGTTCATAAACAGGTTTTTTGGTTTAATACTGATATAGATTAGAAGACTGACTAACAATCTTAAGACAAATTATTTATTTTAAATATAGATATCAGCACAGTTTTGGAATACAGAACAACTGCACTGGATTTACGTATTGTAAATATAGATATCACTACGCTCGAATAAATACAAAACCATCGTGACCGGATTTAGCGTATTGTAAATATAGGTATCACTACAGCTCGAATACGTAACTAATGCGATTGATTTATTTATTTTAAATATCGATATCGGGCCATACATATAAGTTTACATATCAAGCCATATTAGTTTCTGCTTTCTGCTTTCTGCTCGATATCGGGCCATTTATATCGCTTATATATCGGGCTTATATATCGCCATATACGCTCATATATCAATTTTAATATTGAGCCTTTATTGCCTCAATTCCTAAAAAAACATAAATCATTGGCTTAATATTGTTTTATTGCTCAATTCTACAAAAACGATAATCTGTTTGTTTTAATATATTTTATTTTTTATCAGAATTTGGCTAAGTAATATTTTATTTTTAAAGATACTGCTGTGAACAGTAGCCACTTTGATTTAATAATGGTTTTATTCAAAATTGCCAAGTCATTTTTAATTTATTTTTTAATATATTGGTTTCGCGAAACGTAATGGCCAGCAGGAATGGCTATTGATTCTACTGTGGGGCCTCCTCCAACGCCTGTTATGGCTCCAATGACTGTGAGTCATGGAGAGAAGCCGAAAAAGTTTAATGGTACAAAATTCAAAAGGTGGCAACAAAAAATGCTGTTCTACCTGACCACCTTAAATTTGACCTGTTTCCTTCAAGAGGATGCTCCCGCATTGAAGGAAAATGAAACTGATAGGCAAGTGGTTGCCGCTATGGAAGCATGGAAGCATTCTTGTGTCGCAGTTTACCTCCCGAATGACTTGACAACACATCAGATAATGTATCGCGCTTCAATACCGCAAGAGAACTCATGGGAACTTCGACAAAAATACAAGACTGAGGATGCAGGCTCAAGAAGTTTGTAGTGGGAAAATTCCTAGACTACAAGATGTTTGATTCCAAGACTGTGATCAGCCGCGGTTCAAGATTTATATGATTTTGCATGACTACACGCAGTAAGGGATGCCTCTCAGCGAATCCTTCCAAGTGGCTGCAATTATTGAAAAATTGCCACCACTATGAAAAGAATTCAAGAATTACCTAAAGCATAAGCGGAAGGAAATGAGACTTGAAGACTTGATAGTGAGGCTGAGAATAGAGGAAGACAATCGTGAATCTGAGAAGAAGGCAGGCAAGGGCATCATGGAATCCAAGGCCAATGTCAGGAACAAGTAGCACCTCTCCCACAATAACAAGAAGAGGGAAGCACAAAGTGGCAATGGTCTTAAGCAAGGTCCTACGAACCTAAGCAGGTACTATGTGTGCAACAAGCAAGGGCACCAGGCTAAGGACTGGTCATAGCAGCAAGGAACAAGGAATCCGAAAAAGAAACTACCCTAAGCCATCAGGATCAAGTGTACGATGTCTCATACGAACTCTCTCGTAGTCTCCCGAGGTGAACTTCATTGGCAGCAATACCAAGGAATGGTGGGTGGACACAAGGCTACTCGTCATGTTTGCTCGGACAAGAAGATGTTCTCATCACACCGCAGCACAGATAAATGGAGAACAACTCTTTACGGGTAACCCTTCTTCCAAGGTCAAGGCTAAGGGAAGGTAGTATCGAGATGCATACATCAAGTAAGGAACTTACTCTCAATGATGTGTTGCATGTGCCAGAAATTCGAAAGAATCTAGTGTCCGATCATCATTGAGTAAGAAGGGCTTTAAGTTGGTGTTTATCTCTGATAACTTCATCCTCACCAAAATGGATGGGCGGGAGTGGGCATTATGAGCAATGTGAAGCCTTCAAAATGAATGGGCCGACTGCGGTACCTCCTATTAAGAATATCAATAATAAGAACACGTCTTCTGCTTATATGCTTGAACCTTTCAATGTGTGTGGCATGGTAGACTAGGACATGCGCACTTACATACATCAAGGCAGACACTAATATGGAATGTTCGCTTAAATTTAAAATAGATCCAAATCATAAATGTGAGATTTGTGTGAATCTTAACTTACAAGAACTTCTTCCAATCAATTGAAAGAAGTAGTGACCTCTAGAATTAATACATCCGTATTATCTCGTGATCCTCGAAATTTATTCAAACTAGAGGTGGTAAGAAATATTTTCTTACATTAATTGATGATTGCACAAGATACTATTTTGTTTACCTATTGAGAAGTAAAGATGAGGCATTGGAAATGTTTCAACATTTCAAGAATAAGGTGGAGAACCAACTTGATAGAAAAATCAAGGTAATAAGAAGTGATAGAGGTGGTGAATATGAAGCACCTGGGTGGTTTTGTTCACAACATGGTATAATACACCAAACTACTGCACTCTATTCACCTCAAAGAAATGGGGAAGAGCTGGAACGTAAGAACAGAGCTTTTTAAAAGAAATGGTTTAATGCATTACTATTAAGTTCTGGACTACCTCAAAATTTGTGGGGGGAAGCAATTCTTTCCGCAAATTATATTCTCAACCGAATACTCCACAAGAAAACCAATAAATCCCATATGAGTCAGGAAAGGTCGGGTTAAGACCTTCTTATAAATACTTAAAAGTGTGGGGGTGTCCTGGCTAAAGTGGCTGCACTTCATACCTAAAAAAGGTTAAAATAGACCAAAACAACTTGATTGTGTTTTCACCGGATATGCACATAATAGTAGTAAGATATCGTGCTTTCTCGATTCATAAATCGAAATTATCGATATGGCTGCTAATACTATTATCGAATCAAGGAATGCATCTTTCTTTGAAAATGTATTTCCTTACAAATCCACACAGGAGTCGAACTCAAGTAAAAGAACTCATGATACTGTAATAGGCAGTAGTCAAGACCAACAAGATGATGATGTTCCTAGACGCAATAAAAGAACTAGAACGTCAAAATCTTTTGGTTCAGATTTTCTAACGTATTTGTTAGAAGATGAGCCTCAAAGATTTAAGGAAGCAATGTCGAGCCCTGAAGCTCCATATTGGAAAAAGGCTATAAACGATGAAGTAGAATCCATCTTGCAAAATCATACGTGGGAACTAGTGGATCTTCCACCGGGTTCAAAACCTTTAGGATATAAATGGATATTCAAGAAGAAATGAAAGCGTATGGATCTATCGATAAATATAAGGTTGGGATCGATTATCAAAGGTCATGCAAAAAGAAGGCTTGGACTATTTTGATACCTATTCATCGCAAGAAGAATATCATCTCATTCTGAATTGAAATATATTTACAATTCTCTGAGATACATTTGTACTGGATAAAAGATAGCTTTTCTTAAATGGTGACTTGATTTAAGAAATCTACATGGAACAACCCGAGGGGTTTGCTCCAAGTCAAGAAAAGAAGTTTGTCGTCATAACCTTTATGATTAAAGCAAGTAATCAATGCAAAGGGCATGAGAAATTTGACAATGTAAATTAATGACAAATGGATTCAGTAAATCAACGAGTGTGACAAATGTGTATATGTCAAAGAACACCCACACGGGTTTGTCACCTTCACGCTGATGATATACTCACTCATGGGTAGTAATAATGAAGTCATTAAAACTACCAAGGAAATGTTCAAATAAGTTTGACATGAAAGACTTAGGTGTTGCCGATGTTATACTTGGATAAAGATCTCTAAACATCGATGGACTAATATTATCTCAATCACATTACATTATAAAATTTTCAAGAAATTTCAAACAAATGATAAAGAATTCAATGAGAACACCTGTAGATGTAACCACATCTATCCAAAATAATGGCAAAAGCTCTACAACAAGACATGCACGCTAATTAGTACTGATGTATGTCATGAACTGTATTCGGCCCGCATTATAGCTTACGCTTATCAAGAAATTGAGTAGATACAAGTAATCCGTGTCCGACCATCGAAGGCAATAGTTAGAGTTTTAAGGTATTTGAAATACACCCAAAACTAATGATTGGTGAATTACTCAAAAATATCCAAAGAATACTTGAAGGATACCGCGGACGCGACCGATATTTGCACACCAAAGATCTCAAGTCCCTACAAGTGGGAAGCATTCCATTTACACTTGGTGAGTGAATGGTTCGAAGCTTAAGCAACATGCATGCTGCATCCACTGCATGGAATCTAAGTTTATTGCACTAGATAGCCGCAAAAAGGCAGTGGCTTCGTCATTTTTTAGAAGATATTCCAATATGGTCACAACCTGTGCCTGCTATCTGCATTCATTGCGATAGTCAATCAGCAATTAGAAAAGCACAGAGTCATATATATAATGGTAAGTCTCGACATATTCGTCGAAGACATAATACCGTAAGACAACTTCTCTCTAATGGTATTATGACCATTGAATACATAAGGTCAAAAGAGAATATTTATGATCCGTTTAACCAAAGGTTTGACAAGAGAGCAAGTAAGTAAATCATCGAGGGAATGGGTTTAAAGTTTATACACTAAAGAGTCTTAGAATGACAACCCAACCTAGCCGATCGAGATCCTAAGATTCCAGTTCAGCGAATGACCGAATTCTCAGGTGACTCCATTGAAGATCACTACAGAGAACAAATCTCCTACTCGTTCCTATAATTAGAATAGTGATGCCTGTAGCATTGAACAGGGTAAGCCACGCTTTTAATGATTCTTATATCTTGTTAAAGACAAGTGGGGTATAGCAGAATACCTTCCATAAGAAATCACCTATGTGAGTGAGAACTGGGCCGGTTCTATGAGAATGATAAAGGCTAAATTCTCTAGGAGCACTCATGAAACCAAGAATTGTTCAAGGTCAAAATGAACACAAACGTGAGAACCAACCGCGGTCGAAAGATTCTCGCGTGAATGTTATTGTCTCGTTTACACAAATGATTGAATCAGTTCAAGACATCATGTTCACTGATCAATCAGTAACCCCGATAGCATTTCACAAGGGAAGGTTCAAGGCCACAAGATACCTTCCTCTATACAGAAAATTTCCAACTGAACTCTCTCTTAGTGTCAGCATGTCATTTGCATTAATTTTAGTCAATTTCATTCATGTGGGGGATTGTTGGAAAAATGGGTTTGAGCACAAGAAGTTAGCTATCTTTGAGCTAAAATTACAATGGGTCCCACAAACTTTTTTCTATGGGTCCACATGGGAATGTGTTATCCCCTCCATGAGAGGAGTATTTAAGATTATTTATTGAGTTGCTCAAAACCATTAAAGAGTGAATCGGAAATCGCTCCAAACATCATCCTCGAAATGGTAACTAAAGGTTTATTTGCGGAAAAAGTTTGTGTCCCACATCTATCAGAACAAGACTTTAAAGTAAGTATATATAGCCCTTACCTTGTAGTCAAGGTTTCGTCCCGCAAGACCCCGCTTTAAGCGGGTGTGAGGACTCAGCTCATGCTCGTTCACCACACATGCGCTACACTCGCCCGAACCGAGCCAAGTTTGGGATGTATATATATCCAATTATTTTTTTTTTAAACCTGAAACATCAAAACGCCGTCGTTTTGATAGCACCTGTTGACTGAATGGACGCCTTCTTCTCCACAGACACAACTGTGTCTGAACAGTCACGACCCGAGGAAAATCATTTCATACTGGGAGACATATTGTCAAGGACTCAAAGCACCACTGCGAGGGCAATATTTGCCTTTAAGAAGATCAGGTCCAACACAAGACTCTCGATCATTTCGACATCGCAAACAAGTACAACTTTGTTTTTAAATTGTTTTTCTCTTCTGTTCTGTTTGAATTTGTTCCGATCAGTTTGTTCACAAACAAGTTTTTTGGTTTAATACTGATATAGATTAGAAGACTGACTAACAGATCGAATTTCCCTTAAGATATCACATGTATTAGCTTTGAATATTACTAAGATTTGTTTTTTAATCGTTTTTGTAAGATTATGACGTTGTAGTTTCCCTTTATAAAAAATAAAAAGGTTCAATCCCATAAGCCAACAAAGGTAAAAAATTTTGAAAACAAAAAATCGAAGGGGGCATATGCCAACCTGGGTCTTAATCGGGTATGTCACTTGTCACAGGTATTATAATCACTATAATATTATAATATTATCAAATTCATATGCCACCCTGAGTCTTAATCAGGTATGTCACTTGTCACAGATATAACCACTATAATATTACGGGCTCATAGATTTCAACCACTTATTTCCAATCTCCCAAAGTGGGTCCTTGTTCTTATCTTGATTCCCACACAGGCTAATAATTCTTTTGTTCCTTTCTTTCAACCATGACTGCCACCTCGCAAGGCCAATCTCCACAGTCCCCCAATCCCATGGAATCAGATTCTCATTACCCACCCAACTTCTTTCCCTAAATACGGCGGCGCCACCATCAAACCCCACTGTGCACCATCCACACGACCACCAGACGGCAGCCGCCGCCATGAGAACGGCTGATCATCACCCCCCGCCGCCGCCGCCGCCGCCGATCTACCACCACCCATACCTTCAGTACTCCCCAGTCGAGAAGCCCAGCAACAACCCTTTGGAATCTCTTTTTCATATCTTCGATTCATGGAGCAGAAAGTCTGAGACCATTGCCAGAAACTCCTGGAACAACTGTAAGTTTCTGACAAACTTCTACTGTCAGTTTCAGCTAAGTATTGTTTAGTTTAATTTATTAATATTAATGGAAACTGCAGTGAAGACGCGCAGAAGGCGATGTGACGAGGGGATTTATGTCTCTGTATCAGCAGAGTTTCCTAAGCAGACCCTAACGAGATGTTGAAGAAGACCTTCGCCTGTTCTCTCTCCACCTCCACCGGCGCCGTCGCCGGAACCCTCTTTCTCTCCACCGTCCGTCTCGCTTTCTGTAGTTACCGTCCCTTGTCCTTAATTTCTCCGTCCGGGCAGCACGCTTGGAGCTACTACAAGGTAATCGTTGGAATTTTATGCGGCTTTTGTGTTATTATTTTGATATTTATTTAAATATCAAAATTAATGTTAAAGGCTTAATAAATATAAAAAAAACGGAGCTAAAATTCTATTGGTGGAGAAGTTAGTTTTCTAAATTAATATCACTTATATTCTATCATTATTTTGAATTCCATATCAAATAGCACCTAATAGCTCGAGTCCCCTGGCAAATGGCGGTAGCTCAATCGATTAGGTAGTGACAATGGGATAAGGGTTACTCAATAGTTACTAGTTTGAGTCCTCTCGGGTTGTGAAGGGTAGCTCAATTAGCGTAAGACATTGGGGTAGGAGTTACTCAATGGTATCTAGTTCGAGTCCCCTCGCGTGTTGGAAGCGGTAAATTAACCTGCTAGGACAAAGGAAGGGTAGCTTAATTGATGTAAGACATTAGGGTAAGGGTTACGATCAACGGGTTTGAGTTCCCTGGCAGCAAGTGGTAGCTCAATCGTGAAGACATCGTGTAGGAGTTACTCAATGGTCAATGCCCGAGTCCCGTCAAAGAAGGAAAGGTGTACCACCTGGCCGCAAGGAAGCAGAATTTAATTCCAAGGTAAGGTATCAGCGTAGGTTACTCACAATCTGGCCACTACAATTTCAGATTAAGCAGAATCTCAATTCCGCTGTAGTTTATCAGCGAGGTTACCCAATGGTCAGCCTAGTTTAAATTCCCTCAAAGTGCTGAAGGGTAGCTCAACGGCAAGGCACGGAGCGAGAGTTACTCAATTGTCACCGGGTTTGAGTCCCCGCAGAAATAAGCAGAAGCTCAATCGAAGAAGACATCAGCTATGGGATTACCCACCATCACTCTGGCTTGAAGTTCCCTTCGACAAAGGACGAACCTCAGATAAAATCACAAGCAAAATCCCCCCCTCGAATGCTGAAACAAAAATGCTACTACGTCACTATTAGGGTTTGAACTTTGGACATTTAGTTCATAGGAAAACTACTTAACCATAACACTGTATTGCTAACTTAGAATTGGTAATGCCTTTCGAGTTTTTTTTTGGGTCCGCCACGCCTTTAGGGTCTCTGAAGATTTTAATTTCTAGCTTATCAACTTTTAAGATACCGTGATTAGTCGAGGACAAGCATGCGCCGACTCGTACATCATGGTTATTAAAAAAATCATCAGGCAAATTAGTGTTTATTTTTGATAACTTTTAGAAAACTATCATAATAGTTTTATTTATGTTGGATTTTAAGTATTAAAAAAATGATTATTGATTTGTAATATAAGAAATAAAATCCAACAATTAAAACTAATGTTTTTAAAATCGGATCAAACCGGCCGATCGAGCTGGTCTAACCGTCTACCAATGACTTTCCAGCCCCTAACACGCTATTAAACCGCTCGCCGTGGTGACGAATCGACTCAACCGCTCAAAACCACTCGGGTTGTGACCGGTGAACCACTCGAGATTGAGGAAAATCAATGAGCTAGGCAGCCGATCCCTATACCTTGTTGGCATAATAAGCTCAGTAGCCAATGAAATAGCCTAGCCTTCACAGTCCTGTCACTTGAGTTGTTAGGCTTATAAAGCCCTTTAATTTTCGATGTGAGCCCCCCATTTTGAAGGGAAAAACCAAGCTTACAGGAATGGGTTAAGAACTAGTGGCTCTACATTTGCACCTTGAATTTTGTACCACCACACTACCATTTTGGTTGGAGAAATTTTTAACAAACAAAGATTATATATTATATTAGTTAAATATATACATGTATGCCAAAATTTTCTTCCATTTTTAATATATTTTCATTTTTTTTTTCTCAAAAATATATAGTTTATATTTAAATATTATACATGCTTTTGTTAATAGATTTTAAAATACCATTACAGAGAAGAAATTAAATAATATCTTAAATATTATTAATTGTATATTTTAAATTTAAACAAAATATAAATTACATATTTATTATGTTACCGGTTCAACCGGCATTCAAACACCGGTATAACCAATGAATCGGTAATTTTTTAGGTTTAATGTTCGGTCTGATTTTTAAAACATTGGTTAAAACAAAAATATACATAAATACCCTTGTTTGGATGCTCAGAAAATAAGCTAGCAATAAATGATCACCATGCATGCAGTGCTAAAAATTGATTCAACAGGTTGTGATACCTCTGGGGAAGGTAGGCGCCGTCAACCCAGTGACCATGCGAGAAAATCCATCGGAAAAGTATATCCAGACGATCACCATTGACGGCCATGAATTCTGGTTCATGAGGTTCGTGAATTACGAGAAGGCGATCGAACATATCTTGAGCAGTGTCTCAGATTTCAGAGCCCATGAAAATGGAGGAAATCCAGGAGTTGTTGTTGGATCATCGTCCTCCTAGAATTTACTGCTATTATCTTCTGATCTGAAATCTTTATGGGTTTGTTCTATTCCATTTCCAGTTCAGAGTATTGAGGCTTGCTTCTTCTTCATCTTCTGTTATACTATAGTATACCTACTATACCTTCTCTTTCTTTTTGTATATTTATTTATTCACTTTCTTTTTGTTTGTTTTTTCCCTTCAAATTAGTTGTTTATTTTTGCCATAAGATATGGTCAAGTTTACTTAAATTTAACAAAACACTACAACGCTTATCACGCCAAGAAATATATATTTTCAATTATTTGATAATTTTTTAAAAGTTAGAACAAGTTATCCTAATGTAGAATATTATATAAAAACAATTTCATGATTTATGTACTTTAATCGATATTGTAATTTTTTTTTTGTACTTTTTATATTTTTAGTATTAGTATTTTTCTTGTATTTTCCTTAAAATATTTTGGTAATTAAATATTAACCTTAAAATTTTTTATAAATATTAGAATAGTAAATGTTAGTTTGGACAGAGGAATGATTCAGGGGAGCCCATATCGATATAATGATAAAAATTGGTCCCTTATCCAATATAAGACATTGCGAATATTAATTAGATAAATATCCAAAACCATATATATGAATTTTTTTGTGATTTTCAATTATTTTTAAAAATATATTCTTTATCTTTAAAAGACCTATATTGTAACAAAATGTTTAATTAAAAAAAAAACATGTATTTAATTTAGCAAAAAAAAGAAATAATTGTCATAACATATTGGAAAATACTTTTAACCCCCTTTAAGATCACCCCATTGTGAACTCTAAAGATATTTCAAACTAGTTTAAGAATGACTTTAATAAGTGTTTTTAATGTTAAAAGTGTTTTATTAAAAAAGAACAAGTGTTTGATAAAATAAAAAAATATAAAAATCTAGAAGATTATTTGTGGTGTTCATCAAAAAAACACTATATGGATCATTCTCCTAAAAGCAAGAAAACTCTTTCACTAAAAACACTTCAAATAAATTACTATCAAATTGGCTTTTAGTTTTTATGCCAAATAAAAATTGACCCAACTAATAATAAGATATTCATATAAGGTTGATATTGAATGCAATGGGCCATCCAAGACTACAAAAACTTTATAATTAATTAAATTGTTCAAAGTCTTAATTAAACATGGGTGCTCAACTATCTTCAACCTTCAAATTATGTATTGGGTGTGCACGTAATATTCCATAATGCTTCATATCGATTAGAACTGGGAAAACTTATTAATTTATAAGTATGAACAATATCCAATTAATATGACACATTTTGAGTGAGAAGTCTAAAAGGTCTTTGAGGTTTCCTAACAATATTTTTAAGTCATTAATGACGTTCAATCTACATTAGAATATGTCTACAAATTTTATTTTAAAGCGTTTCTATTACGCGCTATTGCTGGTTGCCTTGCTAGGCACGCTGTCGCTGCTGCTCGGAGCATGACAAATGCTAAATTCTCACATCTTTACATACTTATTTGCTGGCTACATTTCGGAATGGAATAAAACATATCCAATAGTGACGGTAGGAATCAAATCACCCGCTATCGGCAGAGACGTTTAATTTTGAGTCATAAGATTCTTAAATACAATAAGAATATCAAACGCTATAGACTTCTGAACCGATTCATTATGATATTAACATGGATGATATTTCATCCTCTATCATTTTTAGCGAATTTGATTGTGTTGCTATTGATGTATCGCTAGTTTGAATCATTAAAATTATTTTTCCATTAAAAAAAAAAAAGAATCATATATTATTTCTTAAAAACCTAAAGATGATTTTTTAATCCTTCAAGTAATTTACCAAATCTTTAGAATTGTTCTTTATTTCTTTACGAGCAACTTTTTTTTTTTTTTTTTTTTTGTTTCCAAAACTATTTTTGAAACTAAAAATGTTTTTTAAAATCATCATGAAACATTTTTTTTTCTTTTGATGAAAGGAAATACAAAGCCATAATCTCACAAGCGATTGAATAAAGATCCGCAATAGTCTTCAAAGATAATATTTCTAATATCCGTAAGGAAACTTGACCATCAAATTCTTGATCTATAATATCATTAACTTTTTTATCCGGACAATCTCTAATTCTATTTGCTTCTCTATAGACATGACAACGATCGTATATATTGAAATCCTGAGATATATTCGAAACATCCTTTGTAATAACCTAATAGAACAATAATAGAACAAAGGGATACCGATTTTTCTATTTTTGTAATCTATAGTTATTTTGGAGTCATCATGAAACGATTTTTTAAAATCTATTCACTCTTGCATATTACATCAGAAGTATTCTATGTCGGCATCATTGCTCAAGACTCCTTTAGGTTGTAAATGGGCCGAACAAGATTTTGGGCCAAATATTCTAAAATTTGTTATAAACAAGTTCTGGGTTGGGCCTTGTAGAAGTTTCAAAAGGGCATGGCCCAACAAAATTGCACTTGCAGCAATTTCTTTTTTCCTAAATTTCCAATAAAATTTTATAACGTGGTTCATTTTTTGCAGTAAATTTAAAAAATAAAAAAAGAAAAAAAATTAAAGAAAGAAAGAAATTATTGTAAATGTCCTTTTGTACAATAATTGTGACTGAGAAAATTCCAAATGGAGAAGAGTTTGTAGGTAGCCAGCAGGCTAACAATTAACACTAGCCTTGTTCACACTTGCTTGTTTGGTTATTGATCAAAGTACAATTTATCCCTGTCTTCCCTCTTGAAACATGGCCATTTCTTGCAAAAAAAATAAATAAATAAATACTAAAAAGAAAAAGATGATAATTAAAAATATTTTTTATATTTGAATGTCCTATAAAAAAAATGAGTGATTTGAATAAATGACCTTATGAAAACCCAAAATTTGAAATCTGAACCTTCGTTAATTTTTGGCCAATTTTTGACAAAAATGCGATTTTTGTTTTCTTGCAAAAATAATCAATTCTTTTAAAAGACAATGTAAATATATGAAATAGAGAATGATATTTTTGTCCAAAATGAGTTAATTTTCAAAAAAACACATAGGAGAGGTTTGATTCATTAAACGTATAGGGTAGTTCATTTCGCCTTCGACGTAGGAGTGGTCTGACAGTTACTTCTGTTGTCAGTGGTGCTCATGCATTCGATCACGGTTTAGATACCTGATCGGTGGTCCCACCACCAACCCGCCACAATCGCCAGAATGCGAATCCACCGAATCTGCAGAGATTCAGTTCTACTGGCCCCGTGCCTGTTCTCACCCGAGCAAGAAAGAAACCCCGAAATAGGTATCATGAAATGACCAATCGTCTGAAATACTGTGGGTGGGCCCTTACATGTAGAGTTATTTGATGTCTTTTAAATTTTTAATCAAATATTTCTAAAAAAATGCCAATAAATTTCTCTTTCTTTTTCCAAAAAAAATTTGAGAAAAGTATATTTCTCATTAATTTGGTCTTCTTTCCATGACCTTTTTTTGGGTCTTAAATAACCAAATCAACAAAATAACATTGGACAGATTTTTCCAATATTTGATTTATTGTTTTCTTTCCCTTGAAATTTAAAACCAACCATCAATTAAAGAACCATATAAGCTAGTACTCAATTTATATCCATTAATCTACTCCTCTCTCATGCATACCTATCTCCTTCCATAAACTTTACTCGAAAAGACAATATTAAAAAAAAAATGATTGAAACAATATGTTTTGATTCCTGTTTTTGAAAACTTTTTTCTATTCTTAAAAGTAAAAAGAGCGTGAAAAACATGGAAAACACATTTAATTCATAGTTTTTTTTGTTTTGGAAAAACACAAAAAAAAAATACAAAAAACACTAAATTTAAAAACACAAAACGACGTTTCTGCTAAAAACAAGAATCAAATAGCTTTAAAAACGTAAAAACAAAACAAGCCTGTGGTCTGATGTCATGATGTGAACTTACATTATCTCTAAACGCACATAAAAATTGAAAAAAAAAGCACTGCAATTGAGAAATGAGATGATATGAATTTTCAAATTTGTAAGTCAGCATGTATAAAACTATGTCTGACAAATGTTTCCAAGATATGTACAATAAAGATGCTAGGTGTCTGCCACTGTAATGCTGTGAAGAATCTTATGTGACTCAGGAGAGCACTTAGACAAACCCTCCATTCCAACTTTGTGGATGTGAGATATTCATGCAAGAAAGTGGAAGAAAATGCAAGAAAATGAAACATCCATTGCTTTCTACCCACTAGAACACCTATAATTCTATGCAGGTGGAGAAAAGATTGGAATGAGATTTTGGAAAAATGTAGCTCAGTTAGGGTTTTTTCTTTCCTTTCTTTGTTTTCAAAGATAATTAGACTCCATTTGAAACTTGAAAGTATTAAAAGAAAATGCAAGAAAATGAAATGCCATGCTTTCTGTCTACTTAAAACACCTATAATTCAATGGTAATCATGGAGAAAAGACAAGGCGGATTTGATAAAATGTAGACAACTGTGGTTTTTTCTTTTCTTCTTGTTTCCAAAGAAAATTAAAGTATTTGAAACCTCCTGGAAGATAAAGAAAAAAGAAAATGATAAAAAAAGGTAAAGAAAGAAAATTCAAGAAAATAAAAATAAATTTAAACATAATAAAATAATTATATATGTTTATTCAACCTCATTTAATGTGGTTATCTATTATAAATTTAAAAATATGAAACGTCTTACCGAATTTTGATTATATTTTATTTATAAAGTGAAACAAAATATAAGAAAATTATTTTTCTTAGTATTTTTTCCTTTTCTTTAGTGCTTTCCGCGTAATAAACAAAGCACGCGATAACGTATAGATGGGGATGGCCCAAGAGAGGGAGTCAAGTCTGAATGCATTAAGGAGGAATCTAAAATAAGGGCTGATGAAAACAATACTAATTCAATGGTGAAACTATGAGAAAGGAAAGGTTGGACTTTGAAGGAAAAAAAAAAAGTGAAAAGCCTAGGTAAGGTTGCTTTCAAAGAAAAGAGGGTTTAAAGGCCTTGTAAGTTTGTAAACCAAGAGAGGGTTTTAGTTTTTGTGTAAATGTTTGTTTGGGAAGGTAGAAAAAAAAATCAGAAAAGGGAGGGGTTGATGTAAAACTGTTAATTAGAAGGATATGGGGAATGAGAATTTGTGTGGGAGGGAGGAAGAGATGGGAAATTACAAGAGCAAAGATAGAGAAAGGGACAAAGAGAGATTCTCTGGTGAGAACAGTTTGAATAATAAAAGGATAAAAGGGTGAATAGTTTTTGGTTGGAATGCTTGGGGAGTATCAGTAATTTTGTCTTTGACCATAGAGCTCTCCCCCCATCTTTATCTCTCTCTCTCTCTTTCTCTCTCTATCTATCTATCTATCTCTCCCTCTCTCTGTATGCATGCTGTGTAGTACAGTTTTATACATAAGTCTACTGCTTAGATTCCTTTCTGCCAAGCAATGGAAAGAAAGTTTCCTTTGTTTTCTCCAGAGTCCAGCTATCACTAATACATGCAGCACTCTCTAGACCTAATCACAATGCACCCTTTTTCTTCTCTATCCCTTTCTCTCTCTCTCTTCTCTCTCTCTCCTCTCTGAAATTAGAATCTTTCAGTCTCACAGTCTCATGGCCAACATCTTTTGTCACCTTTTTGCCTGTAATTCACTTGTACAGTTTCTCTTTCACCTCAATTCAAAAGAATATTATTGCTCAATACTGCTACCTTCTTTATTGTTTTTGTCATTATGGTGTGTGACCAATGGCTACAACACTGCTTCTTCTCTTATATCTCATTCCATTATTATTCTTCATTTAATTTTCAATAAAAACTCTTTATATTGCTGACAATGAACATTATGAAAAGTCTTGTACATCCCCTCCCTTTTAATATGATCATATTTT